>CM076570.1:1247100881-1247414793 GCA_034641835.2 Pinus albicaulis | reverse complement strand
TATGGCTGAACGATATGGCGTATGTCATGGAATGCGTAAGACATAGCACGCTGGAAAGTAGCTCCAACTTTCTTCAAGCTGAATGGGAGCTTTTTATAAGCAAAGGTACCCCACGGACAAATGAATGCAGTCTTGTGTTGATCGGCAGGTAAAATATTTATCCAATTGTACCTGAAAAATCCATCCATCAAGGAGTAAATCTCACTCCCAGCACATTCTTCGATGATTTGATCTATGAAGGGAGTAGGATAGTTGTCCTTAGGATAGGCATGATTAATATCACGATAATCAATGCAGACCCTTATAGTGCCCTATTTTTTATCTACAGGAACAATATTTGAGACCCATTCTGTGAGGGGAATTGGGTAAATGAAACTTGCGTTCAGAATTTTTTCAACTTCTGCTTTAATAGCAGCGGCTTTGCGAGGGTGCACTGGGCGTAAGCGTTGGCGCATGAGTTTCGCACCGGGATAGGTAGGAATCTCATGCACTACTATGTTGGGATCAATCCCATGCATTTCTTCATAGGACCAAGCGAACACGTCTCTGAATTCTCAGAAAAGATTGGTATAAACTCGTATCTCATCAGGAGAACAAGTTATTCCCACATGTATGTTTTCAACTATCCCCAGTTTGACGGAGATGTCAATCAGAGTGGTTTGAGTAATGTTGCTCAGGTTTCCCTCTGAGAAGACCCCATGTGTCAATATAGGCGTCTGGAGAGGTGGAGTGGGAACCTGAGATGCAAAACGCTCTAGAAAATCTGACATTGCCCCCAGACTAGGCATAAAGGCGGAACAATGATGCGTATCGCTCCAAGGCAGCTCCTCAAGAGACATGGCTTCAACAATGGCTTCGTCAGAAGGAAAAGTCTCTTTAAGAGGATCAGGCGAGTCAACCTCGCCGAGCCAGGGGGATTGAGAATAGATATCTAAAGCCATGCTCGAGGGAGCATGTTGAGGAGGGGGAGGATCGGATGCAGCAAAGATTTCGTAGTAATTAATATCTACTGGAGTTAAGGGCATTGATTCTCCAAAATCAGTCACCTGTTCAGGCAAAGGGATGATCCATGGGTCATCAGACCTAGAGACCATATTAACTTGAACGGTGTGCGGTGGTGGCGAAGGAAAAATACCCATGAGGACGGGGTCCTTGAAGAGACCAGGTCCTACACTATCGGGGGGATTAGGGATCTTATCCACGTAAGGAACGTTGTTCTTAGAGGTGGAGGTGAAGAAAGACAACTGATCCACAGTAACAATTTTTCCCTCATGAGGGAACTTGAGAAGTCGAAAGAGGGTGGATGACACGCATAGCATAGCGTGAGTCCAACTGCGGCCGAGAAGCAGATTGTAGTTAAGTTTGGCGTCAACCACTTTCACTTATACGTTGACTGTCTTCCCCTATAACGTAATAGGCAAACTCTCGAGAACACCCAGGGGTTTGGATTCTCGACCATCGAATGCCTCTAAGGCATTGGGAGATGATGACAGGGCCGGAGAGCCAATGGCCTTCCAGCAGGCGGACGACATGACACAGGTAGAAGCACCTTCATCCACAACTACCCGATGGATGTTAAGACCGTTGATCCTGACCTGAATAATGAGAGCAATTTGATGCGGAAGCCGGGGGGTAAAATTTTCTAAGTCGAAGGTGAGAAGACTAGAATCGGCGGGATCGATTCCACCAATTGCAGACAACAGAGCTTTCCGTTGCGAAGGGAAACTTTGAAGGACTTCCAATGCGGACATAACAGAAGGCACCTGTGCAAAATCCTCAACAATACTATAGTGCTGAGCGGCACGGGCATTTGGATTGTAGGAAGACCTTCGTAGAACACCTTTAGAAGGTGGCCTCACAACCGGTTCAGCAGTAGGCTTCTCAATTTCTAAAGAACCAGAGACAAGTGGAGGAGGTGGGCCATCCACAACTTCATTTCCAGCTACCTGACGCGATCCAGTATAATCCTTCGAACGTGTAGCGATGGAGACAGGTGCAAAACCATTCATCATAAAGACCTGGGACCCAAATGGTGCAGATGGTGACAGTTGTTCAACCATCTGGGTCTGCTGAGATGGGAACAGTTCTTTAAGAACTGCTGGAGTGCCTTTGGAGCCTTTGAGAAGTTGACTAATTTCAGATCGTCGTGGAAAATCCTTGGTATAATGATCTCCTTCACAAATGAGGCAGGGGTACTTTGGTTTATGTTGGGAACCTTCCTCAGTCTGAGGTTTAGAAGACTCTGGCTTTGGGGCGTCGGGTTTGGATTTTCCTTTGCCCTTCTTTTTTCCTTTTGAGGATTTTTCTGTAGGATTGGCCTCAACAACATTAACCTCCACAGTTTTGCCAGAATCTGGAGGGGCGGGAAGAGCAGAATTATTGGAAGAATTAGACTTCTGCTTCCCATTCAAAGATTTTCGAGAATTTTGAGACACGGAACCAATAACACCATCCACCGCTGGGTAGGCAGAGCTTTAGAGGTTCCTGGGCGTGGAGCATCAGTCAAAATATCATAAAGCGTGCTGGACTGAGAATATACCAGATCCAGATACTGGGCACGCGCAATGGCCTATTCTTCAGTCACACATGCCCCCATAGCAATATCTTGCGCGATTTTGTTAACGAAGGATGTGGTGAACCAATGGGTTAGTAGTTGATCAGGTATATCAAACTTGATCAACCTACGACGACGTCGCCACTCATTAATATTATCATATATGTGGGTGGCTTTATCCTGCTTCAATGAAGTCAGGATATGCATCCCGGCTTCATAGCGAACCGGTAACGGGTAAGTTCAATATACCACTTAGCGGCAGCACCGATAAGAGTGCGCTGGAAGAGACGTAGACGAATTGAATCGTCGACCCAAGAATTAGACGAACACCACAAATGGTAGGTCATTACATGAGCTTGGGGGTCTTCACCAGCTTTACCTTCAAACTTTGGGCAGTCGCCGGGTACCTTGGTTGGAACCAGAGGCCATTAGGGATTGTGTAGAATCGGATCATTTGTTAATTTAGAAACGTCTGGTAATTCCAAGGTAGCCAAGAACAGAAATTGCGGATTGAACGGCATGCCAGGCCCTCGATAAGGACCAGTACCTGTACTCCATGCTAGTTGAGAATATCCTTGCCCCCATGGGTTCTATCTAGTAGGATTCTCACCGTAGGGGGTATAGGGTGTATAACCAGTCTGATTCGGTTGCTGGTAACCAGCCTGATTCGGTTGTTGGTAACCAGTGCACGGGGATTGATAACCACAGTATGGACCTTAATTGTAATTCGGCTCCGTCTGAGAAGTCTGCGGATTTGGCTGCTGATTATAGGTGTAGCCAGGTTGTTGAGTGTAATAATGGGAGCCTTGGGGCGGATTATAAGCCGGTCGAGATTGACCATGAGGGTAGTAACTGCCTTGAGGTTGAGCAGACTCCTGATAGGTGGGATCCTGCTGAGCCTGATAATTAGGATGCACTGGTGGATTCAATTGTGGCATCGTGTAAATCGGCTGCTGGGCAGGGTTGACAGAGTCTGCAGGCTGGCTTGGTTGGATAGGATGACCTGGCTGAACGGGCTGCCCTGGTTGAATAGGTTGAACCGGAAAAACAGGTTGTGCCAGTTGCACAGGTTGACCTAGCTATTGAGGAACACCAGGTTGTACCGGATGGGCCGGTTGGCCTGGTGCTGGAACACTAGGTTGTGCCAAATGAACCGGTTGGCCTGGTGGAAGAATGGAGCCAAGTTGTGGCTAGTAACCAGTTTGACCCGCAGCAGGACCATAGGATGGTCCTGGCTGATGTGCATTATTTGGAGCAACAGGATACTAAGGTTGCATGGGTTGCGACGGTTGGACTTGCCCCCCAGGACCGTATACCGGCTCGGGTTGGTACCCCGGTTGACCTGGGAGTCCTTGAGGTTGCCCTGGTTGGACTCCAGGAAGAGGCTGCATGAGTTGACCTGAAGGGTTGTAATACTGTCCTTGCGGACCGTATAATGGCCCTTGCTGGCCCGCAGGGTAACCTTGCAGGTCGTAAGGATAGCCAGGCTAGCCCGAAGGTTGGCCTTGAAAAGGTTGCCCTTGCGGGTTATAAGGCTGCCCAGCTTGGTTATACGGTAAACTCTGAGCATGAAGTTGAGCCTCAGGAGTGGGTAAATGCAAAGGGTTCCCATGCTCATGGCACTGATATGGAAAAACATACACAGGTGTACGGTCCTGTGCATAATGTGAAAAATACGAGCGGTTGGGATCTTAAGAGGGTTGTCCAACTTTGGGGTTTGATTGTTGTAAGGATAATCGATACTCCTCCGAAGAGATATTCTCCGGCATAGCAGAAGCTATGTAGACGTCTTCGGGAAGCGATGTGGTCCTTACGGACTGAGTGGTAACAACAGGTGTAGATGTAGCCACACAAACAGTGGGCCTAACGGGTACAAAAGTGACCTGAGGGAATGACGTGACAGGTGTCTGTGGAGACATCCCCAATGAAGGAAAAACCAGCCTCGTAGAAGGAGCTGATACCCCCATAGAGGCAGCAGCGGCAATAATCTGACCTAAAAATCTATACCATGCTGGTAGTGAGGGACTAGGCAAAGACATGAAAATTGATTCGGCGTTGTCTTCTAGGAATAATTTCCGAGTTACCTCAAGGAATAGCTGGTAATCTTCACCAGACGTGGGGATTTCCTTGCTAGCAGATGACTGGATTCACTCATATTTGAACCTGCCGCTAGATCTCGTAATAGACAGCGAGGACTAGGAGGAATAACAGCAGCTAAAAAGGGTGAACCCGATGTAAAAGGAGGGAAATGTTCCCCTATTCCAAATCTGGACCAAGGGTCGGATAAGGGCCAATTGAATTCAACTAGTCCTCCAAAGGGAAGCTCAGACAGAACTGGTCCCCCATCGACAAACTCGGAAACGATGGGCTGTTGAGGTTCAGCAGAGGATTGAGAAGCCTCTGATGAATCGTCCGTATATGGACTACCAGTAGACGAAACTGAGGGTTCCGCCACTGTGGTAGTAATGACAAGAGAAAAAGATCAAACACACACATGGGCTGAAAAAGAACCAAGGCACACAATAAAACAGCCAACAAGCAAAATCTAACAGGGAGTGTGATCGCGGGTGATTTATTTTACGACATTGAAACTTAGAAACTCCACCGTTTCATGTTTTAAGAGTTGAGAAACGGATGAAAGATGACTCATCTCTTTCAATTTTGATGCAAGTGTGAAAGGACAAGCGCTTGGTGATCTTTTCAAATTTAAAGAGTCAGATAAGATCAAAATGACTGCTCAGGAATACTAGGCAAAGGGTGTACCAAATAACCGTGAACTGCAATATACACCTTGGTTTCAAAATGAAAGAGAAATAAACCAAGGACTTGACGTACGTGCAGGAAATCTCCCTGAATGCTGTGTCCGGTGTATCACGGGTATAGGGCGGCAGACTCAGCTTCCTATGGATAAAGGATAGAAACCTAGTGGGGTCTCCCTTTATATACGCGACGGTACGGAGAGCACAAGTCTGTACTAGTGTTGTCTAAAGCCAAGAGGCGAATGACAGCTACTAGGTTTAAAGACGCCGGAACACGTCTCTAGCCTCGACCTATAAATATTTCGTTAATGTTTCAATGCTGCCTTAGTGTAAATTGAATGAATTTTAATGTTTATCTTCAATTATGTTTCAGTTTTCAGGCCCTAACGAATGTAATGTCTCAAAATCTCCTAAATGCACACTACATGCCACATTATATCATTTCATTTGATGAAAGCTAACTACAGGAGAGTTAAGAACTTTTCACACAACAACAAAATGATCAGAAAACAACCAATGATATCTCTAATGTAGCTAATGGAAACTAAAAGCTCTTCGTTCAAAGTTACTAATCACTAATAACACTGAAAAGATCTAATTCACATCAACTAATTCAACGCCAAAGAGATTTTTTTTTATTTTTATTTTCAATGTTTAAGAGCAAGAGCGCTACCATGATGAAAACTAAAGAGACAAGAAATTGAGAAGGAAAAGAAAAAGAGAAAAATAGTCGAATTTCACTCAACGCAAGCCTACAATCAGATCTCAAATCGATAAAAAGTCCCTCAAATCAAAAGACACCCAAAGACTCAAATTGAACCATGTAATCTAGGCCCAAAACAAGACAAAGCGGAATTCGAATGAAGAAGAAGCCAATCACTCAAATAACGCAATAAAACGATAGGCAACCACCAAATGAGTGCAAAGAAGCTATCACAAAGCTGACTGAACAGACAGGAACCAAAAATCCCCAAGGGAGGCTCGACGCACAATAGCACCTAGATTCCCTAGGGCTACAATGTAAAATCGATATAAATAGGCAAACAACCAAAGGAAGAAGGTCACAGTCAGTCAAACAAGGCTCCAGAACACTCAAGCAGTCGAAAAAACAAGACCAAACACCCAGATCAGTCTTAGAAGTCTCAAAACAGAGTAAACCCTACTACCTTACAGGATTTGTGCGACTATAAGGCTGAAACTAGTGCCAGAATGGTATTGGTGCAAGTAATACACTGACAGCATGCGCCAGTGGGCGCGACTGTCACACTGAAAATCACGCCAGCCGAGTTTACTAAGGAAAAATAAAAAATAAGCAATCCAAGAAGCAGACCAGTGATGGTAAAGCTCAAACCAAAATCCAAACTCACAAAAAAATCCAGCCAAAAGAGCTGATCAAGCAAGTAAAGTCAAGAAATGACCGAAAGACAAGACAATACTCCAAGTGTTCAGTTCATAAACTAAACCAGAGATTGACTGAAGCAACATTGATCTACTTCGCTAATGCAGAGCAAGAGAGTTTCAAAGGCTATCTGGCTAACCTCAGGCTCCATTTGTAGTTTATAAATCAAACAACAAGCTAACTCCCCAGCGGAGTCACCAATTTGTTGAGGAGGTAAATCCCCTCTGCGGACAGAGGCGATCCCTACTAGTCCAGATCGGGTCTAGCAATAATCAAACACACTACAACGCAAGTTCCTAATTACAAAAATCAAAGTGCGATAGAAGGCCTACCTCAGGTCCAACGCCGTTGTCGTTGCGGAGAGGATAGTGCTCTCGATCCCTTGCTCTGACAGGTCACAATTCCACCACTTGACGCGATCGAACACCTGCACGTACAAGAAACACGACGAACATACGAGCGTAAAATCATATAATTGCAATTATGTGTCAGTCAAAGAGGACACAACTCATAAACAATACGAGTGGAACTATAATCATAGTCGCTTATCATTAATGAAACAAAGGATGATACAACCTGGCTCTGATGCTGAAATCCTCCTTCAGCGGGTCGTCAGCGGAATACGTCTTGGTAAAGCTTGTCAGGAATAGGGACAAGCCTCTCTCTTCGATCGTCAATCTCCTTGCTATGGATTTGGCACTATGAGGACTATCAAAGCTCTTGCATCATTATTTATGCTATGAAGGCTCTTGGAGATTAGCTTGCAAAGGTAAATGGCAAGCTTATATAGATGGAGGAAGGGAAGTTGGGATCCCTATAATCATGGGATTGGCCCTATCCTCAAGGAAGCTTCCATGGGAGGTGGGAAACTACTTCCTCTACATGGAAATCTGGAGCCAAACATCCCAACTCAATTTAGAGACTAGTTCAGGAGTTGATTAAAGTCAATCTTCCGCCATTTATTTTTTAAAAACACCCTTTATTAAGCCTGGTGTGAGTGCGACTCTGAGACAGAGCACCAATTGGCATGCCCTCTTTGAAGAATTTCCCCCATTGGTGCGAGTATAACACAGGCTAGTCACGCCAAGGATGAAAAGGCTATTTTTAGGGTTCTTTACAAGGAGTTGTCTTCAGGGAAATGAAAGTACATGTTCAGGGGAATGCCATGAAAGTGTTTCCAAGTTATGTCACTGCTCACAGGTCACGGAATGAGCCCTCCAATGTGCGGGATGGGGAATTGTAGGGACGGTGACAAATTACTATGTAACAACGATCCTTCCACTTAACACGTCTGAACACATGCACACATGCGAAGAAACACAACGATACACAACATAGAATCTAAATCTTGTAACCATACATAAGTCAGAGAGGATGTAATTCATTGCATCAAAATAGAGACACATGAATGAAACCATAATCAAAGTCACTTATCATTAATAATAACAAAGGAAAGATACAACCCAAAGCTCTGACGCTGGATCTTCCTTCGGCAGGGTCGACAGTGGAGCATGTCTCAATGAAGCTCGTCAGGAATGGGACAAAGGTCTCTATCTTCGGCTTGGCTCTCAAAGGCTGTCTGGCGATAGTCTCCTTGCTACAGATTCAGCTCTTGCTTCTAGCTTGATAAGGGAAAATGGCAAGCTTATATAGATGGTGGAAGGGGAGTTTGGATCCCTACAATTGTGGGATTGGCCCTATCCTCAAGGAAGCTTCCATGATAGGTGGAAAACCACCTCCCATACATGGAGATCCGGAGCCAAAAATCCCAACTCATTTTAGAGACTCGTTCAGGAGTTTGTTGAAATCAAACTTCTGCCATTTATTTTTAAAAAAAATCATTATAAAGCTTGGCATGAGAAATACACTGGGACAGAGCGCCAGTTGGCACACCCTCTTTGGTGGATTTTCCCCAATGGTGCAACGGCTGAACTGGCTAGTCGCGCCAAGGCCAAAAGATCAGTTTTTAGGGTTTTTCAAAGGAAACTTTCTTTAGAGGAATGATTATCCTTGTCAAGGGGGATGCCATGAAAGTGGTTTCAGGTTATGTCACTGCTCACAGGTCAAGGAAAAGGCCCTCCAATGTGCAGGATGGGGGATTGCAGGGATGGTGACAAACTACTATGTAACAGCTATCTCCATGTTTATGTCCTGTATTGCTACTTTTCCCATTTGGGAATATTACAGTGGTATCAGAGCATAATCTTGGCTCAAAATGTGCATCTTAAGCCAATATGTCATCAGAAGAAGGATATCCTCTCATAGATAGAGAGAAGAGGTATCTCAAAATGAACCGGAATTAAAATTATACAGATGATAGAGAAGACAAGGGTAAAACCCCTTTATCAGGAGAGGATGAGGAGAAGGACTTCCCTAAGCTTCTTCTTCAAAATTTGCAAGACATTGCAAGAGAAATAAAGGATATACACAAAGAATCCCCTAAAGGGTTTCTACATGGAGAAGGCTCTGACATTTCTCATCACTGGAGTGATCAACCAGTGAAGCAGCAGGTTTCCCAACGCTCTACAATGCCTACATTATTAGCAGTGGGAAATGGAGGGTTTCAAGAACAAGAAACTGTTGAAGACCATTTTCTAGAGTATGTCTCAATCTCAGAGATTCAAGGATCATTTGAGTTTTCAAGAATTCTGTCAGATCAAGGATAATAGGAGACCCTGGCATCACAATAGAGGTGGAGGATTCATACATAATCATGATCTACACTGGACTATGGGCATGTTTTTCTTACCCAACTTTGTTGGGTCATCAAAATGCACTGCCAAATCATTGGTAGAGAAGATAGACATCTACTTCCATCTGAATCAAGTACCAGAGATGGAGGTTGTCAAAATATCAGTGCTGCACCTTGAGGGTGAAGCACATGATTGGTGGTATTCAGAGTTCACAAGGATTTTGGTGGAGAGTTTTGATCGAAGAGACCCAGAGGCACCTTTCATGGGGCTAGCTAAGCTCAAACAACCAGGTAATCCATAAACTTATATTTCTGAATTTCTAAAACTTTCTGTTATGGTTCTTGATTTATCTGCAACAAGGAGGGTCTATATGTTCATTGATGGGCTGGCAGAACCTCTACATGGGTTGGTTAAATCTACAAAAACCACTACCCTTCAATATTCCATTGAAAGGGCTAGAGATCTACAATATTCCTTGTGAAAAGAAAAGGAAACATTTCAACAAAAGCCCACTTTTCCATCGAAGGGAAAAGATGAGAGCTCCCTTTTCAAAGGAGAGCCAAAAAAAATTACCTCTTAGTGATGATGTCCGAAGAGACTTGAGGAGAAGGAAGCTTTCCTTCACATGCCAAGAATCATGGGCACCCGGACATAGATGTGCAATGGGAAAGGCACACTATATAGAGGTCTTTTCAGATGATGAGGAGGAGAAAGAAGAAGAACCAGAAGGAGGTCACAGCGCTGGGATAGCAGAAGAGGATCCACTACCACAAGGAGGTGGGAATGGATCATTTGATCCAATTGGATGGGCCCTTGCATCATTGAGAGTAGTACCCAAGTACTTGACCTTGAGGGTTCTAGGTTCCATTTAGGATCAGAGGGAGATGAATTTGGCCCATGAGACATTACTGTTTAGTGGTATTCCACCTGGGAGGCCACCTGATTAGGAGTTGGTGAGAAATGTCTCACAACATTTTTCACCACTCATAGATCCAGGAGGAGTGGGAACATTGGTAAGTCACGAGACAACGTAGATACTCTTGGGTAGACTCAAGGATGAGGGAGACATTCTCCCATTATCATCATTACTCACTTTGACACCACATCTTTCGTTGAGAGAGGATGCTATAGGGATGGAGGATGGCACCATCATGGTGTAAGCAGACTATTCCTTGAATTTGGAGGCTGAGAAGATGTTCTCACTTGGGGAGAAATATTACAAACATGGTAGAGGATGGTGGCCACTCATGCATACATTGGAAAAACTCAGGAAATTTTGGATGGGTGCTAGCTTCCCATGGAAGACTAACCTCCAAAAGCTTCAACCTTTACTTGAGCATGAGCAACTACAGGAGGAGCAATAAAGGAAGGATAGCAACATCCCGGTATGTAACTTTGAATTGGGAGATTTCAAAGAAGGTGACAGCCACATGAAATATGATTTATATGATAGATCACCAGCACTATCGCTATGGAGGATATATCCTTATTGGAAATCCCAGCTGTTGGTGGATTATTCCAAGGACATTTTTACTTGCATGATACTTGATTACCAACTACTAGAGGAGGGGTATTCAGTCAAAGATGGGGTCATCTACTATCAGAGTAGGATATTCTTATCTAGAGCATCCAAGCTCAAGGAGAAGTTACTACAAGAAGCACATGAGGATTTTCTCTTCAACCACACTAATTCCATGAGAGCATACCGTACCATCATGGAGGGATATACTTGGGAAGGCTTTGAAGAGGAGATATATCAGCATTTGAAGAGATGCATGGATCATGTGGAGATGGAGGAGAGACATAACTCTTTGATGGAGCTATCACAACCACCTCTTTCCTCTTTGGAAATAAGATGGGATCTATCTATGAGCCAATCTAGTAGCATGAGCAAAGTATATGGTAAGGAACATGTTTTTAAGCATAATGATTTATTTGATAACTATTTTCATTCCTTTACCATAAATGTGCATGTCATTGCTCCAAGTGGGAACATTATTCCTTATAAACTTGGGGCCATAAACAATGTTGAGCATGGCCACTCCCTAGGAGGATATAGGGAGATGACATATCATTTAGGGTGTACTCCAAAGGCACCAAACATTACTCACCTTCTCAAAGCATGTGAGAAGACTATGATAGCAAGTAAGTGGTGGGGAAACCACTTGCCATATCATTTTCTGAGGTAGTCAGGAGATATATTGCGCTGGTTCCACTTGTGGGACTATGATCCTCCTCCATCATTGCATATGGCATCTTATGTATCCTTGGTTTTGATCCCATACATTGATGCTATCCTTATTCTTATTATGGGGATGATTGGAGGAAGGATGTAAGGATGGAACATGCCTGTTGGGAGAGATATTATCCATGTTTCTTATGCTTCATTTTTCAAGGAGAACATTGGGAAAACCATGACTGCTACGTTGGATCTTTTCCTTCCTTATGGGGTGAGTCATTTACATCTCATGAGTACTTGGGAGGAGCATTTCATGGAGGGATTGATTGGGAGACACTTGGTATATGGGGAGATCTTATCACATGGAGGTGTCACCAAGAAAGGAGGAGAAGAGTTTCAACACTCACCTTTAGAGTTGCTTGAGGACAAGCAACATTTGGGAGGGAAGGACTGTAATATTCCCAATTAGCTATAAGTTAGTTGGAATATTAAATTTTCTTTTTTCTTTTTAATTTGTTGAATAAGAGGGTATGGAGACCCATAAAGCTCCTTAGTAGGAATAAAATCATTGTTAATGTGAATGGGGATCACTTTAGTGGCTTGATAAAACACCTTAATGTGTGAAAATGGGTTGGAGCATGTAGATTAGGTCAACTTTGACCAAATCAACAACGCTGTCATGGAGGAGTGGACATTCATTATGGGACAGTGCAGTTTTGGAGGGAGAATCCATGCATGGAAGTAGTGGCTTTAATGAGTGGGGCCAAGGGTGAGGAAGCTCATGACTTATATAAGGAAGGGGATGACAGCCATAGAGGATATGTTATAGATTATTATTTTGATATGGTTTGTATGACTATTTTCTCTCTTCGGTTGTTTAGCTAAGATTGAAATGTTGTTTAGCACAGGGTGTTCCCGAGCAGGAATCCTACCTTCATCCTTGCGGGACTTTGAGTGCCCACTCAGGAGAAGTATTTGCACTATATTCCCACATTTCAGCATTAGGCCAAGCTCCATATTTGTTCCACAACGCAGTCATTGTTGAGATATGTGCTAAGTTGCAAGATGCAGCAGTGGATAATTCATTTGGGTCACTTCAGAGCTTATTTCTAGTGGAGGAAGGTTCCCTTCCATTGGGAGGCTAGAAAAGAAGGCCCTAGAGATTATTTTCAGTATTTGGCACCATCCCACATTATCATTTGCCCCTACAATGCAGTTTCAGTCTTGGACTGCGTTATTTTAGGGAGGAGCTGCAAGGGTGGTTTCAGTATACCATTTGGGGAGAATTTTTTCTAGTGAAGGGGTCAACCTTTCATCTGGAGAGTCTATTGGAGGAGGCTTCATTCTTTGCTATATCATATTAGCCACATCTTTCCCAGTTGTTTAGTTGCAGTGAATCTTCAGCCCTAGGGCTTTGGTTCATTTCTTGTATATTAGTGTATTTTCTAGAAACCCTCTTAGGGTTATTGTTGGAGGTTGTTATAGAGCCTTGATATTCATGTATATTTTCTTTTGAGGCATGTATCGGGAATTTCTATTATTTTATATTTATATGCTACAGTTGTGCACTTTATGACTACACTGTAGCAGCTCTCCAACATTTTGTCTAGTAGCAACACCTCATTCTTGAGGGGATTTATCTATTGGAGGATTGTGGTTTCCTGTTGGATAATTTGTGCCTCATTATTTTGTACTATTTTTCTATTGTTATGATGAATAAGATAGCTCCATATTGGTCTCTCATGTTTATGCATTGATCTTCATTTCTATCTCCATGTTTCTATCTTGTATTGCTGCTTTTCCTATTTCAGAATATTACACTTTCACTTCTAAGCTCTCTGGCTGATCAACTATGCTATGATACCATATGAAAATTCCAAACCAGAATCCTATTGTAGCAATTGATATTAATTCTTCTAATTGTTAATTAATTAACAATTTATCTTCTATGGAAAATATCGAAATAAATACACTACAACCTTCACAAATAAAAATGCGGAAGAATAAATAATGGAAGAAATGCTACCACACACATAAAATGAACGCAATTATTTTTGGACAAAATTCCCTGAAAAAATCAAACTTTGGAAAACTGGTGCAACAGATGAGGGTTTTATTAATAAGGAATAATGAAATAATATGAGTACAATAGGATTTTGAAACTGGAAATCCTACAGAGAAATACTGGCAAGAAAAATATAGTGAGAAAATTTCCTCACTTGATAGGCGAATCTGATCACTGACCTCAGCTCAAAAATGAGTCGCCCAAACTGCCTCTACGTATTCACTATGCCACCCTCACACAGCCTCTGCGTCACCCAACATGAAAAAAAAATTCCTCAAGCCGTCTTCTCAATCATTGTATGAGAAAATGACTCTCATGGACTCTGGAAACTATGCCCTGATTCCGGCACTGAATCATTGATTTTCCCCAAAAAACACAAATTTGGCTCTAGAGGCTAATTCTCTGCCTATATGCCAGCCTCTCTGTGGAACTTCTGCTTCTCCGCAATTGCACTCACTAGATCTAGAATGCCTCCTCCAACTTCATTATCTCTACCCCTCTCTCACTACTTCAACCTCACTATACCTCTCTTCGGAAATTAAAAAGCTGCTACTATGGAAATAGATTTGCCAATAAAATCAAATTGTTGAAGTGTATCTTCTACAAGCCTCTTCTCTAAGACCCATCGACTTCTTCTAATAATCCTCTATTGAGACTTCAACGCACAAGATTAAATATTAATCGATGACTAGGATAAACTTGAAATCGATCCATGTGAGTCTCTAGAACATTCACACCTTGACTTAATTTATCATATTCCCTAAGTTTAGACTTGGGTAATATTTAAAAACTGACTAATAATCCAATTAAGTCATTTCTAGGCAGAATTTCTAGAAACGATTTCTAGGTTTTGGAGATCTCATGTATTCTAGCCTCACCATAAAATATCAAGGCTAGAACACATTTGATGCTATAAAAAATAAAAATATCCCATTGCTAGGCCACAGTAAATGGAGGCACAAAAGAGTATGCCACAGACCTATTTTCCATTGAGTTAGGTAGGATGTAAGGCCATCTATAGCTATGGAACTGGCCACAGGCATTATATCATCCAACAGAGGGCTTAGAATGGTTGTTTAGTGATGGATTTAGCCCAAAACTCAAGAATATTGTGGACAATGAATATGAAGGGTAGACCACAATTGAAGATGGAGGCCTAAACGTGAGGGAAGAGGGATATAGCAGTGGGTTACAATCCCTAACCAGAAGAACCTTATAAAAATGAACAAGACCTCAAACAAGGTATGCATCAATGAAGGTTTTTGTTGATTTTATTCTAGGGATCATGTCCTAGTGTGGACAAAGTTATATCAGCCCATGGGAGACATTTTTTTGTCTTGAATTGGATTGTTGAATACTCCAACTAGGAGAAGATTTCATAATGTATGTATTGGGTGACATTGGTTTGGTGGAGGGCAGCGAGTTGGCTACCCAAATTATCCCTAGATAAACATTCTTGAAGTGACAAAGATAACTGAAGGTTGGGTCAAGTTTGGTGCCTTATGAGTAGATATTTGATGGAAAACAGAGGCTACTAGAAGATAGATTGGAGCTTAAGGATTGGCTAGTCTAGAAGAGAATATTGGATCAACTCATGTACATTCAAAAAAAGTGACTTGCAATAATGTTAGGTGGTAGCCCTCCTGGAGTCTATGTGTTGTCCTTTGAAGGACTAAAGGGCATCTAGAGAGTAGTACATAAGCAAAGGATTGACAAGACAATATACGACATAGAAGATGCAGTAAAGGTTGTCATTATATCTTGTATTACATAGAGTGTTGTATTATTTCGATTTGTTTAATATAATGAAGATTGGGTTGTACATTATTGTACAACATTTTGTTAAAAATTATGTATAATTGTGCATAGGTGATTACTTCTTTATATTTTCCGATGTGCAAAGTAGTTCTTGTTGATATTCTTGGCTTGGTAGCGACATATATTTTAAGATTCTAACCTAGACCCAAGATCATGGAAATTCAACATGGTATAAGAGAATTGCTGAGCTACTTTGGAAGTAATTGAATTAGAGTTATGCACAACGAAAGTACAACTTAAGAGGGAGTTGGTCACATTGTAGGTGAAAATGTCGAAGTTGTAGTCAGGTCTCCGATATGAGGACAGGTTGGAGGGGTTGTCCAACTATAGTCCATGGAAGGAAAGGATCAAGTTGGTCTTGTAGGTCAACATGATCTAGGAGGTTTTTGAGAAATACATTAAGAATCCACCTAAACCAAATGAATCATACGAAGATTTGGATACGAGGGTGATATTGATCATCCTAGATGGTGTGAAGGATCCCCTAATACCTCATTTGTCCAGGAAGAATATTGCAGATGAGATGTGGATGGATCTTCAGAATTTGTTCCAGAATAAGAACGAGAACTGGGTACTAGTATTGTAGGATAATTTTAAGTCCACCAAGATGATAAAGGGTGAAGGAGGGACTTTGTATCTGATGATATCGTCTCAGGTCAAAGATGAGCTTGTTGTCGTCGATGTGACTATTTCAGATAGTGATATGGTAAGTATTGCCTTGAAAGGGTTCATCGAGGAATGGAATCCCTTCATCAAAGGGATCATTGTGAGAGAGAAGTTTCCAAACTATAATAAACTATGAGACGACTTCATTCAAGAAGAATTGTGAGACGAGGATATTCATCCAACAAAGAGGGAAGATGAGGACATGGAACTTGTAACACGAATGAAGGGTAAGCATAAGAAGGACTTGAGTAAAGTCAAGTGTTTCAACTATGGCGAGATGGGTCAGTTTTCATCGAGATATATAATGAATAAGAAGGGAGATGATGGGAAGAGGAAAGGGAAGCAACTCATCGGTTTTTCCACTTCTACTGAGATAGATGATCTCACCAGGAGATTGGAGGAGGAGGACTTGTTATGATCTATCATTTCTTGTAGGGTACTATCGATGAGGGTAGATGGTACGTGGAAAGTGGTGCATCAAAACAAATGATAGGGTCATAGGAGGTTTTTTAGACTCTTGTTGAATGGGACTCAAAGTTGCACATGGTATTGGGTGACATGAGTCGGAAGGAGACCTGAGGATCAAGAGTTGTGCCATTCAGGATGGAGACAGGATGAATGATCTAGGTCTAGGATGTACAATTCATACCAGGACTCACATATAGCTTGATATCTATCTCGATGATTGAGAATAAGGGGTTTGAGGTCCTTTTCCAGGATGGATAGGAAATAATAAGTCCTATATGCTTTAGCTCTAATGGGATTGTGCTTGGAGTTAGAGAGGATGGTCTATATATGTTTACGAACAAGCCTATCAATCATGGGAATAAAAATAAGGTGGAGCAGGTACAGGTTCCAGAGAAGTGGGTGTAGGTTTAGGCTTCAGAGGGGTAGTTACAAGTTCCATCAATGAAGGTCTAGTTTCTAGAGGCTCATAGGGAGTCGAGTTCTCGTGGGAGATTGCAGACTCAGAGGGAGACTTTGCATGCTAAGAAGAGTGCATGGTTAGTGGGGAGAAAGGATACTCCTACAATTTCCAATAAGGAATCATGGAGGGAATGGAAGACATTTCAGGAGAATAAGAAGACAAAGGATGCTTCCAGTGACAAAGACACTTCCGAAAGAGGTGTAGTTCATGCTACAGTGGTGAATGCCAAGATTTGGGCAAGTGTTGCGATTAGTGATGATGATGATGAGTTACTTCCTTGTATTGGAAGTACCTCCCTCAGTAAGATGGAGTGTTTATTTCTGAGTAGCTTGGGAGGTACTCCATGCCCTAGAATTCAACGTTTGGAGGGAAAAGTGCCACAAGAGTGACTTGTGGGCTTGGAACCCAAGTTTTGGGATTTTCACCCATTGTTATTTGGGAAAAAACCATGGATAATTTTGGACATGTGATGGGATGATATGATATAGGGCGGAAAGGAGAATCCAACACTATGAGAATCGTCGAATTCTGAGTTTCGCTTAGTGAGATATGAATTTTTGAAGTTGAAAATTAATTGATGGACAATCAAGTCATGTAGGCTTGGTCTAAAAGTCATGTCTCTTCAAAAAATTCATTGAACCTTATTATGTGTATAAATATAAGGTATGTGAGGCTCATTTAGAGCATCCAAAGAGAATGAAATATCATCTATACATATCTAAATTGGCCACATACTTAAGGATGGCAAGATGTGGAGGAGAAGGGTTATTCTGGGCATTTTTTCGTCTCACCACATGTCCAAGTTAGTGCAAGGAGGAAGTCTGAATTTTAGAGTGAGATTGGGAATGTTCTAAGTGAGGATTTGTGTGAGTTATCTTCCCTTGCTAGGTCACAGTCAAAGGAGGCACAAAAGAGTATGTCAGAGGCTTGTTTTCCTTTGAGTTAGGTAGGGTGTAAGTCTTCCTATAGCTATAGAACTGGACGTAGGCCTTATCTCATCTAAACAGAGGGATGAGAATGTTTGTTTAGGGCTAGACCTAGACCAAAGTTCAAAAATATTATGGACAAATAATATGAAGGGAAGAACACAACTAAAGAAGGAGGTTTGAATGTGATGGAAGACACCTGTAGCAGTGGGTTATAAGCCCTAAGCAAAAGAAAAACCCTGTAACAGTGAACAACACCTCAAACAAGGTATGTCTCGATGAAGCGTTTTGTTGATTTGATGTTAGGGATCGTGTCCTAGTGTGGATAGAATTATAATATCCTATGGGATACATTTTTTGGGGTTGAATTGGATTATTGAATACCCCAACTAGGAGAATATTTCCATTGTATGTATTGGGTGCCATTTGTCTAGTGAAGGGAAATGAGTTGGCTACCTAAATTAGCCATAAACAAGCATTCTTGAAGTGGCGAAGATAGACAAAGGTTGGGTGAAGTTTGGTGCCTTATGTGTATCTCTTTTATGGATGAAAGAGGTTACTTGAAGGTAGGTTGGAGATCAAGGATTAGAAATACTAGAAAATCAGATTGGCTTAGCCCATGTACATGTAGGTTTTAACCCTGAACAGAAATTATCTTCACACGAATCTTATAACAGAAAATAAACAATAGCAAGAGCATAAAACATAAAACAGATAAACACAGAGATTTTCCCTTGGATCCCAAATTGGGAAGACCAGCTTGATATTTCATTATGTTCCTTTTAGTGTTACAACACATATATATACATGTCGAAGCATACATAAACCCTAATCCATTAACCTTGAATTAGATCATAACTGTAGTTCCCTTGACAAGATCTACAAAATACCAGGGGCTGAAAACCATCATACCCCAAAACCATGTGCAAAACCATGCACAAAACGATGGGCGCAGACCGCCCATCAGAAATTAAGGACCAAAAATTTTCCCCAGGGCGCTGCCTCGGACTCCGACAAGGTGGGGCTACCACCCCCCCTATGACCCCCTCATTGCACCCAGCGCAAAGGGGGGGCTATTGCCCCCCCTCTTACCCCCCTGCGTGTGATTAGTCATGGAAAGAATATACCCAACATTCTCCCACTTGTTTTTTTCTTTCCGCTGGGGGCCACAGGAGAGCTTAGTCATTGGCCCAATTTTTCAACACCCATTTTTTCTCTACACCAAGAGAACTTCTGAGTGCTCATAGACTTCATCAATGCATCTGCAACATTCTTCAAAGTGTCCACCTTTACCAGAAACACCCTTTTAGCCTCAACCATATCTCTAACAAAGTGATATTGAACATCAATGTGCTTTGTCTTTGAATGATAAGCAGGGTTCTTAGCCAAGAAAATTGCACTTTGGCTATCATAGTCTATCCTTATAGCTTGTTGTACCAACCCCATACTTGAACACAATATTTGCAACCAAACTGCCTCCTTGCTTGCATGAGTGGATGCCATGTATTCTGCCTCTGTAGTTGAAAGATCCACTACAAACTATCTTTTACTCATCCAACTGATTGCGCTTCCAAATAGGCTAAACACATAACCACTTGTAGATATTCTTTGGTCTAGATCTCCAGCCCAGTATGCATCAACAAAACCATGAATGTCCAACATTATTTCCAATCTTGGTCTTCCCTGGTAGCACAAGCCATAATCACTAGTGCCACGTAAATATCTGAAAACCCGCTTCACTGTTGTCCAATGCTCCTTCCTTGGGTTTGACATAAACCTGCTAAAAAATCCCACTGGATGTGCAATGTCTGGTCTAGTACAGACCATTGCATACATCAGGCTACTCACTGCACTTGCATATGGAACATGGGACATATCCTTCTCTTCTTCTTGTGTCTTGGGACACTGTTCAGCAGACAACTTTACACCTACAGGAATAGGAACATTCACCGGTTTACTATCCTGCATATTGAACCTCTGGAATATAGTCTCGACATACTTCCTTTGGTTTAACCAGAGCTTCCTCTTTGCCCGATCTCTCTTAATTTCTATGCCCAAAATATAGTTTGCAGCACCAATATCCTTCATGTCGAATTTGGATAACAATTGGGTCTTTAAATCTTGGATAATTTCTTTGTCATTTCCAATGAAAAACATATCATCCACATACAAGACCAAATAAATAACATGGTCACCAATTAATTTAAAATAAACACAATGATCCTCTCTGCTTCTGGTGAAGCCAAGTCCCCGTATATAGGAATCAAATTTCTGATACCATATCCTTGGTGATTGTTTTAACCCATAGAGACTTCTTCAACCTGCATACCAATTCTTTCTTACCCTTCACCATAAAGCCTTCAGGTTTCTTCATGTATATCTCCTCTTCTAGATCCCCGTGAAGAAATGTTGTCTTCACATCCATCTATTCTATCTCAAAATCAAATGCAACAACAACCGATAAAAGTAATCTAATAGAAGTAACTTTGGCAATATGAGAAAAAATATCACCAAAATCCACTCCCGGCACCTGGGAATAACCTTTTTCTACCAACCGAGCTTTGTATTTCTCCACCTTGCCTTCTACATTCATCTTCTTCGTAAACACCCATTTGCTCCTTATGGGCTTCCTTCCAGTCGGCAACTCCACCAGATCCCATGCCTCATTTTTGTGCAAGGATGCCATTTCATCAACCATGGCCTCCTTCCAGATTTTTCCATCCTCTGAATCTACTGCCTCCCTGACAGTTATGGGATCAACATCAGTTATAGTTAAGGCAAAACCTGAACAGAAAGCAGATGGACTATACCTTTCTGGTTGCCTTCTTTCCCAAACTAATCTTCTAATAGCTGGAGTTTTTGGCTCTTCATCTTCTGAGTCTTCTTCTATTGTAGAGTCTGATTCATCCTCCTTTAGCTCAAACTCTATCTTCTCAGGTTCCTTTGGTAGAACTTCATGTTTAACAACATCTTTCACTTCTCTCAAAACCACATCTCGGCTGTACACAACCTTCCTTATTTCTGGGTTCCAAAGCTTGTAACCCTTTAAACCATCCTTATACCCAATAAAGATGCACCTTTCAGATTTATTATCCAATTTGGTCCTTTTCTTCTTTGGAACATGTACATATGCATCACATCCAAATACCCTTAGATGTGAAAGAGAGGTTTTCTTACCAGTCCATACCTCATGTGGAGTCTTATCCTCCATCACTGATGAAGGTGATATGTTAACCAGATAGCATGCAGTCTCCACTGCCTCTGCCCAGAATTCTTGTCCTAACACGGTACCACTTAGCATGCTTCTTGCCTTTTCCCTTAGTATTTTGTTCATTCTTTCTGCAACTTCATTTTGCTGAGGTGTGTATGGATTAGTAATCTGCTATGGTATACCACACTTCTTACAGAACTCTTCAAATTTCTTCTTCCAGAACTCCCCACCATTATCTGTCCTCAGTGCCTTTATCTTCCTCTATGTCTGGTTTTCCACCAGAGCCTTAAATTCTTTAATTATATCAAAAGCTTCAGATTTATTCCTCAATAAATATATCCATGTATTCCTTGAGAAGTCATCTATGAACGAAACATAGTACACATACTTTCCCAGTGATGGAACTGACATAGGTCCAAACACATCACTGTGCACAAGTTCTAATATCTTGTTCACCCTCTTAGTACTAGAAGGAAAACTCACCCAATTCTGCTTCCCATATACACAATGTTCACAGAAATAGAAATCCAGAGAGAAATTATACATACCTTCTACCATACCATTTCTATGCAGTATCCAAAGGCCCTTCTCTCCAATATGTCCAAGCCTTTGATGCCATGGCATGGTTTTTTCTCCAGAGACAGCTAGGCTTTCCGTTCTACTTTCAGGAACCACAAAACTGTTACACCCATCAATAATAGTGCTACCTTGTAGCCTATACAGAGTTCCAGTCCGAACTCTCCGCATTAATAGCAGTGCTCCCTGAACCATCTTGTGGACATCTTTCTCGAACATTGTTTTTACACCTGCATCATCCATCTTGCTTACATAAATTAGATTTCTGTCCAATGCAGGAATATGCAGAACACCGGGAAGTGTTATAATCCTTCCACCTTGCAGCTTCAACTTCACCTTTCCACGTCCGATGATTCTGGCCTTCCTATCATCCCCTAAGAAGACATCACCGCCATCATATTTCTCATACTCGCAGAACCACTCCCAATGGGGAGTGAAGTGAAAGGATGCACCTGATTCAATCAATCATGACTCATGATCTACATGTGTATTTGAAGAAGAAGCCAAATACACATCCCTGCCTTCATCCAAGGTGGTTTTTTCCTCTGCAGAAGGAGCATCATCAGATCCCTTTCCTTTCTCAGGAGCTTTAGATCTGCACTCCCTTTTGTAGTGCCCTTCCTTTCCACATTTCTAGCATACCTTTACAAACTTTCCAGGAGATTTAGATCTCCCTCTAGATTTGGATCTTCCACTCAAAACATTATTCTTTTTTATGTTTTGGGACCTTCCTCGTACAGACAAGCCATCTCCATTTTGGCCCTCCATATTTCTCCGTCTCATTTCCTTTGACAACAAGGCTGAGACAATGTCATCAAAATTCAAGGTAGTTGTATTGCTACCTATTGCAATAGCCAGACTGTTCCACGAGACTGGTAGAGAACTCAACAAACTGATGCACTTATCTTCATCTCAGATTTTAATATCAACAGATGACAGCTGACTTACCATAGTATTGAAGGTGTTCAGATGCTCTGTCACCGAGTCTCCATCCTTCATGCTCAGGTTATACAAATTTTTTCGCAGGAACAACTTATTCACCGTAGACTTAGATTGGTACAAAGTCCCAAGTTTTTCCCGCAAATTCTTCACCGTAGCTTCCCCAGATACATTCAACAATACTGAATTTGAGACACACAACCGTATTGTGCTCTTAGCCTTCCAATCCAGTTTCTTCTAGTATTCATCTGACATTGTTGTTGGTTTAGTACCTGGATATACCGCGATCCACTGATCTTTATCCACCAGCAGATCCTATATCTTGAGCTTCCACAACTCAAAACTCTGACCATTAAATTTCTCGATCTCTATCTTTCTGCCACTCGCCATCTTCTTTCACCGCAAGAATCGATCTCGCAGATCTCTCACTGAATAGGGTCTACCTCAGGCCCAAGCAAAAAAACCTCAGTAGAAAAGGCATCCCCTTGAAGCCAAAACTGATCTGATACCAAAAATTAGATTTCTGGCCAATGCAAGAATATGCAGAACACCAGTAAGTGTTCTAATCCTTCCACCTTGCAGCTTCAGCTTGACCTTTCCACGTCCAATGATTTTTTCCTTCCTATCATCCCCTAGGAAGACATCACCATCATATTTCTCATACTCGCAGAACCACTCCCTATGGGGAGTGAAGTGAAAGGATGCACCTGAGTCAATCAGCCATGACTCATGATCTACATGTGTATTTGAAGAAGAAGCCAAATACACATCCCACCTTCGTTCGAGGTGGTTTTTGCCTCTGCAGAAGGAGCATCATCAGATCCCTTTCCTTTCTCAGGAGCTTTAGATCTGCACTCCTTTTTGTAGTGCCCTTCCTTTCCGCATTTCTAGCATACCTTTACAAAATTTCCAGGAGATTCAGATCTCCCTCTAGATTTGGATCTCCCACTCGAAACCTTATTCTTGTTTCTGTTTTGGGACCTTCCTCGTACAGATAAGGCATCTCCATTCTGGCCCTCCATATTTCTCCGTCTCATTTCCTCCGATAGCAAGGCTGAGACAATGTCATCAAAATTAAAGGTAGTTGTATTGCTACCTATTGCAATAACCAGACTATCCCACGAGTCTGGTAGAGAACACAACAAACTGATGCACTTATCTTCATCTGAGATTTTAATATCAACAGATGACAGCTGACTTACCACAGTATTGAAGGCATTCAGATGCTCTATCACCGAGTCTCCATCCTTCATCCTCAGGTTATACAGCTTTTTCCACAGGAAAAAATTATTCACCAGAGACTTAGATTGGTAAAAAGTCCCAAGTTTTTCCCACAAATTCTTCACCGTAGCTTCCCCAGATACATTCAACAATACTGAATCTGAGACACACAACCGTATTGTGCTCTTAGCCTTCCGATCCAGTTTCTTCCAGTCTTCATCTGACATTGCCGTTGGTTTAGTACATGGATCTACCGCGATCCACTGATCTTTATCCACCAGCAGATCCTCCATCTTGAGCTTCCACAACTCAAAACTCTGACCATTAAATTTCTCGATCTCTATCTTTCTGCCGCTCACCATCTTCTTTCACCGCAAGAATCGATCCCGTAGATCTCCCATTGAACAAGGTCTACCTCAGGCCCGAGCAAAAAAACCTCAGCAGCAAAGGCATCTCCTTGAAGCCGAAACAACTCTGATACCAAATGTAGGTTTTAACCATGAGCAGAAATTATCTACACACGAATCTTATAACAGAAAATAAACAATAGAGAGAGCAGAAAACATAAAACGGATAAACATAGAAATTTTCCCTTGGATCCCAAATCGGAATGACAAACGATTTTTCATTATATTCCTTTTAGTGTTACAACACATATATATACCTGCCGAAGCATACATAAACCCCAATCCATTAACCCTGGATTAGAACATAACCGTAGTTCCCTTGACCAGATCTACAAAATACCGAGGGTCGAAAACCATCGTACCCCAAAACCATGCACAAAACCATGGGCGGATCTACCTATGAGTGGGTCCGCACAAAAACCAATTTTGGCCGGGGCGCTGCCCCTGGCCCCAACGGTGGGGATTGCTTCGCCCCTCGTGACCCCCCAGCTACGCCCGACGCAACATACAGCGCGTGGGGCTAATCGTGGAAAGAATATAACACATACCCAACATTCTCCCACTTGTTGTTTTCTTTCCACAGGGGGCACTGACTTAGTCATTGGCCCAATTCTTCAACACCCATTGTTTCTCTACACCAAGAGAACTTGAGTGCTCATCACAGACTTCGTCGATGCCTCTGCAACATTCTTCAAAGTCTCTCACCTTTACCGGCAACACCCTTTTAGCCTCAACCATATCTCTAACAAAGTGATATTGAACATCAATGTGCTTTGTCTTTGAATGATAAGCGGGGTTCTTGAAAATTGCCTTTGGCTATCACATGATCTATCCTTATAGCTTGTTGCACCAACCCCATACTTGAACACAATCTTTACCTTAAGCTGCTTCCTTGCTTGCATGAGTAGCTACTATGTATTCAACCTCTGTAGTTGAAAGAGCCACTACAGACTGTCTTTTACTCATCCAACTGACTGCACCTCCAAATAGGCTAAACACATACCCACTTATAGATCTTCTTTGGTCCAGATCTCCAGCCCAGTCTGCATCAACAAAACCATGAATGTCCAACATTCTTTCCAATCCTGTTCTTCCCTGGTAGCACAAGCCATAATCACTAGTGCCACGTAAATATACGAAAACCCGCTCCACTATTTTGTCCAATGCTCTTTCCACAGGTTTGACATAAGCCTACTCCAATACTCCCACTACATGTGCGATGGCAGTCTAATCTGAGACCATTTCTGCCCCGATACTTCCTTTGCCTACTTGGAACACGGGACATATACTCCTCTTCTTCTTGTGTCTTGGGACACTATTCAACATATAACTTTACACCTACATGAATAGGAACCTTCACCGGTTTACTATCTTGCATATTGAATTTATGCAATATTGTCTTGACATACTTCCTCTGGTTTAACCAGAGCTTCCTCTTTGCCCAATCTCGTTTAATTTCCATGCCCAAAATATAGTTTGCAACACCAAGATCATTCATGTCGAATTTGGAGAACGGTTGGATCGTTAAATCTTGGATATTTTTTTTGTCATTTCCAATCAACAACATATCATCCACATACAAGACCAAATAAATAACATGGTCACCGATTAATTTAAAATACATACAGTGATCTTCTTTGCTTCTGGTGAAGCCAAGTCCCAGTATATAGGTATCAAATTTACGTCCTACATCCTTAGTATTTGTTTTAACCCATATAGAGACTTCTTCAACCTGCATACCGAGTTCTTTCTTACCCTTCACCATAAAGCCTTCGGAGTTGCTTCATGTAGATCTCTTCTTCTAGATCCCCATGAAGAAATGCGCTCTTCACATCCATATGTTCTATCTCAAAATCAAATGCAGCGACATGATTAAAAGTAATCTAATAGAAGTAACTTTGGCAACAGGAGAAAAAATATCACCAAAATCAATTCTCGGCACCTGGGAATAACCTTTCGCTACCAACCGAGCTTTGTATTTCTCCACCTTGCCTTCTACATTCATATTCTTCTTAAACACCCATTTGATCGCAATGGGATTCCTTCCAGCCGTCAACTCCACCAGATCCCATGCATCGTTTTTGTGCAAGGATACCATTTCATCAACCATGGCCTCCTTCCAGAGTTTTCCATCCTCTGAATCCACTGCCTCCCTGACAGTTCTAGGTTCATCATCAGTTATAGTTAAGGCAAAACCTGAACAGAAAGCAGATGGACTATACCTTTCTGTTTGCCTTCTTTCCCGAACTAATCTTCTCAAAGCTGGAGTTTGTGGCTCTTCATCTTCTGAGTCTTCTTCTGTTGTAGAGTCTGATTCATCCTCCTTTAGCTCAAACTATATCTTCTCAGGTTCCTTTGGTAGGACTTCATGTTTAACAACATCTTTCACTTCTCTAAACACCACAGCTCGTACATGCACAACCTTCCTTGTTTGGGTTCCAAATCTTGTAACCTTTAAACCATCCTTATACCCAATAAAGATGCACCTTTTTGGTTATTATCCAACTTGGTCCTTTTCTCCTTTGGAACATGTACATATGCATCACATCCAAATACCCTTAGATGTGAAGAGGTTTCTTACCAGTCCATACCTCATGTAGGGTCTTATCCTCCAACACTGATGAAGGTGATCTGTTAACCAGATAGCATGCAGTCTCCACTACCTCTGCCCAGAATTCTTGTCCTAACCCGGTACCACTGAGCATGCTTCTTGCCTTTTCCATAAGTGTTCTGTTCATTCTTTCTGCAACTCCATTTTGTTGCGGTGTGTATGGAGTAGTCTTCTATCGTGCTATACCACACTTCTTACAGAACTCTTCAAATTCCTTCTTTCAGAACTCCCCACCATTATCTGTCCTCGGCACCTTTATCTTCTTCTCTATCTGGTTTTCCACCAGAGCCTTAATTTCTTTAAATTTGTCAAAGACTTCAGATTTCTTCCTCAAGAAATATATCCATGTATTCCTTGAGAATTCATCTATGAATGAAACATAGTACACAGACTTTCCCCGGTGATGCCGATGACACGAGCCCAAACACATCCTTGTGCACAAGTTCTAATATCTTGTTTGCCCTCTTAGCACCAGAAGGAAAACTCACCCGATTCTGCTTCCCATATACACAATGTTCACAGAAATAAAAATCCAGAGAGAAATTAGACATACCTTCTACCATACCATTTCTATGTAGTATCTGAAGGCCCTTCTCTCAAATATGTCCAAGCCTTTGATGCCATAACATGGTCTTTTCTCTAGAGATAGCTAGGATTTCCTCTCCACTTTCAGGAACCACATAACTGTTACATCCATCAATAACAGTGCTACCTTGTATAAAGTTCCGGTTAGACTCCCGCATTAATCTGAGTCCTCCCCAGGCCATCTCCTTCGCACATCTTTCTCGAACACTGTTTTTACACCTGCATCATCCATCTTGCTTACAGAAATCAGATTTCTGGCCAATGCAGGAATATGCAGAACACCATGAAGTGTTCTAATCCTTCCACCTTGCAGCTTCAACTTGACCTTTCCACGTCCGATGATTCTGGCCCTCCTATCATCCCCTAGGAAGACATCACCACCATCATATTTCTCATACTCGCAGAACCACTCCCTATGGGGAGTGAAGTGAAAGGATGCACCTGAGTCAATCAACCATGACCCATGATCTACATGTGTATTTGAAGAAGAAGCCAAATACACATCCCCACCTTCATCCGAGGTGGTTTTTGCCTCTGCAGAAGGACCTTCATCAGATCCCTTTCCTTTCTCAGGAGCTTTAGATCTGCATTCCTTTTTGTAGTGGCCTTCCTTTCCGCATTTCCAGCACACCTTTACAAACTTTCCAGGAGATTTAGATCTCCCTCTAGATTTAGATCTCCCACTCGAAACCTTATTCTTGTTTCGGTTCTGGGACCTTCCTCGTACAGATAAGGCATCTCCATTCTGACCCTCCATATTTCTCCGTCTCATTTCCTCCGACAGCAAGGCTGAGACAATATCATCAAAATTCAAGGTAGTTGTATTGCTACCTATTGCAATAACCAGACTGTCCCACGAGTCTGGTAGAGAGCACAACAAACTGATGCACTTATCTTCATCTGAGATTTTAATATCAACAGACGACAGCTGACTTACCACAGTATTGAAGGCGTTCGGATGCTCTGTCACTGAGTCTCCATCCTTCATCCTCAGGTTATACAGCTTTTTCCGCAGGAACAACTTATTCACCAGAGACTTAGATTGGTACAAAGTCCCAAGTTTTTCCCACAAATTATTCGCCGTAGCTTCCCTAGATACATTCAACAATACTGAATCTGACACACACAACCGTATTGTGCTCTTAGCCTTCCGATCCAGTTTCTTCTAGTCTTCATCTGACATTTCCATTCGTTTAGTACCTGGATCTACCGCGATACACTGATCTTTATCCACCAGCAGATCCTCCATCTTGAGCTTCCACAACTCAAAACTCTGACCATTAAACTTCTCGATCTCTATCTTCCCGCTACTCGCCATCTTCTTTCACCACAAGAATCGATCCCGCAGATCTCCCACTGAACAAGGTCTACCACAGGCCCGAGCAAAAAACCCTCAGCAGCAAAGGCGTCCCCTTGAAGCCAAAACAGCTCTGATACCAAATGTAGGTTTTAACCCTAAACAGAAATTATCTACACACAAATCTTATAACAGAAAATAAAACAATAGCGAGAGCATAAAACATAAAACAGATAAACACAGAGATTTTCCCCTGGATCCCAAATCGGGACGACCAGCTTGATTTTTCATTATATTCCTTTTAGTGTTACAACACATATATATACATGCTGGAGCATGCATAAACCCCAATCCATTAACCCTGGATTAGAACATAACCGTAGTTCCCTTGACCGGATCTACAAAAATACCAGGGGCTGAAAACCATCGAACCCCAAAACCATGTGCAAAACCATGCACAAAACCATGGGCGGATCCACCTATGAGTGGGTCCGCACAAAAAACAAATTTTGGCCGGGGCGCTGCCCCGGACCCCAACGGTGGGGACTGCTTCGCCCCTCGTGACCCCCCAGCTACGCCCGATGCAACATACAGCGTGTGGGGCTAATCGTGGAAAGAATATAACACATACCCAACATTCTCCCACTTGTTGTTTTCTTTCCACGGGGGGCCACAGGAGAGCTTAGTCATTGGGCCAATTCTTCAACACCCATTGTTTCTCTACACCAAGAGAACTTCTGAGTGCTCACAGACTTTGTCAATGCATCTGCAACATTCTTCAAAGTGTCCACCTTTACCAGCAAAACCCTTTTAGCCTCAACCATATCTCTAACAAAGTGATATTGAACATCAATGTGCTTTGTCTTTGAATGATAAGCAGGGTTCTTAGCCAAGAAAATTGCACTTTGGCTATCACAGTCTATCCTTATAGCTTGCTGTACCAACCCCATACTTGAACACAATATTTGCAACCAAACTTCTTCCTTTCTTGCATGAGTGGCTGCTATGTATTATGCCTTTGTAGTTGAAAGAGCCACTACAGACTGTCTTTTACTCATCCAACTGACTGCGCCTCCAAATAGGCTAAACACATACCCACTTTTAGATCTTCTTTGGTCTAGATCTCCAGCCCAGTCTGCATCAACAAAACCACGAATGTCCAACATTCTTTCCAATCCCGGTCTTCCCTGGTAGCACAAGCCATAATCACTAGTGCCACGTAAATATCTGAAAACCCGCTTCACTACTGTCCAATTCTCCTTCCCTAGGTTTGACATAAACCTGCTCAATACTCCCACTACATGTGCAATGTCTGGTCTAGTACAGACCATTGCATACATTAAGCTACCCACTGCACTTGCATATGGAACACGGGACATATACTCCTCTTCTTCTTGTGTCTTGGGACACTGTTCAGCAGACAGCTTTACACCTACAGGAATAGGCACCTTCACCGGTTTACTATCCTGCATATTGAACCTCTGCAATATAGTCTCGACATACTTCCTCTGGTTTAACCAGAGCTTCCTCTTTGCCCGATCTCTCTTAATTTCCATGCCCAAAATATAGTTTGCAGCACCGAGATCCTTCATGTCGAATTTGGAGAACAATTGGGTCTTCAAATCTTGGATAATTTCTTTGTCATTTCCAATCAACAACATATCATCCACATACAAGACCAAATAAATAACACGGTCACCAATTAATTTAAAATAAACACAGTGATCCTCCTTGCTTCTGGTGAAGCCAAATCCCCGTATATAGGTATCAAATTTCTGATACCACATCCTTGGTGACTGTTTTAACCCATACAGAGACTTCTTCAACCTGCACACCAGTTCTTTCTTACCCTTCACCATAAAGCCTTCAGGTTGCTTCATGTAGATCTCCTCTTCTAAATCCCCGTGAAGAAATGTTGTCTTCACATCCATCTGTTCTATCTCAAAATCAAATGCAGCAGCAACAGATAAAAGTAATCTAATAGAAGTAACTTTGGCAACAAGAGAAAAAATATCACCAAAATCAATTCTCGGCACCTGGGAATAACCTTTTGATACCAACCGAGCTTTGTATTTCTCCACCTTGCCTTCTACATTCATCTTCTTCTTAAACACCCATTTGCTCCCAATGGGCTTCCTTCCAGCCGACAACTCCACGAGATCCCATGCATCGTTTTTGTGCAAGGATGCCATTTCATCAACCATGGCCTCCTTCCAGAGTTTTCCATCCTTTGAATCTACTGCCTCCCTGACAGTTCTGGGTTCATCATCAGTTATAGTTAAGGCAAAACCTGAACAGAAAGCAGATGGACTATACCTTTCTGGTTGCCTTCTTTCCCGAACTGATCTTCTCAAAGCTGGATTTTGTGGCTCTTCATCTTCTGAGTCTTCTTCTATTGTAGAGTCTGATTCATCCTCCTTTAGCTCAAACTCTATCTTCTCAGGTTCCTTTGGTAGGACTTTATGTTTAACAACATCTTTCACTTCTCTAAACACCACATCTCGGCTGTACACAACCTTCCTTGTTTCTGGGTTCCAAAGCTTGTAACCCTTTAAACCATCCTTATACCCAATAAAGATGCACCTTTCAGATTTATTATCCAACTTAGTCCTTTTCTCCTTTGGAACATGTACATATGCATCACATCCAAATACCCTTAGATGTGAAAGAGAGGGTTTCTTACCAATCCATACCTCATGTGGGGTCTTATCCTCCAACGCTAATGAAGGTGATCTGTTAACTAAGTAACATGCAGTCTCCACTGCCTCTGCCCAGAATTCTTGTCCTAACCCGGTACCACTGAGCATGCTTCTTGCCTTTTCCATCAGTGTTCTATTCATTCTTTCTGTAACTCCATTTTGCTGAGGTGTGTATGGAGTAGTCTTCTGCCGTGCTATACCACACTTCTTACGGAACTCTTCAAATTCCTTCTTGCAGAACTCCCCACCATTATCTGTCCTCAACGCCTTTATCTTCTTCTCTGTCTGGTTTTCCACTAGAGCCTTAAATTCCTTAAATTTGTCAAAGACTTCAGATTTCTTCCTCAAGAAATATATCCATGTATTCCTTGAGAAGTCATCTATGAATGAAACATAGTACACAGAATTTCCCAGTGATGGAACTGACACAGGCCCAAACACATCATTGTGCACAAGTTCTAATATCTTGTTCGCCCTCTTAGCACCAGAAGGAAAACTCACCCGATTCTGCTTCCCATATACACAATGTTCACAGAAATCGAAATCCAGAGAGAAATTAGACATACCTTCTACCATACCATTTCTATGCAGTATCCGAAGGCCCTTCTCTCCAATATGTCCAAGCCTTTGATGCCATAGCATGGTCTTTTCTCCAGAGACAGCTAGGATTTCCGCTCCACTTTCAGGAACCACAGAACTGTTACACCCATCAATAACAGTGCTACCTTGTAGCTTGTACAGAGTTCCAGTCCGAACTCCCCGCATTAATACCAGTGCTCCCCGAACCATCTTGCGGGCATCTTTCTCGAACACTGTTTTTACACCTGCATCATCCATCTTGCTTACAGAAATCAGATTTCTGGCCAATGCAGGAATATGCAGAACACCAGGAAGTGTTCTAATCCTCCCACCTTGCAGCTTCAACTTTACCTTTCCACGTCCGACGATTCTGGCCTTCTTATCATCCCCTAGGAAGACATCACCACCATCATATTTCTCATACTCGCAGAACCACTCCCTATGTGGAGTGAAGTGAAAGGATGCACCTGAGTCAATCAACCATGACTCATGATCTACATGTGTATTTGAAGAAGAAGCCAAATACACATCCCCACCTTCATCCGAGGTGGTTTTTGCCTCTGCAGAAGGACCTTCATCGGATCCCTTTCCTTTCTCAGGAGCTTTAGATCTGCATTCCTTTTTGTAGTGCCCTTCCTTTCCGCATTTCCAGCACACCTTTACAAACTTTCCAGGAGATTTAGATCTCCCTCTAGATTTAGATCTCCCACTCGAAACCTTGTTCTTGTTTCTGTTCTGGGACCTTCCTCGTACAGATAAGGCATCTCCATTCTGACCCTCCATATTTCTCCGTCTCATTTCCTCCGACAGCAAGGCTGAGACAATGTCATCAAAATTCAAGGTAGTTGTATTACTACCTATTGCAATAACCAGACTGTCCCACGAGTCTGGTAGAGAGCACAACAAACTGATGCACTTATCTTCATCTGAGATTTTAATATCAACAGATGATAGCTGACTTACCATAGTATTGAAGGCGTTCATATGCTCTGTCACCGAGTCTCCATCCTTCATCCTCAGGTTATACAGCTTTTTCCGCAGGAACAACTTATTCACCAGAGACTTAGATTGGTACAAAGTCCCAAGTTTTTCCCACAAATTCTTCGCCGTAGCTTCCCCGGATACATTCAACAATACTGAATTTGACACACACAATCGTATTGTGCTCTTAGCCTTCCGATCCAGTTTCTTCCAGTCTTCATCTGACATCGCCGTTGGTTTAGTACCTGGATCTACCGCGATCCACTGATCTTTATCCACCAGCAGATCCTCCATCTTGAGCTTCCACAACTCAAAACTCTGACCATTAAACTTCTCGATCTCTATCTTCCCGCTACTCGCCATCTTCTTTCACCACAAGAATCGATCCCGCAGATCTCCCACTGAACAGGGTCTACCACAGGCCCGAGCAAAAAACCCTCAGCAGCAAAGGCGTCCCCTTGAAGCCAAAACAACTCTGATACCAAATGTAGGTTTTAACCCTGAACAGAAATTATCTACACACAAATCTTATAACGAAAAATAAAACAATAGCGAGAGCATAAAACATAAAACAGATAAACAGAGAGATTTTCCCCTGGATCCCAAATCGGGACGACCAGCTTGATTTTTCATTATATTCCTTTTAGTGGTACAACACATATATATACGTGCCGAAGCATACATAAACCCCAATCCATTAACCCTGGATTAGAACATAACCGTAGTTCCCTTGACCGGATCTACAAAATACCGAGGGTCGAAAACCATCGTACCCCAAAACCATGCGCAAAACCATGCACAAAACCATGGGCGGATCTACCTATGAGTGGGTCCGCACAAAAACCAATTTTGGCCGGGGCGCTGCCCCTGGCCCCAACGGTGGGGACTGCTTCGCCCCTCGTGACCCCCCAGCTACGCCCGACGCAACATACAGCGCGTGGGGCTAGCCGATGAAAAGATGCAACCCATACCCAACATTCTCCCACTTGTTGTTTTCTTTCCACAAGGGAGCCCTGAGGAGAGCTTACTCATTTGGCCAATTCTTCAACACCCATTGTTTCCCTACACCAAGAGAACTTCTGAGTGCTCACAGACTTCGTCAATGCATCTGCAACATTCTTCAAAGTGTCCACCTTTACCAGCAACACCCTTTTAGCCTCAACCATATCTCTAACAAAGTGATATTGAACGTCAATGTGCTTTGTCTTTGAATGATAAGCAGGGTTCTTAGCCAAGAAAATTGCACTTTGGCTATCACAGTCTATCCTTATAGCTTGCTGTACCAACCCCATACTTGAACACAATCTCTGCAACCAAACGGCTTCCTTGCTTGCATGAGTGGCTGCTATGTATTCTGCCTCTGTAGTTGAAAGAGCCACTACAGACTGTCTTTTACTCATCCAACTGACTGCGCCTCCAAATAGGTTAAACACATACCCACTTGTAGATCTTCTTTGGTCTAGATCTCTAGCCCAGTCTACATCAAAAAAACCATGAATGTCCAACATTCTTTCCAATCCTGGTCTTCCTTGGTAGCACAAGCCATAATCACTAGTGCCACGTAAATATCTGAAAACCCGCTTCACCGATGTCCAATGCTCCTTCCCTGGGTTTGACATAAACCTGCTCAATACTCCCATTGCATGTGCAATGTCTGGTCTAGTACAGACCATTGCATACATCAGGCTACCCACTGCACTTGCATATGGAACACAGGACATATACTCCTCTTCTTCTTGTGTCTTGGGACACTGTTCAGCAGACAGCTTTACACCTACAAGAATAGGAACATTCACTGGTTTACTATCCTGCATATTGAACCTCTGCAATATAGTCTCGACATACTTCCTCTGGTTTAACCAGAGCTTCCTCTTTGCGCGATCTCTCTTAATTTCCATGCCCAAAATATAGTTTGCAGCACCAAGATCCTTCATGTCGAATTTGGAGAACAGTTGGGTCTTCAAATCTTGGATAATTTCTTTGTCATTTCCAATCAACAACATATCATCCACATACAAGACCAAATAAATAACACGGTCACCAATTAATTCAAAATAAACACAGTGATCCTCCTTGCTTCTGGTGAAGCCAAGTCCCCGTATATAGGTATCAAATTTCTGATACCACATCCTTGGTGACTGTTTTAACCCATACAGAGACTTCTTCAACCTGCATACCAGTTCTTTCTTACCCTTCACCATAAAGCCTTCGGGTTGCTTCATGTAGATCTCCTCTTCTAGATCCCCGTGAAGAAATGTTGTCTTCACATCCATCTGTTCTATCTCAAAATCAAATGCAGCAGCAACAGATAAAATTAATCTAATAGAAGTAACTTTGGCAACAGGAGAAAAAATATCACCAAAATCAATTCCCGGCACCTGGGAATAACCTTTCGCTACCAGCCGAGCTTTGTATTTCTCCACCTTGCCTTCTACATTCATCTTCTTCTTAAACACCCATTTGCTCCCAATGGGCTTCCTTCCAGCCGGCAACTCCACCAGATTCCATGCATCGTTTTTGTGCAAGGATGCCATTTCATCAGCCATGGCCTCCTTCCAGAGTTTTCCATCCTCTGAATCTACTGCCTCACCCCCGACGGATTCTGGATTTCCATCATCCGTTAAAGTTAAAATGAAACACAGGCAGAAGCGGGATGGACTATACCTTTCTGGTTGCCTTCTTTCCCGAACTAATCTTCTCAAAGCTGGAGTTTGTGGCTCTTCATCTTCTGAGTCTTCTTCTGTTGTAGAGTCTGATTCATCCTCCTTTAGCTCAAACTCTATCTTTTTAGGTTCCTTTGGTAGGACTTCATGTTTAACAACATCTTTCACTTCTCTAAACACCACATCTCGGCTGTACACAACCTTCCTTGTTTCTGGGTTCCAAAGCTTGTAACCCTTTAAACCATCCTTATACCCAATAAAGATGCACCTTTGAGATTTATTATCCAACTTGGTCCTTTTCTCCTTTGGAACATGTACATATGCATCACATCCAAATACCCTTAGATGTGAAAGAGAGGGTTTCTTACCAGTCCATACCTCATGTAGGGTCTTATCCTCCAACGCTGATGAAGGTGATCTGTTAACTAAGTAACATGCAGTCTCCACTGCCTCTGCCCAGAATTCTTGTCCTAACCCGGTACCACTGAGCATGCTTCTTGCCTTTTCCATCGGCTTTTGGGTCATTCTTTGCAGCTCCATTTTTCTACGGTGTGTATGGAGTAGTCTTCGTACGTGCTATACCACCGCTTCTTATAGAACTCTTCAGGCCTTCTTGCAGAACTCCCCACCATTATCTGTCCTCAGTGCCTTTATCTTCTTCTCTGTTTGGTTTTCCACCAGAGCCTTAAATTCTTTAAATCTATCAAAGACTTCAGATTTCTTCCTTAAGAAATATATCCATGTATTCCTTGAGAAGTCATCTATGAATGAAACATAGTACACAGAATTACCCAGTGATGGAACCGACACAGGTTGAAACACATCATTGTGCACAAGCTCTAATATCTTGTTCGCCCTCTTAGCACAAAGAGCTCACCCGGTCTGCTTCCCATATACACGATGTTCACGAAATCAAAATCCAGGGAAACAGTGAATATTACCTTCTCCCCATACCATTTCTATGTAGTATCCGAAGGCCCTTCTCTCCAATATGTCCAAGCCTTTGATGCCATAGCATGGTCTTTTCTCCAGAGACAGCTAGGCTTTCCACTCCACTTTCAGGAACCACATAACTGTTACACCCATCAATAACGGTGCTACCTTGTAGCTTGTATAGAGTTCCAGTCCGAACTCCCCGCATTAATACCAGTGCTCCCCGAACCATCTTGCAGGCATCTTTCTCGAACATTGTTTTTACACCTGCATCATCCATCTTGCTTATAGAAATCAGATTTCTAGCTAATGCAGGAATATGCAGAACACCAGGAAGTGTTCTAATCCTTCTACCTTGTAGCTTCAGCTTGACTTTTCCACTTTCGACGATTCTGGCCTTCCTATCATCCCCTAGGTATACATTATCGCCATCATATTTCTCATACTCACGGAACCACTCCCTATGGGGAGTGAAGTGAAACAATGCACCTGAGACAATCAACCATGACTCATGATATACATGTGTATTTGAAGAAGAAGACAAATACACATCCCCACCTTCATCTGAGGTGGTTTTTGCCTCTGTAGAAGGAGCATCATCATATCCCTTTCCTTTCTCAAGAGCTTTATATCTGCACTCCCTTTTGTAGTGCCCTTCCTTTCCACATTTCCGGCATACCTTTACAAACTTTCCGGAGATTTAGATCTCCCACTCGAAACCTTATTCTTTTTTCTATTCTGGGACCTTCCTCGTACGGATAAGGCATCTCCATTCTGACCCTCCGTATTTCTCCATCTCATTTCCTCCGACAGCAAGGCTGAGACAATGTCATCAAAATTCAAGGTAGTTGTATTGCTACCTATTGCAATAACCAGACTGTCCCACGAGTCTGGTAGAGAGCACAACAAGCTGATGCACTTATCTTCATCTGAGATTTTAATATCAACAGACGACAGCTGACTTACCACAGTATTGAAGGCGTTCAGATGCTCTGTCACCGAGTCTCCATCCTTCATCCTCAGGTTATACAGCTTTTTCCGCAGGAACAACTTATTCACAAGAGACTTAGATTGGTACAAAGTCCCAAGTTTTTCCCACAAATTCTTCACCGTAGCTTCCCCAGATACATTCAACAATACTGAATCTGAAACACACAACTGTATTGTGCTCTTAGCCTAGAATCCGGTTTCTTCAGTCTTATCCAGCTTCTCCGTTGGTTTAGTACACGGATCTACCGCGATCAACGATCTTTATCCACCGACGGATCCTCCATCTTGAGCTTCCACAACTCAAAACTCTGACCATTAAATTTCTCGATCTCTATCTTCCCACTACTCGCCATCTTCTTTCACCGCAATAATTGATCCCGCAAATCTCCCACTGAACAAGGTCTACCTCAGGCCCGAGAAAAAAACCCCTCAGCAGCAAAGGCGTCCCTTGAAGTTGAAATTTCTCTTATACCAAATGTAGGTTTTAACCCTGTACATAAATTATCTACTAAAGAATCTTAAAATAGAAAATAAACAATAGCGAGAGCATAAAACATAAAACAGATAAACACAGAGATTTTCCCCTGGATCCCAAATCGAGACGACCAGCTTGATTTTTCATTATATTCCTTTTAGTGTTACAACACATATATATACGTGCCGAAGCATACATAAGCCCCAATCCATTAACCCTGGATTAGAACATAACCGTAGTTCCCTTGACCGGATCTACAAAATACTGAGGGTCGAAAACCATCGTACCCCAAAACCATGTGCAAAACCATGCACAAAACCATGGGCGGATCTACCTATGAGTGGGTCCGCACAAAAACCAATTTTGGCCGGGGCGCTGCCCCGGGCCCCAACGGTGGGTACTGCTTCGCCCCTCGTGACCCCCCAGCTACGCCCGACGCAACATACAGCGCGTGGGTCTAATCGTGGAAAGAATATAACACATACCCAACATTTGATTTTCATCATCATTACTTGCTTGAGGGCTGTCTTGTTTCTCATCATAAGTGTCTTTTTGAGGACTGTTATGACCTTCATCATCACTGTTTTGGCTGCCACTTTGTTTTTCATCTTGAGGACTGCTATGCTCATCTCTGTCCCTGCTTTCTTCATGACTAATGTGTTCTTTTCCCTCACTGATTTGTCCCTCATCACCCTCATGCTTACTGTTGTGTTGGCTGCCATCATGTTCCTCTTCATGAATGGTATGGTCACCATCAATTTTTTCATGCTCATCATCATTTCCTTCTTCCCCACTGTCATGCTTAGAGTCTTTACTTTGTCCCTCATCACCACTAGTTTTCTTCTTGTCACTTTGCCCTTCTTCATCACTTGTTTGTTTCTTGTCACTTTTCCCTTCTTCATCACTTGAAATCGGAGGGGATTTTGGTCTTTTAGGAGTGGATCTACTGGAAGAAGAATAAACATGATGAATGGATGGCAAGGAAAGCACATGAGATGAAGAGGAAATGGAAAAATCAGGATGGGAGATGAAAGAGTCCCTAGATACTCCCTTTTTTTCAAGTTGATGGAGGATGATGATCTTGATAAGGGAATGATGAAATAGACATGCTTGTTTTTGAGCTGAGGGCTTCTTTTGGACAGTAGAGGCCATCTTGTCAATGCTTCTATAGAGGAATAAAGGTAGGTTGAGCAATTGAGTTCTTGTGAAATGCATAAGAAGCCTAATGTGATAGGCATAAATCCGGGAAAACCTCCCTTCACATGTGAAATAATTCATGATGACTTTCATGAGAGGGGCATAGCTGGTCGACAAGTGAGAAAAATGGAAAATGGCTTGGCAAGAATCCTGATGGTCTGGTTTTAAAAAGGGTTTGTAGTGATTCAGATCTAGGTATGTTTTTTCGAACCATTTTTCTCCTATATAGGGGATCTTAGTAGCTTTGGAGACAACCCTAGGAGAAAGTTTGAAATTCATACCTGCTAGATGGGCATGCTTCCCTTGCAGCCTCAAAGCAAACAAATGTGTCAAAGGAAGGTGACTTTTTACTTCTTGGACTTTTTGGCAAAATTCCAAGCACCCTACTTCATGAAAATTGAAGAGTACTGAAGGAGATTCATTCACTTCCTGAGTTGTAATAGGCTCATACCTATTGTGATACCCAATCCTGCTATCCTTCTTTGGAGGCATTTTTTCTTCTGATACCCTTCATTGACTCACCAAGGCAAACTGTTCAAATGATCACTGAAATAGGTCCTTAATCAACACACCTTTTCCTCATTGCAAGATTGAGTTTGTTCTTAGTTGGCCAACAAGTTTTTGTTAAGTGAAAACAAGCTCCCTTCTTCTTCACTATTTTTCTCTGTTTTTAATCAAAGAGGGCACCCCTGAAAAACCACTATGTTTCTTCCTTGAGTAATCACTATTTTAAGAAACTGAGCAAACACCTTGTGAACTGATACAAGTTGTTTCACCCAATCATTATATTCTTTTCTCTCAAATCAAAGAATACATTCTTTGAAAAACATTGTGCTCTCCCTTTGAAAAAACTGCCCCTCTTGATGATCACTGTTTCTCTAAAACAAAAGGTATTTTCCCTGTCACTGAGTGAGAAGCTTTCAAAACAACTCTTTCTTCTTTTATGTACTTGAAAAATAAGTTTAATACTTTTCACAAGGTATTAGTTTTTGAAAACAGTGATTCTTTGTTTTATGTAGTACAAGCTACTGACCTGAAATGATGGGTCTCTTTGTTTAAACTAAGCTCTGTTCCTTATCCAAAAAAAAGGGCCCCTTTGACATTGATAACAAAACCTTATCCCCAATCATTTTTTCTCTGTGATGTTTTTTAGCAAGCAAGCTCTTTTGGATGGAGGTTAGTTTGTTTTGTCAACAGCAATATCTTCTTTTGTTCACTGAGTATAGGTCTTCAAAATAATCCCAATTTTTCTCTATATACTGTGTAATATTTAGCTGGAAAACAAGTCTTTCTTGATGAAAATAATACTACTTATCTGATTGTGTTCCTTTTCACAAATGTGTAAATAGATTTTTTACTTATGAAGACAGACTCCCTTTCCCTTTAATCATTGTTCCTTTAAATAAAAAACGAGCCAAGAGCTGTAAATACCTTTGAAAAAATGAATTTTTTCCGTGTTTGGGGATGAGTTTGTTGAATACAAATTGATCTTGGCACCTTGGAGAGTTTCTTGCAGCGTTAGCCCTGGCTGGAGACTGGTGTTCAAAGGTGGTTAGTGGGCCAGGCAGGCCTGAACGGGCATAAACGCGCCACGTTGATGTTGTCGGGTCGGCCCTGGGCACCCATTGAATGCTAGCACAGGCATGTTACGCAATGATACAGGCGCACCATGCCTATGTGTTAATCCTTCTATCGGATGCCTACAGGTGTTTCGCACGATTATACAGGCATGCCGCACAGAAAAACAACCTCAAAAAACGATTCAAAATTGATCAATACTTGTTTTTTCCTCAGTGGCTCAGTTTGCAAAGTGAGAATGAATGTTGGCTTCGTGCCCTTTATACTCATAAGGTTTTTCTTTCAAAACTTCTTTTATTGATTCCGAACTTATCTCTTTTTGTGATTTGAACGAACTTTTTTGAATAGTGGCTATGTTCTCCTGTGCTTTGAAACTGCCATTTTTAACAACTGTTTCACCTCCTTCAAAGTTGTCTTTCTCCATAATGCTCTCATGGAGGCCCTTTCAACCTAAATAGTTGCCCTATGGGGCCTTTTATCATTTACCAAGGTTATATCATTCAAGAGGTCACCCTAAAAAACTCAGTTGCAGCGCTTTGAAAACAAATATGCAATTCTACTTGTTCATGAAATGGAGGAGGTATTTATCACATGATTTGATCTTTTGCTTTGTTTACCAAAGATGGTCACCTTTAATCCTTATGAATGAGAAGATTCATAGTAGCTGTAACACAAGTATCAACCCTTTGAAAAAAAATATGCAATTCTACTTGTTCATGAAATGGAGGAGGTATTTATCATATGATTTGATCTTCTTCTTTGTTTACCAAAGATGGTCACCTTTAATCCTTATGAATGAGCAGATTCATAGTAGCTGGAACACAAGTATCAGCCCTCTGTTTATCTTGAGGAAGTAGTTAGATAGACTAGGATGGACCAGTCTAAATGAAAGATATCCTTCTTATATAAGACATCTATGTGTATTGTCTGCTTTATATCAATTTGTAGGGGTCAATTAAACCTAGCTTGGTTTACCACCCTACCATTCAGATGAGGCTATTATTAGTCAAAAACTCCATCCTCAGATTACACTTTGAAGGAGGCTCTCATAAACATAAGAGAAGAGGTTTTTAGTACCATTATGTCACTGCTTTGCTAATGATGTAACACAGGCCTACAACCTATAAACTTTTAATTTTCTCCACCATTATTCCTCAACTAGTCTTAAAAATAGAAAACCTTTTTCAAACACAATTTTAGACCTTGCTATGCATATTCTATTCATCCTTGGAGGAGGTGGCGCAAAATAGCTTTTGAAATCACTTAAAAATATGTTGGCCCTCTGCTTGTTTATGAAGGAGGCCACAACAATGTCTTCCTAACCATCTACTTTTCATGAAGGAGGTTATCATCATACACATGAAAATTTCATTTATTTCAACACTGTGTCTTGCTCTGTATGCTTGTTTGAAGAATGCCAATAGGAAACAAAGTAGAATTTGACATTCACTATTGGTTAAATCACTTGAAAATCATGTCCTCTTGTTTTATGAGGCTTTTTCTGAGATGCATATATCCTTTTGTAAAATATCACTGCGAACACAAAACCAAAAGAAATATGATTTGTACATGGAGAATGTTTGCTGTTGGGTATCATTGAATTGTCTTTTCCCTTGACTATGTTGTCAGAGGTTTATTGAAATTTCCTTTGACTACTTTTCAAAATCTAGTTTCAAAGTAACATAAGAAGCAGCTGTCTTCTTATGCCCTACATGATAATTACCTTTGGAAAGATTATATAGCACTGCTAATTAGCATTACCCAGTCCTTGTTACTCATTTTGACTTGATGAGTGATCCTTGTTCTTCAGGCAGCCTCTAGATTTATAACATGTACACTTGCTGCTCTTCACTTTACAACTCTCCACCTGCTCATTGATGGAAAACCTTTTCAACATGAGAGACCTGTTTGAACTTGTCCCTTTTGCCCTCATTTGCATACTAATCATCATTAAATTACACCCCCGAAGAGATGTAAAAACAAATTATTTGGAACCTTGGAGAGCTCTTTTGGTGTTTCATGGAGATTTTGCCCGATCTAAGTATTTTTCTTCAGACAGTGACAAACGTTCTCTTTTACAGGTTTGGATATTTGTTGGAATTCTTCTGGAATGAGACAAAGTGACCTCTTAGTGGTGTGTTACCTATGGATAGAGAAATGCTTGCTTTACAGAAAAGGAGCTAATTCATGGTTGACTGGTACTAGACAGAGGCTTTTTGGCCTAGGATATCTTAGCCAAGGAAAAACTCCCTAAACACCACTATCTAACTTAGGGACAATTTTGACAAATTCTGAGTGTTTTCTTAGGCATGATCAGATTTTCAAATGACAAGACGACCAGGGATAGAGCTGCAGAGATTTTGTCAACTTTTGGATAGTGAATGGCATGAGAAACAAGGGTAACTGTCAGCAGATAAACCAAGCTAAGACAGCTCTAGACAGGGATATTTTGCTGAAACCAGATAGGACTTGAAAACTGGGGCTTTTTCTTATCATAGACTGACAGGAAGGGGTAGGAGGACAAAATTTTTTTGGGGTGTTTTCTATATGACAAATTTGACAGTTTTGAGATCAGCTTCCAGAAAACTTAGCTAAGGAAACTAGTCATCAGCAACAGGTAAAAAATACTGATGACTAACACCTAGCATGAGCTGGACATGGAAACCGAGAGAAAATTCCATGCATATATATTGCAAGCTTCTCTCAAACTATAGTCATTGAGGATTTGTGGAGTAGCTTACTGATCACTTCATCATCCTTCTTTACAAACTTATCTTTCAAGAGGACCCACCTTTCATGTCATGAGCAATAATAGAGGTGATATTTGATATCTTTGATTGGTTCACCTTACCGGATGTCACATTGATCAAAGTGTTATACAAATAGAATATGTGACATATTTTGCCAAGATATTCTACCGATAAACTTGTCATGCAATAAGTATCATACCCCCTCGCCATAGGGTTGTTAGCAACATTACATAGGACGAAGAAAGCACGTTGGCTAACTCTTCCTTTGTAGATAATATTATATGAGATTAAGAGTATCAAAGTTGAAAACACCAAAGCAAAATCCATAGTAAAATTTCATTTGGTTACAAAGGGTTTCAATCTGTATGATGTGAGGGGAATTTGAAAAGACCACTACACATGAATCCACTACAACTGGGTCAACAAGGTATTTTAGTGGCCAGAGGAGGAACCATGGAAGAACTATTATAATTTCTCCAAACCTTGTGAAACGATCATTACAACTAGGAATTATCAAGTTGTTCCATAGGCGACAACAGTTCTAGAAGGAACAACAACATAAGAAAACAAACTGATATAGGACAAGGGGAAGAGGAAGGTTGATGATAACGCAGAGTAGGAGAAAAGCTATAAAATGAAAGCAAATCCCATCCTTACAAAGTCAGCTTTAATAGCAGAATAAAAGAGGAAGTAGAGGCTACAAAGATCAGAGAGGAGAAAGAGACAGAATAAAATATTGGAGGAAGCATTGCTGAGAGAATTGAAAGCAGAAGAGGATTTAAGGGAAGAACGAGAGCTAAGAAGGATAGAACAAGAGGAGAAACAAAAATATGAAGAAGAAGGAAGGCAAGGCAAGACAAGAGAAGAAACAACACCTATTAAAGTCAAATAGAAAGAACAAACCCAACTAGCAACTGACGGAGACAACGAATAGAAGTAGGATCAGGAGCTTTCTTAACATATTGAACACTTAATAAAAATTGTGGACATGGAGTTGGCACTAGAGACACATGATGAAGATGTCGACCTAATTCCCACCGCACCACAGGTCACCACTCAATCTCCACCACCTCCAGTCGCAGAGCCAGCTTTGAGCGAGGAAGGGGAAATAGTTCCTCTTGATGATGATCTCGTGATGGATGTGTACAATCTATCATTTGATGAACTCCAGAAGAATATTTTATAGGCACAGAGAAATCATTCTCGATATTATCATGCATATCCTTCATTAATTAAATAAAGGGTGATAGTGGAAGACACCAACAAGAATCCCAATGTTATTGCCAAAGCCATCTTTTCCTTTGCAGGTGCAACAAGATCAAACACTTAGTACTTGACGACGAATAATTCATAGTTGCTACATAATCTACAGGTTGCCTGACAATAGATTGAACAAATCTACACAACAACGCATAATGCAGCTTCCACAGAGGTCTACTTGGGTGAAATAAGAGGAGCGATACTTGCTAAAGTATCAACACTAGGAGATACCATGCACGATATCTCTTAGGAGCTCATGACCATGCATAAGGAAATTATCGATTTGAACAACTTGCAGCATCAGAGCAGAGAATTGGTCAAAAATCATAAGAATGTGCAAGTTGCCATCACTTTCGTGCAATATTGGACAATGCGATACAAAGGGTCACCACTCAGCTTGGTAAATAATATGAATCCACTGGAAAAGCTAGAGAAAGCAAGAGTTCAGATATTGATCCAGAACAACAAGCAACTCATCTCATTCATTGGAAACATTCAAGCCTTGTATCCACTATTGTAAAACAATTTGGATTTCATGGTGAGAACCCACAAGATCCCATCAGTCGTCTCACTCACCGAAGCTAAGTGCAAACATCGGGTTCGGTAGGAGATTCATGACTATTTGGAGTAGGTGAAGCATATTTCCACCATGGAGGATTTGGTCCTGAATAGACAACAAAACTACATTGGTGGCCCTGTTCAAATCGAAACAATGTTGCTCCTGATTGAGAGAGAGGTTTAGGCCTGCTCTAAGGCATTGTACCCGAATGTTATGGAGGAAAGAGTTTGCTTCTAGCCTGAGACCATCATGAAGTTTGGGAAGACCATCGCAAAATACCAAGCTTGGCATTAGTATGTGACTGAGAGGAATCAAGTCGAAGTTTCCCATCTTGAGTTCAGCCAAAATCTAGCATCATAATGTTTTGTCTTGTTGGGCTTTCAATTTATCTCTACCCTATTTTGTCTCATATGAGTACGAGTGGAAAATGTAATATTATTTGTAACTATTATAAAAGTGAAATTCCAAGTTTCCATGTTGGAATGTGAAGATTCATATGTAATGTAATGGCCATATTGTTAATAATTTAAAGATTCGTGAGGGGAGTCCAAGAGTCACAAAGGAGGCATGCCAAGAGTCACCCCCCCTTTTTTATAAATATGTCCTCATAACTCATGTAAAGGGATTTTGGGAGCCAATATTTTGGCTAGGCTTAGGGTTAAGAAGAGCTTCGGAGTTTTATGTGAGCCTTGGCTTCTCCATAACATATAGGGAGTATACTTATTTGGAGGATTATGTGTTGTTGACTTCATGTTCCACTATTGGGGAAAGTCATTCATAAATGTTGTATGTATGATTAGAACTATCACTTTTAATAAAACTCAGAGTCAAAACTCTTTCATGCATATATTGTAAATATAGTAGGACTACTCTTGATGTATTTGAGATGTATGTTATTTAACTTACACATATGCTTATGAACTATTTCGTATGCATTTGTATATATCTTTTTTAATGCGTGATTATGTATTAATCCATCACCTTTAAGTTGTGGACTATTTTTCTTGTTGGTTTGTGTGATGTCTTTCTGATTGTACGTTCCTTTCATGCTGCGTACTATTATAGGCTTCTAAGGGGAACACTTCCTTTTCCCTTCATTTGTTGTAACCGCTCATGCATCATACTTGACTATCTGCGAGGTCACACACTTGTTCTCACCAAATACACCATGCACCACTCTATGCATTTTGCAACCCTAGGAATATCATTAAACACTCCACTTCTTGGAATCCTACTACAAACGGTGTGAGGTCTAGTTGGGACTTCATATCGGGGAGATCCCCTAAATGTTGGCGGGTCCAGCATCGTAAAAAAACACTAATATTAGAAGCCATGATATTTTATTATGCATATTAGGGATTAATATTACAAATCCAAGTGGTTGATATTGTAAACCCAAGGGATTAATAAATCGAAGGGATTAATAATATTATAAACTCAAGGGATTAATAATACTAAGGGATTTTTGATATTATAAACCCAAGGGCTTAGTATTATAAACCTGAAGGGATTATAAGCCTAAGGGAATAATATATCAAAGCATAATTTTGTAATGTCACGATGTAGTGCTGAATAAATTGCAATGTCATGTAACATTGTGGCAATGATTGTCATATAGATTGTCACATTGAGACAATGTTTGTCGCAATGCGACGTTTGATAGATTAATAGACCAAAGGGATTAATAATATTGTAAACCTAAAGGATTAATAAAATCAAGAGATTATTAATTATAATATACGAAGAGATTAATGAAGCCAAGGAATTAATATTAAAAACCTTTAGGATTAATATTATAAACTCAAGGGGTCAAGCCCCACTAACACAACTGGTTGAGGATGGGCATCATTAGCAAGGCAGCCTAGGATCAAACCGCGTGGGGGGTAGTTGTGCCCTATGATAGGGGGAGGAGACATGCTAAAAAAAATCATTCATCTAAGGGTTGGTGTGGCCTAGTTCGTGTGCAATACCCAGGTGAATTTGATGGCTTAGATTCCCCTAGGTCACCACTCCTCCAACCACAGGTCAATCCTGGAGGATCACAGACAACTTGAAAAACAAAAAAAAATGTTATAAACCCAAAGAATTGTTAATATTATAAATTCAAGGGGTCAATATTAAACCATAGTAAAATATAAACTCTAATATTAATATTATAATCCTAAGGGATTATAAACATTATAAACCAAAGGATTAATTTTAAATCCTAGGATTAATATTATAAGCCTAAGGGATTATAAACCCTAGGATTAATATTAAACCCTGGGATAAATATTAAAAGATTAATATATCAAACATAAAATTAGTATTATAAACCCTAAGATTATATTCTCTAATACATATACATATTAGAGATTTATAAAAAAAAGGATTTATTAATATTATAAATCCAAGGGAATAATATCATTTAAGATATTAATAAACCGAAGGGATTAATAATATTATAAACTCAAGAGATTAATAAACCAAAGATATTATTGAAATTATAAACCCAAAGGATTAATATTATAAATCCGAAGGGATTATAAACCTAGGGGAATACTATATTAATCCCCAGTTTTGTAATGTTGCAATGCGGTGGTGAATAAATTGCAATATAATATAACATTGTGATAGTGATTGTCAGATAGATTGTTGCATTGACACAATGTTTGTTGCAATGCGACATTAGATAGATTATTGTATCATTCTAATGTCAATGGTATGGATTCACTAATAATAATAATCATAATAATAATATTGTAAACCTAAGGGAATAATATTTAACCCAAGAGATTAATAAACTAAAGGGATTAATAAACACAAGGGATTAATATTATAAACCTAATGTTAAACCCCAATTTTGTAATGTCATAAAATATTGTTGAATAAATTGCAATGTAATGTAACATTACAACAATGATTATCAAATTGATTGTCACATGGCGACAATATTTGTCGCAATGTGTCTTTGAAACAAACATTAAACACAAGGGATTAATATTATAAACCTAAGAGAATAACATTGAACCCTATGAATAATATTAAAAACCTAATATTAAAAATCCATATTATTATAAACCTAATATTAAACCCCAAAATTTGTAATGTAACAAAAAAAACACAAATAAATTGCAATGCAATGTAAAATTGCAACAATGATTGTCCTATTAAGACATTGTTTGTCACAATGCGATAATTGATAGATTCTTATACCATTCCAATGTCACAATATTAATCCCTAATATGAAACCCCAACATTATAAAACCCAATAAAATAAACCTTAAGATCAATATTATAAAATATAGTATTAAACCTTACTATTATAATTTACAAACCAAATATTAAACCTTAATATTATAAACACAATATTATAAACCCTAATATTAAAACCAAATTTTTTAATGTCACAATGTAACGTTGAATAAATTGCAATGTAATGTAATATTGCGACATTCATTGTCACATAGAAGCAATATTGTCCCAATGCAATATTGCATAGATTTTTATACCATTCCAACATCACAATATTAAACTCTAATACAAAATCCTAACATTATAAAACCAAATAAATAAACCCTAATATTATTATTATAAATCCTAAGATTATAAACCTTGAGTTTAACATATTATACCCTACAATTAATCTTATAAACCTCGAGATTAATATTGTTAACAATAGCCATCCACTATAAGTCTCCAACATCAACAATGGCCATCCACTATGGTTCACTATAGGTCACTTATAGATAGACTGTGATTATTGAGGTAAGTATGGATCACCATGGTATTCATGTTGACTATTGTTCATTATGATGTGCATGTTGATTATATTTGACCATGTCAACAATAATCAACCATAATTAACATGTGTTAATGTATAAATATTATAAACCCTTACACATTCAATCACATTTATCCATTGGGTTTATAACATTAATCCCTTGTGTTTGTTAATTCCTTGATTTTAAAATATTAATCCCTTGGGTTTATTAATTCCTTGGTTTTATCATATTAATCCCTTAGGTTTAAAATATTAATCCTCTGGGTTTATTAATCTCTTTAATTAAATATTATTCTCTTGGGTATAATCCCTTGGGTTTATAAAATTAATCCCTTTGGTTTAATATTATTCCATTGGGTCTATAGTCCCTTGGGTTTATAATATTAATAATCCCTTGGTTGAAGGAGTTGAGCTCAAGCTATGGAGAGACATATTGTGTTTCTAGCTATGGCAGGTTCAAGGCTCTGGAGACATACTCTTCTTGGTGAAAATTCTGAAGAAAAACATACAAATGAATTTTACTGCATAATCCCATAATTTTTTCATTGAATACACACACATAATCGCTTGGGTTTGTTAATCCATTTGGTTTAAAATATTAATTCCATTAGTTTATTAATATTAACAATCCCTTGAGTTTATAATATTAATCCCTTAGGATTTTAATATTAATCCCTTAGGTTTATAATGTTAATCCATTGGGTTAATTAATCCCTTTGGTTTAATATTATTACCTTGGGTATATAATATTAATCCCACTGACTCAACTTTATTTGTAGCTTTTCCATCATCTTGTATTGACCAAGAATATGCAGCAAGCCAATGTGAGTTTGATCATTGCCAGCTAAATTTGATTTATGTTGAGTATAATGATTGTTATCATCATAAGATGTTGATGTTTTACATACTTCAAAATGGTTATTACAAGTTTCTTTAACAGATGGAGTGAATCCTCTATAATAGATTTAAAGTAGCCCCCCTCTCCTCCTAGGCCTATGATGAAGGATAACATGCCAAAATTATGGAACACCATACTTCAGATTAAACCTTTTCAAAACGAGTGACCATGCATGAGACTGTTATCCAAAAAAATCTCATTAATAAAAATAAAATAAATATTTAATTATTTACTTGTGGTAACATTTAAAATTTCATTTAATATTTTTTATATTTTTATGTGTAAGGTGTTCCTTCTAGGAAGAACTCCCCTTCTGCCACTCTACACTTTTTTTCATCATCAGATTCAATGTTAGATGATTGAAAGTTCTTCCCTAACTGAATCTTGATTTGTGCAACAATTCACCTTATTAATCTTTATTATAACCCATGAACATATTGCATATGCAATGCTAAACGATTGAAATTCTTCCCTAACTAACTCTTGATCTGTGAAATATTTCACCTTATTAATATTTATTATAACCCATGAACATATTGCATATACCTAACAGACCTTTCCATGGCTCATGCATGTCATGCATTTTTGGCAGTCTATAATCTACACGTTAGGGGTGGAGCGACAAGACCAGCAAATCCTGTTGATTTTGTGAAATAGTCAGACGTTCAAAAGAACATGCCCGAAGAGAATCCTGCAAGAGTATGGGTAGCCAATTGAACCATCATATAGATAAATTCATGGCTTAGAAAATGGGAATACAATGGAAAAAATTGCAAAGCTCTGATTTATTTGCTGGAAGAACTCAACTTCTATGGATTCGTTTGCAGTGTCTCTTGAAAGAAATCTAGGGGATTTCAACGTGGGGAAGAGCTCTACAAAGATGATGGTAGTTTCCATGCTAACTATTGTCATCCAACTATCTGCATTTTATCAAGGTTCTAGTGGGTCCTCTACTGGTCCTCCCATTGCTACCAAAAATGACTTCATAAAGGCATGTTCAGAAGCATGGAGAACCATGGAGAAAAATTTGGATCCTAAGATCGTAATGATGAATACATAAGCAAACGAAATATTTCAAGGTTTGAAATAATCACACAGTTGGTTGGGCCTGACTCTTCCCATTAACAACCTCAAAGCTAGAACTATTGAAGCATCCGAAAGAGCCCTCGAGGGGCTCACAGACAAAGGAAAGAAACATGAAAATACTGGTTATGAATTGAAGAATTTGAAAACAGTAATTGCAGGAAATACCTTGTACAAGCTTCGTGACAGCATGAAAGATCATTCGGCTAACGTGGAGAATCTATTGTATGGAATACAAAGTTCATTTGCCTATTTGATTAGGAGCTATATTTTTACCATGGGAGAGATCATAACGGATGAGTGTAGGTTGTGGGAAGAGGAATTAATGGAGGAGAAACTATGGGATGTGTTCTACGAAGCAGGGAGGGCCCAAAAAATAAATCAAAAGTTGAAAGCAAGGCTCAAAGTTGAAGGAAACTTGACAAGCTACACTATTTTTAACCCATCCAGGTTGACAATTTGTATTAAAACTTATTAGATGTATCCTTACATATTTGTAATACTGTTACTATCTAAAGCATATCCATTTAAGTCACGATATATCAAATGTTGAGATATAAAAGTGTAAATGTATTTTACATTACAGTTTTTTTTAAGACTTTTAAATAAATCTCAATGAAAATGAATCTATAGATTAGATGTGTAAAATATTTTCCTTTTATTTTAATTTTATTTGGAGAATTTTGAAGAAATGTCAATTAAAATTGATTTTGTTATACCAAATGTCAAATCCTTATTAATCATAAAATAAAAATTCTCTACAATCATTTTTCTAAAACCATGCGTCAAATCCTTATTAATCATAAAAACAAAATAAAATTCTACACTCATTTTAACCCACCGAGGTTGACAATTTGTATTAAAACTATGAGATATTTTATTTACTTTTATATTCGCAAGATATATCAAAGTGTAAATTCATTTTACAATATAAAATCTATATTAACTATCAAATATTGGTTATGAATCTAAGAATTGGAAGACAATAATTGTAGGATATACCCTGTACAATCTCTGTGACAACATGAAAGATCATTCGGTTAAAGTGGAGAATATGTTGGAAGGAATACAAAGTTCATTGGCCTGTGTGATTAGGAGTTGTATCTTTACCATGGGAGAGTTCAAAGTGGATGAGTGCATGTTGTGGGTAAACTGTGGTATGCGTTGGAAGGAAATTTGACAACGTACACTAAAGGATCAAAGTTGGAAGGAAACTTGACAACTTACACTAATTTTAACTAGCGTAGGTTGGCAATTCATATTAATACTTATTAGATGTGTCTTGAAATATTTGTAATACTATTAGTATCAGAAGCATATCCATTTAAGTCATGATATATCAAAGGTCGAAAGATCAAAGTATAGATTTCTTTTACATTACAAAAGTATTTATTTATTTATTTATTTTATTTTTTTAGAATTTTGAATAAGTATGAGTAAATATGGATCTATAAATTATATGTGTAATTTTTTTTTAAAAAAAATTCTAATTTTATTTTATTTAGAAAGTTTTGTATAAATATCAGTTAAAATTGATCTATAAATTATATATATTTTATAGTACCAATGTATCAAATCCTTACTAATCATTAAGCAAATTCTCTACACTCATTTTAACCCACCCACATTGACATTTGTATTAAAACTATGAGATATTTTTTTTACTTTTATATTCGGGTGATATATCAAAGGTCGAGAGATCAAAGTGTAAATTTCTTTTACATTACAAAATCTAAATAATTCTCAATGAAAATAGATCTATAAATTATATGTGTTAGTACCATGTGTCAAATCCTTATTAATCATAAAAAAATACTATATCTCATTAATTTTAAATTTTACATCAATAAAATATCAGAAGCATATCCATTTAATCATGATATATCAAATGTCAGAGATCAAAACGTAAATTTCTTTTACATTACAGTTTTTTTTTTTAAGTTTTAAATAAATCTCAATGAAAATGGATCTATATATTATATGTACAAAAGTTTTTATCTTATTTTATTTTATTTGGAGATTTTTAAATAAATCTCAGTTAAAATTAATCTATAGATTATATATATTTGTTAGTACCATGTGTCAAATCCTTATTATTTATTAAAAATATTATATCTCTCATTAATTTTGAATAACACATCATTAAAGTGTTTTAATCATAGAACTTTTTTATTTTAAATTTCTATTTTTAGTTATGTATATAATATATACATAATTAACATTGAAATATTTTATTGACATTAAAATAATCTATTTATGACCTGCATGTTAAAATGTTTTTAAACATATCCTAATGGAAAGTAAAAGGCACATACTTTGGAATAAACTTATTATTAAGCAACACGTCCCCTCTCCCTACGACTCTAAATTAGAGAAAAATGGAAAAATCTCTCTCTCTCTCTCTCTCTCTCTCTCTCTATATATATATATATATATATATATATATATATATATATATATATATATATATATATATATATTTCTTGGTGACAATAGGAACTCTAAGCTTACACATTTGTAGCAATGTTCATTGGGTAATTGTCTTTAACCTTTTCAATTATAATTTTAAGTTGCTTCTTTGATTTCACAATGTTTTTCGAGTGTTGCTTCTCTTTGTTCTTCGTTGCCTTCTTTTTTGGTTAAAATATTTGGTCAAAATCAAGTTGAAATTTTAATTTACATGTATAGGTTCAATTCAGTTACCTCTGAAACCATTATGATGCATGTTCACAGAGGATATTCAAAGATTGTTTCTACAAATTAGTCCCCATGAAAATGACATGACACCATTATGATGCATGTTCACTCAGGATGAGATTCAAACACTGTTTGTACAAATTAGTCCCCATGAAAATGACATGGGAGAAACTCTGTGCTTGTTGGAATTTTCCAGTAGATATTGAGGATTAGAGATTGGTCCTACTCAGAGACAACAAGATGTTGCTAAATTTTAACAAGATGTTGCTAAATTTTTCAAGTATAAGTTTTGTGTTTTGTTTACTTTAATTTGAAAAAACTTGTCAGACCACCACAGCACCATTGGATAGTAGAGGTTGGTCCTACTAAGAGACAACAAGATGTTGCTGAAGTTTTCAAGTATAAGTTTTATGTTTTGTTTACTTTAATTTGCAAAACCTTGTAATTCCACCACAACACCATTGGATAGAATAATCATTAAATGAATTGTGATTGAAAAGTAAAAATGTTGTGCATCTTGAAAAATTGTCTCTCGAACCACATTAAGCATTAACATCTTAGCTTCAAGATATAACAAAAGGATTGGTGCCTCTAATGAGCTAAATAGTAAAAAACAATTTAAAAAATTGTGTTGACCCAAAAAATTGAAAATTATTGATAACAAATTCTTCCATATTCATTTCGAAATGAGCTAGTCCGTTAGGAATATATTCCATTTGCTTCAACTACATTGAAACTTCTACTGTCAACTTTTGCAATCAAACTAGGAACAAATTTTCTAATTTATGGAATTAAGCATGCAAGGCCATTGACCCAATCCAAACCCGACTCAGTAAGCATTGCAAAACTTTACAATCCTTTTTGTGTATGTAAATTCTTTCAAAAAACTTGTTTCCAGTCTACTAGTGTGTCATAAATTCCAAAATTGTACTACTACCCTTCCCTTGTTCATGTAGGTTGTTCAAATTCAGGAACAACTCTAGCTCAATAAAATTCGAAAACAATTATTAAATTGGATTTTTTTCCCATGCTATTGATTTAAGGACAAGTGTTGATAATTCTTGTAGCTCAAAAGATCTGTTTTTGGAGCCACACAAGGACCCAAACTAAATATCTGTGTATCGAAAAGAAGAGAAATTTGCATGGAAATTTTCGCTTGTAAGTAGCCTCATTCATTTTGGATCTCTGTTTTAGTAAAAAAAAAAAAATAGCCAAATATTTCAACAACTGTGCTTTAAATGATCTAGCCCCAATTCGTGAGTGAGTTTCGTGAAGACTCTCTTTCATCACTTGCAATGTACTTAATATCTACGGGGAATTTTTTTTCCATTTCATAAGAAATATTGCAAACCGAAAGATAATTTGATAATGTATGTGCATATGTTACACATATTATCATAAGTCTGAAATATGGTCTCTTTAACAATCATATATTAAGCAATGTTAACAATAATACAAATAATACAATAATACAGTAAGCTATGCTCATGAGCTTAAAGTACAATAATACAAATAACGTAGACCAACTCTGAGCTCGAGGAACATAGTATAGGGAGTACAAGGTCAAGCATAAATATCATTTTAGCTATCAAGAAATTTCACCAACATAGTACTTTTCTAGAACATATCTTTCCAATTAATATTATTATCTCAAATAGGGAGCTTATAGCTCACTTCATTTTTGTTATTAAATCACCTTAGAGAATCAAGAAACTTATTATCAAAGCATGTGCGATGAGTAAATAAGGATGTTCTGATATGAATCTCAAGTCCCAAATAAGATTATTCATACACCACTCAATCCCGACTTCCCCTATTCTTATTCTAGCTTGCACCTTGACACTCCTCCTCCTCGCACATATTTAAACTATGAGCCACATGATAGTGGTTGCATATAGGGGCATTTAGATCTCATAAGAAAAGAGGCAATGTGATAATATATAAAACGAATATCCATGGGGAGTGTCTAAAAGAAGAAAATTATATAAATAAGTCCCTATAGGCTCTCGGTGATGTTATAACTTCCCCTACAACCAAAAGCAGTCATACGCCATACATGTTTGTTGCTCTAACAAAATATAAGGAGCAAAAGAGTTTTGCAATGTTATTTTCTAGCTAACTCTTTTGCATTCTATTACTTCATCTATTTCCTTTTTACACTATATAAAATTAGTAATAATAATTTTCTTGGTGACAATAGGAACTCTAAGCTTACACATTTGTTGCAATGTTCATTGGATAATTGTCTTTAACCTTTTCAATTATAATCACAATAATATTTTACTGTAGCATGGTCCTTGCATTTTGTTGATAATTTTTGTCTTTCAACAATTTTCAAAGAAGCATTAATTAGTGTTATATGTTATTTCCTTACGACGTTTCCTTTGCAGCATTTGGTGCAATTGCTAGTTATAAAAAGTGTTGGAAAGCATCCATTATATTTACACTGAAGGTGTTCATATGATGGGTTTCGTTGGGTAGATTTGACCAATAATATCTATGTATTTTCATCCTCCTCCCTCCAAATAAAAATTGACACATGATATTGAAACCATCATGGAATTAGCTAGGAAGTGTGATGCCCTTTAAAGTTTTCTAAATTCCATCCTAAATGAAAAAAAAAAGATTCGAAAACTCTAAATCTTGAGATATTTTAATTTTTCATTGGGTTTTTAGTTAATTTATATAAAATTAAGTTTTAATGATTTTTGAAAAATAAATCTATAAAAATATTAAAGCAATATTTTTTAATTTTTATATTTAAATGTTTTAAAATCAATTTATAATAAATAATTTGATATTTAGTATACAAAATTTTACTATATATTATTAATATATAAGTATTTTTTACACGTGGCACTACAATGTCATTAGCTGGGAAGTGTGATGCTATTTAAAGTTCTATAAATTCCATCTTAAATGAAAAAAGAAAGATTCTAATCTCTAAATCTTGAGATATTTTTATTTTTCATTGGTTTCTAAGTCAATTTGTTATAAAATTAATCTTTAATGGTTTTTAAAAAATAAATCTAGAAAAATATTAGAGTAATATATAAGTATTTTTATATTTTATTATATAAAATTTTGATATATATTATTAATATATAATTATTTTTTATTCTTTTATTATGATTGTACTAAATTATGATATCGTAAAAGAGGGACAAGGAAAATATGTGATGGAGCTTCAGCTAGAACGACGCAAATATGTGATGGAGCTTCAACTAGAGTGTAAGGAAATATTTTATTCTTGTAGATTAATCATGGAGAAATTTCACGTTTGTGTCACCTTATTTTAATCAATATGATGGACTGAATGTGTTTGTAATCTATCAAAGCTTTGGCCAAAATCAATTCCATTGATGTTGCTTTTACCCCAAAATAATAAACTATGGGGACTTGGACGGTGATTTGAAGCATTCAAGGATTTCTAGTTTTATTCTCAAGCCCCAAGCCTGAGATCACATACGTTGTTCTTGGGATTTGACATGCACAACCTAGAAATTGGTTGGTGAATTCAATATTTTCTACTTTAGAAGATAGCTCCTATTCCAAAAAAAATTATCTAATTATAGTCACCATAGATGATATGTGCTACCCATTTTGCTTAAAAAAAATTTTCTTCTAAAAGGACTTTTATATTATCATAGTTCCCATAATTACAAAACATATAACCTAGAAGTTCAAAACTAGTAAAGAAATGAACTTAACAAGAAAATGATTAATGAAATTAGATATTCTTTCCTGGAAAAGTGTCGCTCTTTCCACCTTTGGAAGAGCATCACTCTACTCCAGTTACACCTCCTCCGTTGTCATTCCCATCCCTCTTGCTCCAACAATGGACTGTACTGAAGGAACTGGCAATGACATCTTTCTGAATACCAAGAATACCTTCTTCAATCCTAATAGCATCCAAATTTTTCTCATAAGTCGTTAAAATCTAACAGGTGAAGTCCTCTTCGAATACTTTTATGCCTCTTTCTAGCATCTACGAGTGGCTTTAGATATATGTCATCTACATATTCTTATTGAAAAGGAATTTTGTTGCACTCATAGAAACAAATAACAATTCTTGCATTGGAGTGAGTGGCAAGACAACCTTATCAAATATTTCATTCATTTGATTTACCTTTACACCTTTAGGAGCAATTGCTAGTATATAATATAATGCATATGGTAAAGCATTTCACAAGATCGTGATAACTACTTTCTTTTTTTTTAATTTTTCATAATTTCAAAAAATAATAATCAAATCAAGAAAATTTGTTTTTTTCATAAAAATTATTAAAAAAACTAAAAATTTAAATATTAAAAAATTTACCAACATTTTATAATTTAAAAATAAATTAATAATTTTTTTTTTGAACTTAAAAAAACCATTAATTCATAAAATTTTCCTTATAAACCTTTTTCAAAAATAAATTTTAAAATAATTCATACTATTGAATAATTTTCAGATTAACGAGTCAAAACTAAAAAATCATAAACACTATTACATTATCAAAATTTCATGAATACAATTTACAGTGTATGCATTATAATACTCTATATTTAACAAATCCGTCTTCACCGCATCTCATACCCACTTTTGGCTATTGAATGGTATAAATTAATAAACACTTACATTATCAAAATTTCATGAATACAATTTAACAAATGTGTCTTCACCGCATCTCATACCCACTTTTGGCTATTGAATGGTACGATGTCAAGATATGGTTTACAAGATACCACTCTCGTGCTACAATAACATTGTTTTCTCGCAAAAAATTGGATTTAATCCACTGCATTTTGCTGCAATAACACTATTTTCAAAATCTTTCACCTCTCATCCAAATCAGTTGAACGTTTTCCTCGTTTCTAGTCATTCACAATAAAATATATTTAAATAATGAAATAATGGGAACGATGTTAAAATTTTTGTGTGGGATTGAAAACACAACTAAAAGACCTCCCCATTAAGGTGGCTACTAAACCAAGACAGGTGTGTGGACATAACCTTCAAAGAGAAATAATTGTCGAGATACATGAAGTTTAGGCCTTACTCAGAATTCATAATGAAGGTGGATTCATTAGACCCATTGTTAATATGATACCATCATTTGGAAAATTTTCTTACAAACAAGCTTAAGCATTTAACGAGACATTGCCAATAAGCATTTAGCAAGACATACATAATTATTAGAATCTACCCTTATGGTTTCTTAGCAAGACAGCCAATCATTAGATTCTGCCCATATGGTTTCTTAATTGAAACATCTTAAGATCAAAGAAGGAGATTTTTTGGTGAGCTTTGATGTGTATCATTGTTCAATTTTTTTTCAAAAATAAGGAAATTTTGATCATCAAAGATATAATAGATGATGAAACTGCAAAATTATTGGACAATTGTTTAGAATAAACCTTTTTCAACTTCAAAGAAGAATTTTATGAACAAATTGAAGGAATTGCAATGGGATCACCCCTCTCCATTAATGCCTAATATATACATGGAACATTTTGAAATCACTAGTACGGAATCCTTTCCACTTAAACCTAAATGGTGGAAATGGTTTGTTGATGGCACCAACATGAATTGGCCACATGGAAAACAAGGCCCATAAGAATTCTTCAACCATCTAAACAACTGATCCAATCACATAAAGTTTACAATGTAAATAGAAGAAAACAATAATATATTGTTATTAGATGTTCTTATAACAAGGAAGAATGATGGATCATTACTCCATTATTCCTATAGAAAGAAAGCACATATGAACAAATAATTACTTATTGATTCACATCACTATCTAGCACAGAAACTTGGCATAATAAACTCTTTGGTAACAAGGGCCATCAAGGTCTCTTACCATGACCACCTAGAAAACGAATTAGAGCATTTATCCCAAGTCTTCATAGATAATGGCTACATGATGCTAACCACTCCTCATAAATAATTATACATTTTGATATTTCAATTGTATGTCCATTCAATTCACAACAACAGTATTTATATAAATAATTAGGAAATGCTTGAAACATGAAAGAATGGTTTGTATCTTCCATTCCTAAAGAATAATAAACCTAATTCATTAATATCTCCATTATCCCTAATGTATTCAAATCCCTAAACTATATTCTTACTTTATACATTCATCGCATTACATGATGTATGAAAGAAACCAACTCATCCTACTTAAATAATTCTAGATAACTCTAGACCTTATAACACTTAGGGAAATGCATATTTAAATGATTCTCTTGCACCAAATTCCTAGGAACAAAATTTTTTCATGGATTCCTTTCCATGAAGTCTTAAATTGTTGTTTCCTTCACTCAAAAGTCTTAAATAAATTTAGTTTCATTTGAAAAATAAAATTATTTATTGAAATATTTTCATCCTCAATTCCAAGGTCTATTTTCTAGATGTAGCCATGCTTTGCTTCTCAATTGTACTTTATATTTTTCATTTGGAAACTCAATTTCCTTTTTAAATTGACCATTACAAAAACATAAAAATTTCTTTCGCATAATTGAAGTATTTTCATGATTCATTTATTTAGTGTTCATCTTCAATCCAATTTTCTCTTTTTTAATTACACCTACACATGAAACAAACATGTTAAAGAAAACATTTTGTTTATTAGGCTTTTGAAGCCCATCCTTAGCCATAAGAATGACTTCTAGGACAACTTGCAATAAAATTGTCTTCCTATTTTTATATATTTCCTTCCTTTCATCCACATATGTATGGTCCACTATCTCATTTTTTACCTCATATGCATGAGATTGTACTTATTTTTCTTATTTCTTCTTCTCCTTTATTAGATTCACAAATACTCTCTTCCATAACTTGCTCACAATGATCATTATTCATACCATTTTCAACATCAATTTGAGATTTCTCATACAAAACCCTGTCTCCTTTCCAAAAATAATTTCTTTCTCTTCATTCTCCTATGGTTCACTTGTTACAATTTATTCATTGTTTCTTTCCATCACAATCTCTTTATGAAAATTCTCTTCTGTAGTATATTTCATTAGATTTTCTATCCCTATTCTTGTCAACACCTCCATGGACAATTCATTAGTTATCATATGCTCATGCTCATTTTAAAAAAAGAAAAAATTATAAGGAAAATCAATTACCTCAAAGTTTTCAATAATTTCATTTGGCTTTCAAGTCAATGAATATCTCGTTTCATCTTCTTTACCCTGATTCAAACACTCCTTGCTCATTATCAACACTAGTCTTGATATTTAATCTCTATCACGAAATATTAATTTTTAAATGGTAGCAATGTGTTTTTCTCATCATCCTTTTCAAATGTACTTATATTTTTATATCCATCATGATTTTCTTTCTGATCAAATTCCTATGGTCTACCCAATAAAACATGACAAAAATCCATATATATTATATCACAAATTATTGGATAAAACATGACAAATCACCATAGGGAAACCAGACCACTTGGAATGAACTTTTGGTGGTCCGTAAGGGGTAGGATTTAACTCTTGGCAAATGGCTCTAGGTCTTGGGTCGTTAACCTATTTCCTTACGTCCGAGGAAGACGAGATCTTATCCAAGCCAAAGAAATTTTAGGGCATACTCCAAGCATATACTTTTTCACTTTTTATATGGGAAGGCATCATGTTTCCACATAAAATTTAATCATTGTACTTTTCCATGCAAATAAATGAAAATGTAATTTCCATTTGAGTATTGTGCTCCAATGAAACATGTCCTTACTTTTTGGTCTAGAGAAAATATGTGCACTATCAAATGAATTATAGCCTTCATAATCACCTTACTCTATGTAAGTTACTGTCCACATGTGTGCATATCCTCCTAATTTCAACCTCGAGTCCAAATTTTGATATCAACAATCATTGTCATCTTGTTTCTCGTGGGGGGGTGTCGATGGCCAACTTCAAGTCAATTTTTTTATTCTTTTTTGTCTGACTCCATTTCTGAATGCTTTAATCACTTCAACCAATTTATATTTCTCATGCAACCTTTCATGGTGATGTAATTATCATAATTTGATATCTTTGTTCCACATGTATTTTATATGATCGTCCTCATCATACTTCACTCACCTCGTCATATTTTATACAAACTTCTCCTGCTTATCCCAGTGAATCATTGTTTCAGTCAAGCAATATTTTTTTAGCAACTAAAACTTCTTCGATGGCATCAATATTCTCATTGCAATTAGTGTAACAATATTTCCACTAAGATTCTATCTCTTGCATTTTAGAACTCTTCACCACATGTCACTTCTATAGCTTCAACAAAATGATTTCTAGAAATGTTGAGGGCTTACTAGAAATATCTCTCTCTCTCTCTCTCTCTCTCTCTCTCTCTCTATATATATATATATATATATATATATATATATATATATATATATATATATATATATATATATATATATATATATATATATATATATATATATATATATATATATATATATCTTGAATGCTTCAAAAGTAACTAATTAAACATCCTCATCCCCTTTTCCCCTCATATCGATAGTTTCTTTCCTAGTTCACAATTACATGATCACTAAAAAAATTCAATAAATGAGCCACAAAAAGTCTCTCTTTTCAACATATTATCTTGATCATTGTTTCCTAGTGTTTCATTGTGCCATATTCATCTTCTTATCCATCAAAATCACCATTGGAATCAAAATAAATAGTACTCATTCACGCTAAATTCCTTGAGAACCTAATTTCTTTCAAAGCCATTCATGAGAAACTATCACTCCCTACATGTAATCGATATGCTTTTTCATTTAATAGAAACCTAAGTTACGATTTATATTTTCACTTCTATTTTTATCATCGATGTGATCCTATATGATGTTTATTACTTCTCATATATAATTATACAATCCAATCGTTCATTTTTCATCTCTATTCAATTCAAAACAATAGTATTTATCCAAATAATGAGAAATTACATGGACCATGAAAAAATATTTTGTATCCTCCTTTCCTAGAAAACATAAAACCTAATCCCTTTAGTATCTCCACTATCCCTAAAGGATTTAAAATCCTTATACATTCATTACATTACATGATATATGAATGAAATCAACACATCCTACTTAAATTATTCTAAAGAAATCTAGATGCTATGGCACTTATGAAAATAAATATTTAAATGATTCTCCCACATTACTACAATAAAAAACAAATTAATAAAGCAATCTAAAAAGTAGAAAGAGGAAGCCATAGACATCCTATTATTAATAAGGAAGGGAGGAATGTTACATTTCAATATATAAAAGTAACTGCGAATATTATAGTAGGAATCCTAAAAAGGTAAAACTTCAAGGTTACCTTCTCACCTCCAAATTCCATTAGGAGGATACTGGATTCTTCCAAGGATCCTTCAAACCAAAGAAAAAAAAAAAATATCTATATAATCCCATGTTCATGTGAAAAACACATATCAAATACATTGGTCGAGCAATCCAAGTTATACTAAAATAACATTGCACTAACCTCTTGCACAATCACCATAAAAATATTCCTTAGTTGAACATGCACACATACATAATCACAATATCTGTATAAAAAACACTAAACTAATTGTGAGAGAAGAAAATTACATAAAAATAATAATATGTAAAGCTATAGAAATAGATAAAAACCTTGATAACCTTAATATATATTATGGTTAAAAAATGAATGGTTCATGGTAACCCATAATTCTCTTCTTGAGCACAAACAGTGTCATCCAAGCCTCATAAGAATATACTCAACCTACTTCTTAGGGAATCTCTCTCATGATGATGATCCCAAAAAGTGGCTTAAAAATATTCAAGATAAAAGAAAATCTGTAAAAAATATCCATATCCATTAATTGTTATCCCCAACATATCACCATGAAAAATGTAAAATTATGATTTTTTTTAATTAGGTTTTTAGTAAAGATTTTTTTTTTAAATTCTTTTTATCTCATTATTGGGTTAGGTAACGCTTGAAAAATGGGTAACAAAACCAATATTGTCTCCTTTCATAAAATCCATACCCCCTTGTTGGGCATGACCCAACTTGGTCCAAAATTTGGTCAAAGAACTCCACATATTGAGGATCAAAGTGCGCGGTCCAGCAAAGATAAATCTACTGTGCAGTGTTTTGGGGCTTCAGTGTGTGTCAAAGCCCCTCATCTTGTAAATGGTTCAGGTTATTTTTATGGTTTTTGTCCTGCCCATGGTATGTGGACCATGGTTTTGTATAATGTAAAGGATATATAAGGCAATGTAATATCGATTCAAAGATATGAATCTTGTAATTTGATGATCACAACCTGTTGAATATCTTTCTTTATTCTATTTGGGTCTTAGGAGAAGGCTCCACAACTATGTGCGCAGAGGCCTAGAATATTCTGAAGCTTTGTGCCTAGGCCACCTACATCTATGTGCGTAGGTTAGAGAAGTGTTTTTACTGAAGAGAATTATCATAATAAAATAAGAAGAAGTTTTGAAGGCATCTCTGCGTTATCTATGTATTTTCTTATCATATGCATTGTGAAGTTTTAATGTGGATCTACTGCTAAAATTAGGGACAATTTAATATGGATCTAATGTTAAACTTCATTCTTATACTTATTCTAAACTGCGCGGATATATCTGTCTACTTTAAAATTCTATACTTCATTCATCAATGAATACTTGTGCACACTACGCCCTTATCTGATTCTTGGGTCAGGTAAGGTTGGAAAAATGGGGAACAAAAACAATATTGTGCCCTCTCATCAAATTCATACCCCTTCAATGCAACACAAGGAGAAGTCTTTGAAGAGGATTTTCCCAATACAAGGGTGTTGTCTCATATCCCAATGATCATTGACATGCATGGATTATTAAAAATAACTACTATACTTCCTTAATTTCACATTGTTATATTTTGTATTAAAATCATCGACAAACTTTCAAATATACCTAAATTGATGAATGAGTTATCAATTCACAAGATAGAAACTCTACAAAGCCTTTATAGTAATCACAATAACACATTATGAGGAAAAATCAAACAAACCTAGGGCTTGATTCCTTGTAACAATGAATGATAATTATGACAGAGGTTAGAGAAGTGTAATAATTTTTTCTTTTAGAAGCATTAAACTGGAGACAGAATAAATTCTTGATAAGAGTCAGTGGTTGAAATTTTATATATGGAAAACCAAATGGACAAGTAGTTTTATTATTTGAAACTAATTAGACACTTGGCCACAATTATCAATATTTAAAATTATAAAGGAGAAAATGGAACAATAGTAGAGATAACCATCAAGATTAGGTTTAGAGTTTGATATAATCTGACCATTTTTTACGATGATGAAGAATATTCAGTTTATTAAATCATACCCATCAACCTAATATTTATTATTTAAAAAACTATATTATAGAACCCCAATTCCATAATAGATACTTGTTGGGTAATTTTATCGACTGTTAAATTACTTTAATTTATATGCCAATCCAAGTATGTGAACTTGAAAATTATACGTGCACTATATGTGTTAGGATATCTACTTTCAATTCAAAGAAAATAATCTAATTGCACATGAGGATTTAAACATGTTTATGACTAAGTTTTGATAAGCATATGCACATGTTCTGTCTTAGAAGGCCAATGAATTCAAACTCAAAACCTCAAAATTTAAATTAACTTTTAAATCAAACTATACTATCAAAACTTCAAGATCTATTCTAATTGGACAAGAAATTGAAATCTATTATACTAAATAAAAATTGAAATCTATTCTATTAAACAATGAAAGGAAATCTAACTAGTTGACTTGAAAAAGGAAATTTATTATATGAATTGTAAAACAACTCTAGCCTAATTTTAATCTATGAGATTTAAAATAAATATAATCTAAAATAATGAAAGGAATCCTAAATATCAACTTAAAATAAATACTATTCTACAAAACTTGGAATTGGAAACTATTCTAGAAAGCAATGAAAAACAATGATATGTTGACGAATTTTCAAGTGCAAGAGCCTTCATGTCTTATCAAAATGATGACTAGAACAAGCATGAAAATGAAAGAAATTATTGGAAAATACTTCAAGGAAAGTGTTTTTGGATTTTTTTTAGTTTATATTGAGCACTCAACCTGTAATAGACAGAAAAAAATAAAATAAAAAATAAAAAAATAACGAGTAAGAAAACTATATTGAAAACATAGAATTCAAACATTTAAAAAGATTAAAACTAAATCGAAGCAAATACTAAAAAAATGAGATTAAAATGACAACTACGCTATCTCACAACTTCAAGGGGGGGCTCCTGGTGAGTGTGAGGAATTATAAAATCATATCACTTGATTCAAATCACACATTTCATTAACAATTGTGCCATATCAAAGATTGCATTCAAGGGAAAAAAATAGAGCTCTACGTCTTCAAATAGGAGCAACAATTACAAGTTAATATTCATCATTGACCTGTGATCTCTCCCCTCATTAAAGATACTGCAATTTATAGAGTTTTGAAGCAACAAGAAACTCAGAATTTAATTGCATGAATTATGGCCATGAGATCTCAGTAAATTGGTTTGAAATTAAATTAAAATATATTTTGAAGGTTTCTAGGATCAAAGGTCAATCCATGTCTTATCACACTTATCTCCTTGCCACAAATTTTCTAAATAACAACTCGTTCCAATCCTTTTGGTGACTGGGTGTTGACTGTGACATTACTAAACTATTTTCTCATGCAATCTGCAAAATATTGCTCCAAAGAACCTCGAAAATTTCCCAATGGTAATGAATTTGAGAAAACGGCTCATACAGAACCTAATTATGCATGTGCTAAAAAAAAATCATGGTTTAATTTTCCGAAATTCATTTTCATTTTCTCAAAAGACAAGTTGGAAGTTGACTATTCAAAACTGTTGTGTTCTTGCTTTGATATTTTGCTAGAGGTCCACAAGTGCAAGCTGGGTGGAGTTTGACCAATACAAATCCATATCGGAGCTTCTAGAAACCAATTCCAAGTGTTGGATTTCCTTCTAGAGTGGTGATACTACAGTAACCATGGAGATTGCTACAGAAATTAAATTTAGCTACAGAATCTTAAACTCGCCAAAATGTCATTAGTAAAACCAAACAAAGTTCTTCTTAATTCATTAAAAATAATGTAAATAATACTAATAAACCATGTAAACATGTATGCGGGGTTTTTTTCCATTTACAGAGAAATATGGTTAAAAATGTTGACAATGGGTGAATGGAATGAAGCAAAAGTGGATGGTTTCATCAACAAAATCATGACAAGTTGGAGGCCCAACATTCCCCCCACACCGGAGATTTTGCATGTCCTCGTGCCAATAAAATAAGACTTTGAAAAATTTGCAGGGTTTGACAATATTTCCCAAACCAATGGTTTGGCACATATATTAAGATTGAATCATGCTTTCTTCTTTCATTCTTTTTAAAATTCAAGTTCCTTCACTTTTTGGATACATCAAAACATTTGGAATTTCATACTCATCCTATGTGTTCCTTTTGTGATAGTGAAATTTATCAAATGTGAGTGTAGTAGGATTAAATACAATCTTCACCAATAATATCAATGTGAAAACAACTCCATCCATGAGAGCTCATAGAACACGAATATCAAAATCTAAGCAATAATTTTTTCTCCATGAATATTTGATAATGAAGAATTATTACTCGACTACCCACTTGAAATATTTGCAACTATTGAAGCCACACTTATCACAATCTTGGAACCATTACTAAGCTTAACACAAATACTACACATCCTTCTTTAGACCATTGCTGGAATGATCTATCCACTTCCATTCATTCCATATCATCTTTGTATCTAGTTCTAAATTTAGTGGCCTTGATACTGTAAAGCACGGGTTTTTAAACCAACAATTATACATATAACTAACAGTGAAGGGTATCCTCAATATTTAGTAATTAAACATACGAGGCATGGGGTATTTTGAACATATTTATTTTTCAATAGATATAAGGAATCTATGAATAATTTTACCAGCCATTAAAATCTAGACACATAGTAAATTATAAAGCAATACCAACATGTCGAGCAACCACTGTTTTGAGGCAGTTATGAGGACATTAGAACAAAGGTTTCAATCCTTTATTTAGTAGATATACACAAAAAATATGTGGTTGTCATAATCCAAGTGGAAAAATATGAAAATTTCAATGTGTTTGTTTTCCAACCAAGCAATATATGTAAAAACAACCAATCAACAAAGAGGTTAAACACGTTTTTAACCATTCCATAAAAACCAAGCTTATTTCAAGAACTCAACAAATGCCTAATGATCTTCATTTGTATTATGCCTTGATGATGTCAAATATAAATTATACCTCTTCATGTTTGAGTAAAAATAATTGTAATATTGTGTGAACAACAACCTTTTATTCTTGTGTCCATGTACCCATTATTTCTTAGCTTCCATCAATCATTTGAAAATGAGCAATTGTTTATGACACATAATCCATGCATTGCTCGATGTACCTTTGGATCATGTGCTACAAACATGTACCATGAATTCAAGTTGTTCTATTTGTAAATAATTCTTTTTCTCAAGAACATCATGTTGATGGACCATTAAGGAAAGCATGAATTATTCTCACATGAAGGTCAAAAGGTCATATTGTTCATCAAGGAAGCACAAATTACTTTATATGGCAACAAGAAGAGAAATTTTAAACAAGAGAGTGGTGAAATAATAAAATAACATCATTATGATGATGGAAAACAATGAGATGATTGCATGGGTGGTAGGATTTTGTTGATAAAGAATCAGTCATAGCTTGTGGGATTGGTTGTTAAAGGGTATGACAAAACATATTGGGAGATAAAGTTGGAAATACTGAGAGGGGGGATGAATCAGTATTCCTTTCAATTAGTATTATTATTAATCTTTCAGAGCATGAGTTAATCTTCAATTATTATCATTATTTGTACAATGATAACAGTAAACAAAAGGAACACAAATACACGCAGTTTTTAACATGGAAACCCTCTCCAGGAAAAAAACCACTTGAATGATTTTATAATAATTCTTTAATATTCAACTCCAATTGAAAATAAAGCTCCAACTTCCTAGAATCGAGAAAAGCATTCTTCTCCAGCTCCCACTGGATGGATGCTCCAACGCCCGAGATTCTTCAGTAGTCAACTGAACGGATGCCCCAACACCTAATGAGCTAAAAATCACCCTACCACCACCCTACCACCCTACATTTTTCACAAGATTTAACCTGTTGGTGACTTCATGCACCAGCCTAGCACCACCCTACCACTCTATAAAGGAATAAAAGAAGAATGGACTCCCGTACCAGGGAAAATGGTCCACTTTACAATGATATAGAATGATGTAGAAGAAGAATACATGCTAGACCATAACCCAAACTATGAAACAACCACCTAATGATGATCCTAGACCTTCTGACACTACCTCTTCAACTCTTGGCAGATAGACACTTGTACAATTTTTACAATGATACATTTACAATAACTTAGTACAATGATACCTTTATAATGACTGTATGCAGTGCTTCCCACTTTAAGACTTCACGTGGTGAACTTCTTGTTGCTATTATGAACCTTGATATCTTCTCTTGCCATGCTATCCTCTCCTGCACCTTGCTTTTCTTTGATGCCCTAGAAGGTCTGGTCCTTTGCAGCCCTTGACAACACACGATCTAGCTTTTTCTTGCCTTCTAGGATCTCGATATTGAATATGGTGTATCTCTGTTATTTCAGATCCCCAATATCTGATTTTTGGTTCTATACTATTCCTATGATTCTTCTTCCCAATGTCGTAGGTTTGACCTAATTTGGATTCTTCAAGAGAGAGTTATGCCCAATCTCTCACAATGACCTAATTATGGACTAGCTCAGTAGAGCGAACTTGTACAAAGTGCCATGTGTCACTGTTTCTTCATTCGACTCTAAAATTGATATAGAGAAAACTAAAGTCTGTGAACTATCTTCCATGTTTTACATAATTCGAATCCGATACTCAGATAAAGAGTTATGACTATTTTCCCAAGGTCACTTCTTTGAGATGAATTTCAGGAGCCTGCAAAATCACTGAATTCCACAAATCATATCTCTGAAAATATTACACATCTTGATCTGAAAATTTTTATAGGAGCTTCCTCAAGATTTTGGCTTTGTGTCATACAAATTTAAGCTTCTGAACCTTCATAGAAACAAATTTATAGCACAAATTCTACGATGACCTGTTTCAGGTAGCGAAATCCCTACATGAGGAGGATAAGAGGATCACAATTGATATAAATGCTTAGGTTGAGAGGGTATTCAACAAGTGAATGTGGGAGGGATTTTAGGAGCTTAAAAATGATTAATTATTGGCTTTTCAATGAACCATGCCACAACCCCATGGGGTTTTAACCCACTAACTAGGGTTACAAACTTTAAACATGAATATATCTCAAACCGTGAAAAAATACATGGCGTGCCATATATCAACGGAAACATATCGACAAGTAGAAACCGTAAAAAATATTCTTGAACCATAATATAGTAATCTGGTAGGTAAAAATTACCATGCAAGATCAGGGTAGCCCCTGGTGCTGCTTGGGTTGACATAATTGACAACCACTGATCAACAATCTCCCCCTTTAGCATTGATGGCAACACAAGTACTCCCCCTGCAATCATGACAACTCTTCCTACAACATTCTCTCCACCTTTGACATCAATGGCAAAGAGTAACTCCCCCTGACACACAAGCATCATGGGGACCTGTACACACTTCTAGTCCCCCTTTAAATTCTGAATAAAGAAAATCTAATGAGAACTTGGGAGAATCCCAAGATTCTGGTGAAGATATTCAAATGATTCACGAGTACTCTTAGCATCATCAACACTTGCTGCCAAATCTACATCTATAAAGGCTTGAATAATAAAATTGTTACCCTTGGGATACCACAAGCCATAACCTGTTGTTCCTTTTAGATATCGAAGAATTATTTTGACGGAAATAATATATGATTCTTTTGGTGCTGCTTGGAATATTGCTACTTGTCCAACTGCTTGTATAACATCTGGCCGGGAGGCTATTACATATGGAAGACTACTAATCGTAGATCTGTAAAAACTTTGATCCACATCCTTAGATGAGTCGTCTATGCTCAGTTTGCAACCTGTTACCATCGGAGGAAGGATGGGTTTGCAATATTCCATTTTGAATTTCTTGAGCATTTCCTTGATGTACTTGGCTTGACATATAAATATTCCTTTCTCTTGCCGAGCTATTTGAAGCCCTAAGAAGTATGTCAGTTCACCAAGTAAAGACATCTCGAATTCACTTTGCATATTTGTAGCAAAGTTCTTACTTAGTCGATCATCATTGCTACCAAATATTATGTCGTCCTCTTTAGCTATTAGATGTTCTTTAGTTGCTTCATCCACAACATATATGTCATTTGGAGCACGACTTGTTGTAGCCACAATTTCACCATACCTGCCTTTCCTGATTTCACATTTTGTGGAGTTGAATAGTATTGTGTGTCCTTGATCACACATTTGTCCAACACTGAGAAAATTGTGATTCATGTTTTCAACCAATTGAACATTCTTGGCTAGAGAATCTTTGCTTCCAAGAGTGACAGTACCTGATCCTATAACCTTTGAAGATCCATCATTTCCAAAGGACACGGTTCCATCCTTCTTCTAATTCAGAGATACAAATTGCTTTTGATCTTCAGTCATTTGCGTCAAGCAACCGCTATCAACATACCACACATCTTTGTTGTTTTGAGCCTTGAGAGCGAGAGCACGATTATCAAACTTCTTCTTCTTCCATATTCGTTTTTTCTATGGCTTCGAAGATTCTTCTGGAGGATTTTCAAGTCTACAGTCTCTGGCTATGTGTCTAAAGTTTCGACATTTGTAACATTCAATACTATTTAATAAATGTTCAAATATATTGATATTTTGTTGAGCCCTGGGAGGTTCATATTTGACAGATCTCTTGGAATTGTATTGGTTCCTAGGGAACGTGCGACATTCTACAACTTTATGACCAAATTTTCCACATGAACACTACAAGAAAAAAGCACATTGGTGAGGGTCATGCTTGTGACGGACCTTTAAGGTCCGTCACCAATGTCACATATGGTGACGGTCCTTAAAAAACCGTCACTGTAAGTGTATATAGTGATGGTACTTTATGGTCCGTCACCAAAGACATTTTCAATGACACTTTTGGTGAGGGTCGTTAAAGGCCCATCACTAATTCTCTCTTTGGTGACACTTCTAGTGACGAACTTTTAATGACCCTCACCAATGCTCTTTTTGTTACTTTTGGTGACGGTCAAAAAATGTCCATCATCATTGATCATTAAAAAACTGTCACTGTAAGTGTATATAGTGATGGTCCTTTATGGTCCATCACCAAAGACTTTTTCAATGACACTTTTGGTGAGGGTCATTAAAGGCCCATCACTAATTCTCTCTTTGGTGACACTTCTAGTGACGAAATTTTAATGACCCTCACCAATGCTCTTTTTGTTACTTTTGGTGACGGTCAAAAAATGCCCGTCATCATTGATCATTCCAATGAATTTTTGATGACGCTATGTGCTTGTTAATATATTTTTTGTCAAAAGTTAAAGATTTAATACCATTATTGTGGAGTATTTTTTATAATATGTCCAAGGCCATAGTGGTTAGGGTCAATAAATTTTTTAGAAGTAATTAGTGTGTATCATTTCCCTCGAGTAATGACTAGTCGAATAGAGATTTCCTATGAGTCAACACATGATTCATATATATTAAGTTTATTATCTAGAAAATTCCCTTTAGATAAAGTTATATTATTGTGTGTAGGAAATATAGTATTTAATACATAATCAAGCTTTGACAATTCTATTAATGAGAAAGACCTAACAATCCTCACCAATCTAGGCACGCCTTAAAATTAATGCTTTGGCACACACTAACATTTCTTAGCACCCCACATGTATTGGAACATATTTGTACCTAGAACATATTGTGATGACACTGACGCCCAAGAACATGGTAGCATGCACTAGCACAACATCGAACTCTCCTAGCATGTGTTGGCATGCTGCATATAGTCCCTAGCATGCCCTGGAACACCTTGGTTGAATACAATGACATACATTAGCACTTGGTACACAATGCCACTTGGCATGTATTGGGACCTATTACTAGTGTGCCTAGCATGCCCCTTTTCAAAAAGATAAAGTCCTGACTTATTAACCCTCTTATCGGTTCTTCCTTTTGTTGCCTTGACACATATTAACATACCCTGGCACCCTGAACCACATGATCCTTAGCACCTAGCATGTATTGGCATATCTTGACACTATTAATTGGCACATGATATAATTAGCACACCCTGGAACTCCCAAGCACACTTTGGGAATTCTTGACATGCCTTGATATTCCCTAGCATGCCTTACCAATGCTTAGCATACTTTGTGATCAGCCCCTCCTTGGCATGACAACTAACACTCATTAACACTAGTCTCTGGCACACGTTCCTCATATTCATTAACTTCCATGAATTTTTACCTAGTGCTCCCTTAATGTTTTTTCCTAGTAATCCTTAACACTCATCAACATGCATTATCACTCTCTAGCACACCTTAGCACTCATCAACATTCCCTTCCACTTCATAACATGCATAACACTAGTCCCTGACACATATTGGCGCTTGGAAAGTCTTAGCATGTATGGAATACATTAAGATGCCTTGGTATGATTTGACATGGTTTAATATTAAATTTATTTGTGATTATCCATTGTTGGAAAGTAGATGAGAAACAACAAAGGAATACTTGGCACTTAGAATGCACTAAGACTTTGCACTTGGCACCTATTGCTGCCTAGTGTTGTTGTGCCTAGCATGCCCTCTTGGAAAAGGTAAATTGATGACTTATTAACCCTCTTATGTGTTCATTTCCTTGTAGTTTAACTTTTTTCTCCCTTTTTTCGTCTTGACAGTCCCTGACACGCATTGACACACCCTTGCACATCTTGGCATGCCTCATCACTTAGCACATCTTAGCATGTTTGACATGTATTCCCACTATCTGGCACATCAAGGAGGTGAAGAGAGATGTAGTCCTAAAGTAGGTCGAGTACGAGGGAGAGTAAGGTTTGCTAAAGGGAGGTCATGATCATCCTCCAAGAGCAAGATCATCATGTGAGGGTTCAGAAGAATGTTGCATACCTTAAGGGTCAGTTTGTGCTAGGAGGTAGGATGGCACATTGTTGGTTCTCTTCTGGCAGATCGAGCTTAAGAGAGGTTTCTCACGAGAATATGGGCATGTGATTTCAATGGTGTCTTTGTGTGAAGGCCGCATCAAATTCTGAAATATTGAAATTTGCAACAAGAAACAGTGAGATTGGAAACCAGAAAGGACAAAAAAAAAATGCACCCACACTGGTGAGGAATTTTAATGCACCATGAGTGAGGAATGTGGGGCATCTAATTTATTTTTCCATTAAATAAATTGTACAATAAATTTTAATTTCATCTCATAACAACTTGTGTCAGTTAATTAAGTCATGATGACCGAGTTAGCTCAAGAAATTCAAGTACTTGAGGGTCTGAGATGAGGCATCTAGAGGGATTCTAATATTTTTTGGGTCCAATTGAAGTTGATGCATTAGTAGGGTGCAAGTGTAATTAGCTCAATTAAATGCATTAATATCAGTTTAACTGGTTCTAACTGAGTGATGAGCTAGTGAGAGGTCCAGTGAATTAAATTATATTTAATTCACAATGAGTGATAAATCATATAACTGATAATTCTCTATTAATAGTTGCATGCATGTCAGTTTCGAGGAATACACAGTTGAGACAGAGGTTAAAGGGAACATAACTATCAGTTGTATTCAGAGAAAATTTCCCATGTGAAATTATAAAGTAAATGGGATTCCATGATGGATTGCTCAATCAAGGAAGACTGATTTTCCTGATTAATAGTGAGTTAATTCCCTAGGAATTGCATGAGCAAGGCAGGCTGAAGTAAGGATGAGAATTGGATACAATTGCCGAGTTTGCCTAGATCAACGGGAGACAATTGACAGAGTGTTGGAGAATCTCATGAGAGATTAAGCATTAATGTATTTTTTCATGATTCCTTCACTTAATACACAATAGAGATAGAGGGGTTTTGAGCAGTTTCTTTCCCCAAATACATCTTGTTGTTGTGCGATTGATAATTTATTTCTCTTACTTATATGTGATTGCGCGATCGTGTTTTGTTTCCGCAAATTGTAGGAAGGATTCAATATCTTGTTTTAGTAGATTACAAGATTAGATTGAATCTCGTTGGTTATATTTTCTACATGGTATCAGAGCAGAAATTTTTTGGGTGGTGAGTTTGCAGAGAATATTTGAATATTTTGGTGTAAAATTTTAAAAAACAAATAGAATATTTGGATTCCTTGCGAAAATATACCCCCCCCCCAAAAAAAAAAAAAAACACATCGGTCAAATCGGAGCTCGGATAAGGGAGATATCATCGATTTAAAATCAACTCTTTTTTAGAAACTTTTTGTAACGTCAGGACAATTACAATGTGCGCGAGTCAAGAACCTATATGTAATTGAGGTACCAGATGCATGCAAATATTTGAGGAGAAAGGCAAAAGTTAGATACTTGGTGGTTTAAAGGGAGCATAAATTACCTCTCAACATGCATCCTCATGAGAAGCAGTCTTAGAAGGTTGTGGAGTCGCTGCCACAATTGGAGAAGCAGAGAGGAGACTGAGTGGAAGCGTCCACTCAAGCAGAGACCTCCATGAGGGGGAAATTTTGAGCTATATGGGAAGAGGGAGTAGCCATACCTCGAGGTGTACGGTGGGGTGATGTGTAGACATAATCCCAAGATAAGAAATTTGGGCAAGGTCCATTGAGATGGTGTGTCTCATGGATCAAACCTGGCTACGAGGAGCCCACAGTACAATAGTAGTAGGAAGGATCAGTTAGATTTATGTAGTTAGATGTCAACAAGACAGAAATCAGAGTGATAGATGTCAAATACTGGATCACAAATCAGAGCTAGCAATAGTTCAAAGGGCACGGATGCAGATGTCAGCAACAGCGTAGAGAATCCAGTACTAGACAGGTGTAGTAGCTAGCAGCAGCCAGAAGACTCCGATGACAGATGCATTATACTGAGTAAGTTGTTCGGAGGCTATTCAGTTTCAGGATTTGCAGGTGCAAAAAACACTAGAGAAGTGTAGCATGCAGAACATTCCAAAGGTACCGGATGGAGATATATTGAATTCCTTTATTATTGAGAGGGAGTGTTGAAATTTGCAACAAGAAACAGTGAAATTGGAAACTAGAAAGGACAAAAAAAATGCACCCACACTGGTGAGGAATTTTGATGTACCAGGAGTGAGGAATGTGAGGCGTCTAATTTATTTTCCCCTTAAATAAATTGGACAATAAATTGTACTTTCGTCTCATAACAACTTTTGTTAGTTAACTAAGTCATGATGACTGAGTTAGCTCAAGAAATCTGATTTAAGGTGATCGAGGTGGATATTGGTGGCCACTCGTCTATTCCACTTGGGCCCTCACCATTGTCTCTTTCAGTTTTTCAGTTTCCTTAATTATAGCACAATTTACTATTTTTGTCAGTTTTTCGGGTCCTGAACTTCAGGAGCTGTTTTGAGGCCCCAAACGACGCTTTTTTGGGCATGAAAGGTTTAGCAATTTCATATAAATCGCACTAGTAGTTGTAGTTCTCAGAGAGATCTTTCTAACGAGGTATCATGTGCGTCATACGAAGATCATATGACCAAGTTATGACCCCATAAAGTTGGCTGCCCAACTAACCCCAACAGGGCCCATAAACTCTTGGTGTTACATCTCCTCGGGTTAGGGTTTTATCTTATTTTTAAATAATAAAAAAGACCCTTCATCCTCATTGTAACACAGTTCAGAGGAACATAACTATCAGTTGTATTTATAGAAAATTTCCAATGTGCAATTATAAAGTCATTGGGATGCCATGATGGATTGTGCAATGAAGGAAGGTTGATTTTACTAATTAATATGGAGATAATTCCATAGGAATTGTGTGAGCAAGGTAGGCTGAGAATTGGCTAAGTATTAGACCGATTTTTCTAGATCAGCAGGAGACAATTGGCAGAGTGCTGGAGAATATCAAGAGAGATTAAGCATTGTATTGTTTCATGATTCCTTGACTTAATACAAAATAGAGATAAATGTTTTTGAGCAATTGCTTCCCCAGCTACATCTTGTGTTGTGCGATTGATAACTTCTTTCTCTTACTTATATGTGATTTTGCGATCGTGTGTTATCCAAAATTCATCCAAATATGTGATTTGTGCCTTAGGAAATGTGAATTAAGGTACCCTCAGTGGAAAAAAATGCATAAATATTTGTTGCTAAGTCCCTTAAATGTGAGATGTTGCCACTTGTCAATTGTGCCTCTTTTTGATGATGAAACCGACATCCTAGTTTTGTAAGGATCACCAAGTGTCATTTTGCGTCAACCCAAGGTCGTTTCCATTGTCACCTTAGCAACGAATCCTCTCACTTTAGATTAATTATTGAATCATAGGGGTGTCCCAAAGCGCAAATTTATGGGGGACTCTTTTATGTGACTAGATCACTAGCTAGCATTGAAAACCATCTTTACATTGTATGGTTCAACATCTTGATGGTTCTTGTCCTATTGACCACAAATTTTGTATTCATTATTGCTTTCATCGCAACACCTACAATAGATATTGATGGTGTTCATAAGCCTATTTCTAGTTGTGATAAGTGGATTAAGGGATCCCTTGTCACAACCCATTACCCCTAATGCGTTTACTCTATGAGCCAAGGGAGACCAAGGGTGTACTTGTAGGGGCATTGAGACCAAATTTGGGGGGTCATAACATTAGGAAAAGTGGAATGACATAACCAAAAAGTTTCTAGGGGGGGGGGGTATCTTATGGTGTATTGAACGGGCCAAGGGGACACAAGGGTAGCATGTATGTGTAGAAGTCAGAGGTGCAAGCATGGTTTACTAAGATCTATAATCCTAGCATTAGAGAATGAGAAAGGGGCTTAAGACCTAATTTCATAGGGCCTAGGGGACCTAGAGGGAAGGCAGCGAGAGAAATTGATAGGGGAACCCAAAATAGTGGTGATAAGGGGATTAGGAGTCCAATTATCACAAAAACATAAGCCCTTAACCCATAACCACTAAATTCCCTATTCCCTTAACCCCCAATCCATAGTCCCTTAACCCCTGCACTCATAAATCATAACCCATAAACCCCTTCATTCATTAAATCTTATGACATTAACCCCTAACCTATATTAATCCATGAACCTCCTAAGCCATAAATCCTTATCCTCTTAACCTGTGACCCTTAACCCCTAAACACCTTAACCACTAAAACCTAAATCTCCTAAATATTGAGTCCTTAACCGCTAAATCCTCTGACCCTAAAGCCATTTGGCCCTTAACGCTTGACCCTTGAAGCCCTTAACCACTAAGTATCCAAGGCCGAAAACAACACCCCAAACCAGCAAATTAACCTCCTAGGAGAATCCTTCATCTCTAATTGAGAATATTAGAAACATTAATTGATTCTTAGAGAACTAGGTACTGGTTACAAGGATATGTGTTTGTGGGTAATGCCATTATTATCATGTATGCCAAATGTAGACAATTGGATAATTTGCAAAGCCTCGATTTGAATTACTCACAATATTTACACTTCATCACGTTGAGATGGAGCTTGTAGTGTTCTCTCACATAAGGAGTTGTAAATGAAAAGGAGCAAGCTCCCATTACAAGGAGGGTTTAAAGAGTTTAAAGAAGTAGTAGGGTTAAGGAGATAAGAGCGGGAGCGCAGTCCTGATTACTTAAAGCCTTTTTTCCAAAATTTCCTACTATGTTTCTGGCATACTTTTTCCCTGTCCTATTGACCACAACTTTTGTATTCATTATTGCTTTCATCACAACACCTACAATAGATATTTATTGTGTTCATAAGCCTATTTCTAGTTGTGATAAGTGGATTAGGGGCTCCCTTATCACAACCCATAACCCCTAATACGTTTACTCCCTTAGCCAAGGGGGCCCAAGGGTGTACTTGTAGGGGCATTGAGACCAAATTTGGGGGGTCATAACATTAGGAAAAGTGGAATGACATAATAAAAAAGTTTCTGGGGGGGAGGGGGTATCTTGTGGTGTCTTGAACAGGCCAAGGGGACACAAGGGTAGCATGTATGTGTAGAAGTCAGAGGTGAAAGCATGGTTTACTAAGATCTATAATCGTAGCATTAGAGAATGAGAAGGGGGCTTAGGACCTAATTTCATAGGGCCTAGGGGACCTAGAGGAAAGGAAGCGAGAGCAATTGATAGGGGAACCCAAAATAGTGGTGATAAGGGGATTAGGAGTCCAATTATCACAAAACATAAGCCCTTAACCCATAACCACTAAATTCCCTATCCCCTTAACCCCCAATCCATATTATTTTAACCCCTGCACTCATAAATCATAACCCATAAACCCCTTCATTCATTAAATCTTATGACATTAACCCCTAACCTATATTAATTCATGAACCTCCTAAGCCATAAATCCTTATCCTCTTAACCTGTGACCCTTAACCCCTAAAAACCTTAACTACTAAACCCTTAACCACTAACACCTAAATCTCCTAAATATTGAGTCCTTAACTGCTAATTCCTCTGACCAAAAATCCCTTTGGCCCTTAACGCTTGACCCTTGAAGCTTTTAACCACTAAGTATCCAAGGCCGAAAACAACACCCCAAACCAGCAAATTGACCTCCTAGGAGAATCCTTGATCTCTAATTGAGCATATTAGAAACATTACTTGATTCTTAGAGAACTAGGTATTGGTTACGAGGATATGTGTTTGTGGGTATTGCCATTATTATCATGTATACCAAATGTAGACAGTTGGATAATTTGCAAAGCCTTGATTTGAATTACTCACAATATATACACTTCATCATGTTGAGATGGAGCTTGTAGTGTTATCTCACATAAGGAGTTGTAAATGAAAAGGAGCAAGCTCCCATTACAGGGAGGGTTTAAAGAGTTTAAAGAAGAGCAAGGTTAAGGAGATAAGAGCGGAAGCGCAATCCCGGTTACTTAAACCTTTTTTCCAAAATTTCCTACTATGTTTCTGGCATACTTTTTCCCTGTCCTATTGACCACAAATTTTGTATTCATTATTGTTTTCATCACAACACTTACAATAGATATTGATGGTGTTCATAAGCCTATTTCTAGTTGTGATAAGTGGATTAGGGGTTCCCTTATCACAACCCATAACCTAAAGGGGTTTTTATCCAAGTTCAGTAACCTAAAGGAGTTGATTTCATTGATAGAGGCAGATTGAGGAGTCGCATAACGAGAGGCAAGAGGACCTGTTAACGAGAGGCAAGAGGACCTGTCTGCTACATCTTTGAAGCACAAATGAATCCAACCTTGGGCTAATAGCGACACCTCTGGAGGAAATTTTACGATAGGTAAGATTTCCTTGTCTGCCCACACATTTAGGGTTGAGGACCTTAATTTTCAACCCCTTACTTACCCAACCAAGTATTTTTGGGACATTTCCTCAGTCTTTTGAATGGTGACGTTGACTCCCAAAAATAGAGAACGAAGGAATTTGTTCTTCTTCTTTACACTACAATGGATTTTCCACTTCCTTGCTTTCTCAGATTCATTTTGAATCATAACTCATTATTATTCACAAGGGTGTTTCTCCCTGAAAACCACAAGCCCATTTATGATGTTAGTTTGAACTTCTTCTGTTGTCGAGGCAAGGCTCTCCTTCACTAGCTCGCCGAAGGAGGGCGAGGCTGATGGCACTTGAGATGAAGGATATACAAGAAAACTATCCAGAGAGGCTTATGAGAGTGAAGAACCCCCACTGTGTTCAAAAAATTCTGAAAACCCTAAGGAAGTAGTAACACATTATATGTCTTCCTCCAATATTTAGGACAATAGGGAAACTAAACTTAGAGCCAAACACCCCAAGAAGAGTTCTCTAGCCCTAACAAACTTCCTCAGGCCCTGGGCTAGCCGAAACTAAAGGACCCAAATAGTGCATGGCTGGAGTAGGGGTTAGGGCCTTCGAACCGCTAGACAGTTGCCTATTGAATTCTTAACTTTGCTTTCTAAAGATCTGGTAGGCCCAGAAACTATAGTATGGTGACCTTCTAAGTTGACTTTGAAATGCAAATGGATGAAATCCTTGGAACTAGACCAAATTTGTTGAAAACCCCCCTCCTCTAGTTCATAATCCACCAACTCCTCCTCCTCCTCCATGTGGGTCCAATAGTAAGTAGTCAAAATGTCATCTAAAAAACATATTTGATGAATAATTGCGTGTCTTCGAAGGGTTTATAATGGCCACCATATTTGTACAAAATATATATCATGTGGATAAAAAACTCATTGTTACCATTTAATCTTATTTTGCATTTTGACAAGGATATCAACGATCACATTGTCTAGATCCTGTTCACTCTTTGTCAAAACTACGACCCTTTCTCCGCCTGCAATTTTTCCTTGGGCCTCTAGGGTTTCTCCAGTGTTGAATTCTTCTCCCATGGTCAAAACGTTGTAATGTTATCTTTAACAGTTAGATTTTGTCAAAATAAAATAAAAATTAAAAACATAAAATTAATAATTAACCCAATCTAGATATATTTTAACTCTAGATCTACCAAGGCCGAGAGAGAGGAATTAAATCTCTTGAAATGCAAAATTCCTTAGATTTGATTTCTATAGACATTTGATAGATTGGAAGTTAAGATGAATCTAGATTAATCATATACCATGAAAAAAATAAAATAACAAAAAAAAAGAGTGATTTGCAAACCCAACATAGCATCCACCTTTGTTTTGAAAAATATTAAAATATTTACCATATTTGAATAAAGTTTAAGAAATTTAAATATTTATTATATTGGAATAAATTTTTGGTTGTTGTTGATTTTTTTTAAAGGTTTTACCCTTTCGATTAAAATGCTTTGACCCATCCGAAAATAATTTTCCCACTCCATTTAAATTTCAATAAATTTGAAGAGGGGATTGTCGTGGAGTATTGGCGGGCAAACAAAAGACATAACATTCTGTTACCAACCAAAACAGTAGAGCACAGCTAGAGCTACAGGAGGGGAACCTGAAAAACCTCTCATCGATATTGAATGCATTGAAGAGTTCGACTCGAGCACGATTATTCAGTTTCAAGAAGAAGAAGGCCACCCTCCTCCTCCATCTGTTGAGAGGTCTATGAGAAGGTAAGAGTTTAAACAATTATTGCATGTATAATGTAGATTCCGTGCCATGAATAGTGTATATTGATTTACATTTGATATTAGTGCGAGTAATCTCATTTGTTGTGGAGTTGACTTTGTTTAGTTTGGAGGCTTTGCAGGTTTTTGTCATTTGGTTCAGAAATGCAAGTGTGCATTTTGATATGCAGTTTTGTCTTGCTTTGTATCTTTGTTACTCTTTGATGTTATTTATCTCTGGGAACTTGGAAGCATAGGGAAGGAATGGAGTTAATGCATGCCATTGGGTTCTTATTCCATTTCTGATTTGTACATTGTCGTGGATGTTCCACCGGATCTTCATAACAAATTTTATAATATTATACAGTGTTTTACTAGCACTATTCTACTCAAGATTGCAGACTTCATATCATTAGATTTAACACAGAAATTACTGAGAATCAGCTAAAAGTGAAATGAAGGAAACAAACAATTACACACCATCCATACATTGAATACAATATATACCCTAGGAAAACCCAATACAGGATGAACCCAACTAGGAGAGGCCTATGCTTTGCTCTTTTCTTCTGTGGATGAAAAGTGAATACAAAGAAATGGGTACTCACACCGGCAAAATGTGGATGCTACATGATTTCCTTCTTCCTCTGTCATGCTTCAATCCCATAACTATGAACATAATATTGAAACATAACTATGAAATAGATATAAATGCAGAGAACATAGAGAAACACGTTACACAACTTGACTCGTTTGTAGAGAGTTGAAGAAGTTACATGGTCACTAAGTGTTGTGGTTTGTCTCATGAGGATCACTTTTTCTTTCTAATATAGATCCACCCAGTTCTGTTGACATGGGTTAGTGGCATTGTGATATACTGATTTGTGAAAGGGAATCATGAACGCAAGGTTGTTAGGAATAAGCTTTTCCTTTTTCGATTCACGAAGATGCTTTAAACCTCAAAAGAGATTTGATGGCACCAAAGTTGAGTGTGTCTCCCCACCACTACCAAGGGGAACTTGCATAGGTTTCTTTTCTTTCGGTTGAGCCATTTTCTTTCTTGGAGCACATACGTTTCCCTGTATTACTTACCATCCTTTGGGATTTTTCCTATGTCCATTGGATGTAGAAGATGTTGGTGAAGAATCAAGATGAATAGGTTTCTTGGAGGTGTACAATTTGTTGGCATGATCTACATATGAATTTTGTGCTTTCAATGTCTAACATTTCGGTAAAAGTGAGATCAACCCATTATATGAGCAACTAGTTGGGAAACTCACAACTTAGGTTGAGCACTACACAGATATGGGTAAAGATGTTGAGCCCATGACAATATGAGCTCCATTAAATTTAATAAAATGATTCTGGGAGTTTTTAATAGTTGCAAGAAAATTAGGATACCATAAGTGAAGAGGAGGTTTGGAACTCTTACGTAGACCAGAGTTGCTGTAATAATCATGGTGTTTGGATCAAACTTTCAGAACTAGGGATGAAAGGAGAGGTGCATTTTCCCCTAGAAATAGGGTCCTAGGTTGAATTTCTTTTTCCTATCCACCATGGCCTTATAAATTACAATGAAGTAACACTTGGAATGGAGGAAGAGCTCATCGTTGGTAATCTAGGTTTGATTTTTCCACCCATGAAGCATTGTTGTAGATGGCCAAAGCCCATTCAAAGGACAAAGAGTGCCATCCCTTCAATACAAAAAGTTGTGGGCATATACATGCAAGTTCCAACACTGGAATGTCCTTTGATTTCTCCACTATAAAGGCAGAATTGAGGGGCGGCTTTTTCTTCGAGGGAATAGAAAGCCTAGGCTTCACCTCATCCTTGAATTGATGGGATTGGGAGGAGGGCATATTTTTGCATAGGGATCCTCCAAGAAGGCTTGAAACTAAAAGCACTATAGCATCCTTGCTTATGCCAAAATCCACGGGAAAGAAACTATCAAGGAGTTGCCTTCTTGCATAGAGTCGTTTCTAATGGCTTGGAGGGAACCTTGTCGTTGTTGTATCCATGAATTCAATATAGAGATAGAACCCATGGATTTCATATGAAAATAGAAGGATTCCCCTGAATGGGACCTCATAAAGACTTGAAGATCTGCAGTGAATCTGCCTCATTTTTTAAGATTTGTGTTAGATAGGAGTGCAATGGTGTTAGTTGAATGAAGACCATATTAGAGCTGAAAGTCTTATCTAGTGTTTGTAAGTTGCGACTCTTAAAATGAGATGGTGACACCTCGTTTGGCTTGAAATTCCATGGATATAGCCGGTGACCACATGCTCTCTCTAGTTATATTTTTAACTACCAATCCTAATGTAGTCCTAGCGCATCCATTGACTCCTTTTATTTTTGTGTTCATTTAATTAGGATTAACTACAGCAAGCATGATGACAAAGCACTCATTCAATGTCTTATTGATCCATTGATGAGTTTTTTTAATGTATCAAATGCAAGATCAACTATAATTTGAGCTTTGAGCTCAAGATAGACTTTGTCAAATTTGAATCTAATGTTGACACTGGCATTTGAAGCAATGGATTTACAAGCCCTTGATTTCATGAACTGTCTCGACTCTTAAATATTTGCGTAACTCCCTAGTTTCTTATATTAATCCCAAAAAAGAGACAACATGCAAATCTAAACTAGTTAATTAGTTGGCAAAAATGTTATCATAAACCATGTGCAGAACAATGTTTTATTGCTTGGAGGGATCCCCACCCTTCATTATTTCTATGAATTTAATATATAAACAAAAAATGTGGATAATATGGAGGGGTTCCTCTGAAGGGGACCTCATAAAGACGTGAAGATCTGCTATGGCTCCCCCTTGTTTGAATTTTCATGTTAGATAGTATCACAATTATAGTAGTTAAACAAAGGCCATACTAGATTGCTTGCCCTAGTGTTTGGCAAGTGAAGAATCTTCAAAATATATGGTGGCACCTCATTTGGCATGAGATGCTAGATATATCCACTAACAATATTCTCTGTGGTTACAATTGTAACTACTAGCCCTAATGTGGCCCCGGCTAGGTCATTGACCCCCTTTGCTGTCATGTTCATTTATCTAGAGTTTGTTATTGTAGGCATGATGACAATGACTTCTTGACCCATTGATGTGACCCCTTTTGCTGTCATGTTCATTTATCTAGGGTTTGTTATTGTAGGCTTGATGACAACGACTTCTTGACCCATTGATGTGTGTCCTTGGTGTAATCAAAAGTGGGATTGGCCAGAATTTGAGCCTTGAGCTCAAGATTGACTTCGTCGAACTTGGATCTCATGTTGATGATGTCATTTGAAGCCTAAAGTGGGAGGCATCGAGCTTCTTACTAGAGAAGACTTCTTCGGGAGTCTTGGAGTCCAATGTGGAATGCGGGCATCTATTTTGAACATACACAATGGCACGTGCAACTTCCACAATGGTTCTATTCTTCCTTTCAACAAAACCTTTTTGCTCAAGAGTATACATAGTTGGATCAGCCAATCCTCCAAGTGTCACACACACACCCCTCAAAGACAGCTCCAAAAAGGTCAACACTGGTCAACAGAAAAAGTCAATGCAGAAATTCAACGCTGCGGTCTAGGGCTGTGGTCAAAGGTCACCCTTCTCCTCGATCTTTTTGCTCTCTAATGCTGCCTCAAGAGATTGGATTTTCTGCACAAGAATGGAGGTCAAAATCCAAGCTTTGACCCACGGTCAACGCGTGTCAATGCACCAGCAAAGAGCCCTAAAAATAGTTCGCACTCCTTCCGCTTCAGATCCGCACATGTCAGAGAGAGAGGCCTCCAAAGGCTGAATGAACCAATCAGATCACAAGAGGAAATGCGTGATGAGTTGATGATGAAATGGACATCATCTCTCTCCAATTTATATCCATCAATGAGGGTGTGTGACACATCTATTGGGCTTGCAAGCCTTCATTACAATTTTGGTCGACCTTGACAATTTGCACATGTGTGGAAAATAAAATCAAAATATAAGTTCTTCTCATCCAAACAAGATGATCTTTAGATCAATCTTGCACCTCTTCGAAAGAGGAATCCAACAAAAATATCATCATCATCATATGAGCAATGCAACATGGATTTTGGATCTAGTTGCCCAAAATTAACAAAATGATACCTGTAGTCTGATAAAAATTGATACTTGTGCCAACTCTTGCCCAGTTGATCATGTAATAGAAGTCTTCATCTAGCACAACATGATGATGCCAAGTAAATAAAAGCATTCCTTCCTATTCTATTGCTGTCCAAAATCCAAAGTGCTTCTCATATTCAGAACTTTCTGCCTCCGAGGGTTGTTATGATTTATCAGAATGTGGGTAATGTCTATATTTATAATATTTCTTAGTTGGATTGTTACTTGGTAATTTTGAATTGTAAGCTTAGTGAATATCCTTGATATATTCCTTAATACTTCATTAAATGGGACAAAAATATACATCCAGGATCAGTTGTAACAACCTCACAACAACACCCATACCAAAGCGTATCATATGAAAGTGAAGTAGTGTTGAGGTTGCAAACTTAAGAAAAACTGAGCTCAGAACAAAATAAAATGTTTATCAGCAGTGGCAAAGCAGATGTCGGCTATGAGATACTTACCAGATTTAGGGCATGAAATAGTTTTCTTGCATTGTAGGAATCTTTGGACAGTACATAGGATTTCAAGATCAAAGACAACTAAAATGGTGTAAAATAAAGAAGTACCTCTGTGCAAGCTATCAGTCAGACTAGTCAAGCCCTTGTTATCTGTATGAGAAATATAAAAGGTACTGCAAAAAGGTAGTTGGAAACATAGATCATTGTACAGTGACTACAGTGAAAGGGTTTTGGAACTTATTTTCAAGATAAATCTCAAATTTGCCTTAGACTACTTGAGAAATCAAATTTGGGTAGGTTTCGCATGAGTGATAAGCTATAAATTTGAGAGAACTTTATATTTCATCAATTCTACTTCTTCTCTCTGGGGCAAGGGACAAAGGACCCACCTCCACCTAGTGATTTGTCTGCAAAAGTGTACTGAGGTGTATATATTCTACCCCACTCTGGATTTGATCCTTTGGCCTCTTATGAAACACATGTTCGTTACTGTCAGGCCCACTCAAGCTCTACAACCTCCTAATGGTCTACTTTACCTAACCCTACAGATTCCTACAATTTACAACTTTTCATCAATATGTGACCAAATGAAAGCACCAAACTACAAACATATTGCTTTAATGAGGCCTGGATGAGTAAAAAACGTAGCAAATAGTAGTAAATAATAAGTCCAGCTGATCCCAAAATTATGTTAAAAATATATTCAAGGCTTAGGGATGGTTTGTGTTGTAAGGCTCATGAATGATTTTGTGCTCTACTTATATCCTCTTTAAACCTATCTTTGTTTTAGAGTTTTCTATTATGTATTTCGAATCATATTGAATTTGAACTTTTTTCACCAACATGCATTATTTTTGAAGAATTTAAACTTTTTTAGACTTCTTGGATTGAGTCACATATGCTACACTTCTAATTACAACTATACTCTCATAAAAAAGGGATTTCAGTAATGTATGCCATTCATTCTCACATGTTGGTCGTCTTCTAAATACTAGAAAAATGAGAACACTCAGCATTGCATGTTTACCTTCTAATGTAAGAACTCAAGGTAATATGGAACTAATATGAATACAAAGTCATTATTGAACACCGATGCACCAGGATCTTGTCAAAATTTACTTTTAAAATCAAAACTTAAAGCAATATAGGCTAGGATTGTTGTACTTAATAAATAATTTACAATGACATTATATCCTCTTACTAGGATTGAGTTCCTTCTCTGATATTTTGTTTATGATGAATAGGATATGGTTGGTTAAGAGTAATTATTCATAGAAGGAAGTTTCATTTTTCAAATATGTTTAATTATTATGTGTTTATATTTTTTAAATGTTTCTCTCTACCAATAAGGGAAACAATCCTTATAATCTACTTTAATGACTTTGCTTGCAGGCTTTTGGAGCTTATGTTTTTGGTCCTAATAGTTCAAGATGATTCCCTATTAGGACTTCTAGCAAGTAGAGCTGTGAGATTTGACCCTTTCATTGGTACATCAACAACATTTAAGTAGAAGAAATGTTGCATCATCTAGGATAACATGCACTGGGAGGATGAGTTAGGTGCGTTATTTCTTATACAATAGAATATTCACAATCATATATGATCTAAACTAAGTTCCAACTAGAAGTGTATTTTATGTATGCAGTTGCAGCTTGAACTTTGAAAATGCTTTCAAAACTAAATGAACTATACTTTACCTCTCGAAATGGGTAATTTTAAGGCATGGCTCTCCCCATCTTACTTTTAGTGTTGCTAACAATTGGTGACTTTTAACAACTTTTATGAATGGATAGGTTATACAGTCAGTTATAAAGGGAGATCTAGTGAGTGAAGTGCATCAACAATTTTCCCCATGGGCGTCACAGGTTTGTTTCGAAACTGTATATCATTTAGAATCTTAAACATAGAATGAGTGTCATTATGGATCCATTGTGATGTTGGTAAATCATAGACATATTGGAGAAATTATTTAAATTTTTTTTCAACTTTAAGCTAGATATACATTCAAAGATAGCAATAATTGAAAGTATAATTTCTCAATGGAAAGATATTAGCAATTTATAGCTATAAAATATCAAAACTAGGATTTTCCTTAATGTAAATGTCAAAACTCAGAACACTACTTTTTATTAGTTGTGGGCTTCATCATCTTCAGTGGGCATTCTTCTTTGTTGATTTGTATAAGAATCCATGGTCTCTCAAAGTGAATTTTTCTTTACTCCTAATCCAAATTCAGACTTGTCAATCACTTTTTCCCCTTGAATAAATCCCAAGGGGTTTGATTGGACAGTTTAGGAAAGCTACAACTGTCGCCGACAATAATCCTCACGTCAAAGCTAGTGAATGCTAGTTCTAGGGCATGTATCTAGGATAATTGGTTGATACAGAATCCAAAATCTGTCACTTAACCTTCCAAATTAGTGAATCAGAAGCATGGATCTAGTCTTAAATCCTTCAAAAATATGCAATAAATCTACCAACATGTTCATTAAATTTTGACTGATTTGTGAGAATAACAATTAAATATGTGTGATAAATAAATTAAAATCAATGAATGCAACAAGTAAATTGTCCATATATTTGAAGTTTTTTTGTAAGGGTATGTGTTGGGGAGAGTGATGGGGAACAAGAATGAAAATAGGAGATACAAGGTGATGGGTAGTGATGCATATGGCAACAAGGGAGCTGGATATGGATATTGTGCAGATGCATAGGACAAGGAGAAAGGGCATAGGTAGAGTTTCACTAAAATGAGGAAAGTTGTTGCCTCGGGAATAGTGGTGACACTTCCCTTTTCCACTGGGCTTATCACCTTGTGCAGAATTTGAGATAGTTGTCCCATTGACCTATTTTGGTCATTTGTGGACATTGAAAAAATTGTTTTATTTATTTCCACATGTGCAGTAGAAAACACTAGTTTGGGATTAAATGCAAAGAAAACGTTAGGGCTGATAATTGGTGTGGGATGAGGAAATCATGAAAGTGAAGAAGGGATTTTGATCAAGAGTTGCGCTACTGCTACAGCTTCCTGTGAGCCTGCGCACGCTCGAAGCTAGGGCTTCTCCACGCTGCCATGGAGGTTCTGGGCTCGCCCCAGGTTCCTCCTCCCTCACCTCGTTCGTTCGCTGAGGATGCATTCAACTTGTTGCTGGCTACGCTGCCGAAGAAGAAGAAAACTGAAGCAGCCAAGTTTGTGAAAAATTTGTTATTCCAGAAATCTCCCTTCCCCCTGAGGGTCCGATCCAGGTAGCTTTGTCCGTGGCGGATCGCGCTCTCGTGGGACAGTTCACGGGTCTTTGGCCCTCCCCAAAAACAACGGTGAACTGGGTTGTCAAAAATTGGACGCCGTTGATCAAGAACGATGTAACCTCGTATTTCTTGTGGAGAGGCTATTTTCTATTCGAATTCATCTCAAAAGAGGATAAAGACCTGATCTTTCAGAATGGCCCCTACTTCATGGGACCTCAGGGCCTGTATCTCAATAAGTGGACGCCAGATTTTGACGCAGTGGATGTACCAATGGCTGTTCCTGTGTGGGTTAGGTTGCTGAATCTCCCAGTGCATTGCTGGAAATGGGGTTCTCTGAAGCACATAGGTAACACCCTGGGTAAATTTATTGACCAGGCAAATAACAAGGATCAATACGACTGTGCCCGAATATGCATTGAGGTAGATCTAGAGGTGGGCCTTCCGGAGGCAATAAAAATCAATGTCGGCAGTTGGACTCATGTGCAAAAGCTAGACGATGAGCAGCTTCCCTTCAAGTGCCAAAAATGCCATGTTTACGGTCACTTTGCTAGGGGTTGCCCGAGCAATGGAGAGGCGGAGAAAGGGAAGGAGGAGGGCTGGAACTAGATCAAGCAGTCAAAGACCTCCCATAAAACCCCCAAATCTGGGGTCCCAAATGGTAAAGGCCCTCAGCTGGCTACTGTTCAACAAACCCCTCCCTCGAATGGTCAAGAAAAAAAATTCGGGCCCTTAAGCTCAGCTTTAGAGGACACCCAGGAGGTCGAGATGCAAAAGAAAGTGACCCCAGACAAAGGGACCCCTTTAGGCTCGAGGCAAGGAGAAAGTGCCTCAAATAGACCTAAAGAAAAACATGCAGAAGCTGAAGAGGAAGAACAAGTCTCGGGAGGAATCAAAGGAGGAAGGAGAAATATGGGATTCACAAACTTCGGCTAGAAGATCGAGAAGAGGCCGTAAGTGTGTCTGAGAAAAGAGAGAACAAGAAACCTATAGAGATAAGCTCCAGGGTAGTCAACCAACCCTCGAGAAACCCTTGGCAAAAACTCTGAAGATGAAAAGAAACCAGACACAGGGCTCCAAGGGAGCTCATCACACCCAAAAAAGTAAGTGATGAAGGTTGTCTCCTAGAATTGCAGAGGTATGGGGAGCAGAGTGAAAGAAGAAGCAATAAGAAGTCTTCTAAGGATAGAAACCCCAGACAGACTTCTTATTTAGGAGACAAAAGTGGAGGATAAAGACTTCCTCCAAATAAGTAAGAAATTTTGGAATAAAGGTGGAGGACAGGCAGTCTTTGCTCGAGGAGCCTTGGGCGGGCTAGGCACTCTTTGGAATATTAGCAAATTCTCGATGGTCATTGAGATCCTAAATACTCACTGGCTGTTCTTGAAACTTCAACATCTTGATACAAAGGAGGTCATTAGTCTCTTCAATGTGTATGTCCCAGTAAATGCAGGGGAGAAAAAGGCCTGCTAGGACTCCATTAGAAATCTGACAGAAATGGAGAATCTGGAAAACACCATCATTGCTGGCGATCTTAATCTCACCTTGCTCTTGTCAGAGAAGCGAGGATGCAAAATCGTAAGGGATACAACAAGGGAGTGGGTGGAGGACCTCATGCAAGATTGGGACTTGCTCGACATCAAGCCCTCTAATGGTAAGTACACCTGGTCAAACAAAAGAGTTGGTTCGGGGCATATTGCTGCAAGGCTGGATAGATTTCTCGTTTAAAGTTCTTTTCTCCTTTTAGGATTAGAAGCTAGAATGCATATTCTCCCTTGCAGCGTTTCAGATCATAAACCTATCAAGCTTGAACTGCTGGCCCAAATTGATCACGACCCTATTCCATTCAGATTTAGTCCTTTATGGGTCAAGGGGTCGGACTTCATGAATACGGTTAAGGAATGTTGGAGGCCGCTTGTCAAGGGCTCCTCCTTCTTCGTTTGGGAGGAGAAGCTCAGAAGAGTGAAAGTTGTTCTGAAAAGTTGGGCCAAATCCCTTCCTAACCCTGCAACTGAAAGAAAACAAGTCCAAGACAGTCTGGAGCTCCATCACTTGCATTCGGAAATTGCAGAAATTACAAAAGAAGTTCTAGATAGGGAGGCAGGTTTACAACAGAAGTTTCATAAGGCATGCCTGTCAGAGGAAGAATATTGGAGACAAAAATCTCGCAGTCTTTGGCTTAAAGCGGGAGACAGGAACTCCTCCTTCTTCCACAAGCAAGCCCAAGTGCGGAGAAGCTTTAACTCCATCTCAGAAATCAAGGAAGAGACCATAATTCACAATGATTTCACTAGCATTAAAAGGGCAACCTTCTCTCATTTTAAAAATCTTTACATTGAAGAAGGGGTGATGGTCCAGAATTCTAAATTCCTAGATGTGGTTCCTTCAAAGATTACCTCCAGAATGAATCAGTTATTGGAAACAAAGGTCTCTAAAAAGGAAATAAAGGCTGCTCTCTTTGCGATGGAGCCTGACAAAACCCCAGGACCGGACGATTTTACAGCTAGATTTCTTCAATCTTGTTGGCAGATAATGGAAAAGGATTTGTACAAAATGGTTTTGAAATCCCAAGCCTGTCAGAAAATTGGGGGCAGCACTAACTCTGCCTTTCTTGCCCTCATCCCTAAGGAAAAAGGAGCCAATAATTTCAACAGGTTTCGCCCTATTCTCTATGCAACATAGGCTACAAGCTGATAACCAAAGTGATTGCCAATAGATTGAAAAGTATCCTTCCTAGTATTATCTCGGAGAACCAAGGTGGTTTTGTTCATGGAAGGCAGATTGTGGACAATTTCATCTTAGTTCAAGAGGCGATCCATTCAAGCCTGCATTGAAAAGAAAAGGGTATGGTTGTCAAACTAGACCTAGCAAATGTCTTTGATCGTGTTAGACACAACTTTCTGTTGGAAGTTATGCATAAGCTTGGGTTTGGGATTAACTTTACCAACTAGATTTGGGCTTGTATCTCTGAGCCTTGGATCGCCCCTCTGGTGAATGAGCGAGCAACATATTTCTTCAAAGCTACGAGAGGGCTTCGGCAGGGGTGTCCTCTTTCCCCCCTCCTATTTGTCCTTTAAGCTTTTGTTCTTAGCTTTTATTTGGACAAGAAGCAACAAGACCAAGAGATTATGGGTCTCAACATCGCAAGAGGAGTCAAAAATATAAATCATGCTTTGTTTGCTGACGATTCTCTATTGCTGGGCGCAGCCTCTGTGCTTTCGGCATCAAGGTTCAAAGATGTGTTGGATGATTACTGTGATGAAACGGGCAGTAAACTAAATAAGGGGAAATGTCATATATACTGTTGGAACATTTTGGCCAATACTCTCAGTGCCATTTCCAGATGTTTGGGCTTTGTTGCCTCCTCCAACTGGTCTTTGTTCAAGTATCTTGGCCTCCCAATCTTCCACAAGATCACCTTCAGCAGAGATTGGCTCCCTCTGTTAGAAAAATTCAAGCTCAAGATCCAGGCCTGGGGTTTCTCTTAGCTCAACCTTGTAGGTAAGTCAATGCTCATCAAGGCTGTTCTCAGTAGTCTCCCAATTTTTCAATTCTTTGTTTTGTTGGCTCCTTGCATTATTAGGAAAATGGAGGATTTCATCCGAAAGTTTTTTTGGAAAGGCGGTAAACAGAATGAGAAGAGAATGCCGTTTGTTAGCTGGGACAAAGTCTCCAAGCCCTAGATGGAAGGTGGTTTGAACTTCAAAGACCTCTGCACTCAAAACGTGGCTATGGGAGCAAAAATCATTTGGAGGATTATAGCTCCTAATCCTGGTTGGGCACAAACTGCATTATGGAAGAAATACTTCTGTGGCCAAAGGAAATGCTGTCTTGATAAACCCCTCCAAAAAAACAGATTGCACTTTCTCAAGCTCTGTGCTAAAGCCACTCCGTTGATCAATCACCGTGCGTTCTGGATCCCGGGGAATGGCAAACAAATTAATATCTGGGAGGATCACATTATGAATAATCCTCCACTTGCTGAAGTCAGATCTCTGCATGTGCTACGGTCTTGGATGTCCAATGTTGGCTTCATAACTCTGTGGGACATCTTGTGCTGGGATAATTGTAATTGGTAGAGTTGGAAGCAGCTTTAGGTGCCAACGGAGTTGAAGCTGGACTGCGCTGACTTATTCGCTCATCTGAAGGGCATGGCCTCGATCCACGCTAGGAGACTTGACAAATGCGGTTGGGGTTCTCATGCGGGAAACTATTCTGTGGTGCAGGGATATATAAAACTGCTGGAACAACCCCACGTCCTTCCTAATCCCACGCCTTGGAAGGGGATATGGAGCGACACGTCCATTCCTAAAATCGATCTTTTCCACTGGCTCTTGTGCCACAACAGAATCCCGACAGAAGACAGATTGAAGAAAAGGGGCTTCCATGGGCCTTCCAGATGTATAATGTGCAGAGAAAATGAAGAGAATGCCTGCCATCTATTGCTGGAATGCAAATTCGCAACAGAGATCTGGCATGAGCTTCTGGGCCCTTTGAGAATCAATTTCACATTTCCCATCTCCATCACTGATTTGTTTGCCAATTGGCTGCACAGATATCCAGGAGTCATTCCAAAAAACAAATGTTTTAACGCTGCTTGGCTTTCCTTGACAAAGATCATTTGTTGGCAAATCTGGCTTGAGAGGAACAAGAGAATTTTCAGAGATAAAGTGCAGGATGCAAAGATTGTCATGATCAAGATCAAATGCGAGCTGAAAGAAAGCTTGGGCGATCAGCTTGAGGATACAAATTTAAGTCAGCAGGATTTTGAATGGGGCGTCATGATGGGCCTCCATTTTTATGAAGTAGTAAGGTTAAGCAATCCAAGCAAAGAATGGAAAATTAGAGTTAATGAAAAAGACTTCTCAGATTGGGTTAACAAGCAATCCAAACACTCCTTATTCTTTGACGGGGCAGCCAAAGCCAATCCAGTGAAAGCTGGTGTAGGAGGTGTCATAAAGAATATAGAAGGCAGAATCGATCATAGTTATGCCTGGGGCTTGAGACACAACACTAGCATCCAAGCAAAAGCGTTGGCTCTGTTCCAAGGCCTCAAGCAAGTCAAAGACCTAGGCATCAAAGAGGTAAATGTAATTGGCGATTCTCAGTCCATTATAAAAACTATAGTGGACAATTCTGCCCCTACAGATTTCAGGTTTGCAAGATTGATGACAAGAATCAAAACACTGGTTAAAACTTTTCAGAGTTTGAACTTCTTCCATGTGTTGAGGGAGAATAACAAGGATGCAGATTTAGAAGCCAATAAAGCAGTCCTCCTCTCTATCGACACTCTTCTAAGAGACAGGGACGAAGCATGGGATCTCATTCCTTAAAATTTTTGCTTACATGTTTTATTGCATTTTACTGAATTAGTTTGTTTGTATCCACAAGCTTGGGAAAATTACGGATATTGATTCGATTGTTGTATGTAAGAATCATCGGTTTATAAGTGTCCGAGTCATTGAGCTCTTGGAAGGAGAGGAAAACTGGGCTTTGCCCTCATATTATGTAACCTGATTAGAGGCATTCATGGCAAGGCTTTAATATAAACCAATATCTGTTCCTGTAAAAATAAAATAAAAATGAAAGTGCAGAAGCATAGAACTCAATGCTTCGTAATTTCCAACTTAAAAATAGGGTATTCAAACTGCATTCTAGAACATTTGGGATCAACCTCTTTCATTGTTAGTTGTTGGTTGATTTTTCATGTCTTAATCTAACAAGTTTGTTGGACATAAATGCATTTTGTACTCAATAAACTACTGGAAATATTCTAGTTCCACTGCCTACGTGTGAATGTGGTTGCATTCAATAACGGGTTCAAAGTACAATCAGAGTGTCATTGTCAAAACTTTGTTTTCCATCTCCATTATTCCAAAATATGATGGTTCACAGGTTGTGTTCACTTTCTATTGATTCATGTATAATATTCTACCATTCCAAAAACTGGAATATGCACTTCCTATGCATCCATTTGTAGAGTTTGTTCATGCATAAAAAATGGATTCTTCCTCAACATTAACTTATAATGGATAGCATGTTAAGATGTGACAAGGGTGAATTGGGATTATGTACAACTACATAAGAAATCCAGGATGTAGAGAATGATGTCGAAGAACTCCTGTGTAAAATGGTCAGGTTGTGAACAAAGTGGTCAAGCGTCCTTTTCCAACTCCACTGTCAAAACACTATAAAATGATGATGTTGTGTTACCTGGGAAGGCTTATCTTATGGATAGGATAATACTCTGGAGTCAGTTGTACATGACATGTCTTTAACTACTAGTTCCATTCATGAAGATGTAATGGGTTCATGGTTGAACTACCCTATTGATGATTCATTAGAAAAAGGAATATTGCTCTGAATTCTTTGGAGGGTTTTGCTTTCTATATCTCTAAATCTAGGTCACTAGATCCAAGGTTATTTAATTTTCTATATTTTTATTTCATCCATTTACTTATCTTGGATCTAAGACAAGCACTTAATTGAGTTGTCATGCTTGGGAAAATTGAATGTGTATTGATCATTTGAGGTCAATTTACAATGAGTTGTGCCAATATTGAAATATCTTTATGATCTAAACACTCAAAGAAGACTAATTAATGTCAAAATAGGGTGAACAACCTACTTAATAATAAGTGGAACAATTCATGCCATTTGAGATTGATGTCTAGGGTTAACTTCAAGCCTTCAGATCTAATTTTTTTTTTGGTGGATATTGCATGATCCATGGTATGAACAACTTCCTGGTTATTCATTTTAATACCTCAGTGCATGTGATTTATTTCTTGTATGTAATTTTACTCACTCTGCAGCAAGGTCTGAAATGTGCCATGTTACACCTTGATTATTTTAATGTTTTTTTTTGCACAATGAAGTATTAAAAACCTTCTAATGCAAGAAAAACAATGAGCTCAACAACCCACTTTATAATTCAACAACATACTCAGATTTGTCACTGACATAAAAAATTTTATTTGGTTCTCACTGTTTCTCTATGTATTTTATGTGGTCAAGTCCTGAAGTTTATTGCACCATTGTTTGATGATCTATATGCTCTGAAAATAAGTCATATAACACTTAATTTCTCATCTCTTAGCATTGGTGATGAGGATTACATCTTGTGACATTGTTTAAAGTGTCCTTAAAGCAAATCAATACACAAGGTTGACAGAGTTTGAAGCAATTCAGGGTTTCAATTCCCTCTGAAGGAAAACCAACAACATAATAAGTCCAAAAATCTAGACTATAAGGCTAGTGCCACACCTGATCTCAGACTAAAGCATCCTTAATCTACACCTAGCCCATCTAACACAAAATTGTGTGTTCAAACTTAGTTTCTTCACTTTTTGAGCATGATAATGACTCCCTCTGGGCTAGAAAGAGTGCATGCTACAAATTATAAGTTGCCATAACATATTTATCATATTTGAAGATTTAACAGAAAGCATTGTGAACTTTGTCTGATATGGGTTTCAGAACTGTACAGGATATGTTCGGTTGTGCAGATATGCTAGAGATGGATAGAGTGGTTATAGACAGTATTAAGAAGCTTGAAAATATCGATCTTTCTTTGCTACTTTGGCCTGCAGCAGAGATTCGCCCAGAAGCTACTCAATATTGTGTTCAGGCACAAGATCATGGTTTGGATATGGTACATTTGTGTGGGGCTCCTCCTTGATCCTGAATCAAACATTAGATAATCCATGCTCCCCCTTGTCGTGGCTCTTCCTACAATTGCTCTTCTAGCATCCACCCTTTACATAATTACTATGTTCTGTATCCTCCTTTCATGCAACTGCCCTTCCACATCATTAGAACTTCCATTGCTTTCAGACACAACTTTTTGTTAATGAGGGGGTTTTTAGCCTTGGTGGTTTTGAGGGATCACAGGCAGGGGTTCAAATATCCATCCCCCACTCCATGACCTCTTTACTTTCGTCTCTAGAATTTTCTTCACCATGATGTCCTGTTGCTTATAATCTTCAATCACAAGGTACTCGTCAGCTATTGAACCAAACTATTAAGAGAAACAAAGGATGCTGAGGTGAAAAATCTGCAGACAGTGCACTGCAGAAATGACTTTGATCTGAATAAAAACTCCTTCCATTCTTACCCCATAAGGAGTCACCATCTTGCACACTCATATAATTAAGGGAGGCCTGAGTTTGAGCCTTGCAAGTGTAATGCCCCCAGTCACCTACTGTGGTGTTTAACTACCTATGTAACCCATTATTTTGTGATTTTTTTCTTCAATTCACCTCCTGTAACATATGTTATCCGTGTTTAATGCATTCTATGATGCATTTCACTCATATACAGGAATGCAATTTCATAATAACACCATTTAGATTACTATTCACATGCAGCACATAATAATATATAATTAATTATAACAGAAGTCATAAAAACAAAGAGACACGAATTGGCTGCAAATCTTCAGATGTTCCAACTTCCACCCAGCCATAGACCACGATGCTCACATTTCTCAACAACAGGTCACCCCTGGGCTGGGGCTTCGATTCCATAGGACAATGGCTTATCTAAAGCTAGGTACATACCATTACTGTACATAAGCAGTTCAATGTCTCAAACCCAACAACATCCAACCAATAAGCTCATTTCCCCATTAACACCACAACCAAAGTAGTGCAACCCCTTTTCTACATCCATAGTCCATCAGCACATGCCACTACCCTTCCAAGGTGTCCAACTCGACCATCCAGGGATGTTCCAAAGCCTTGTGGTTTCCAGGAGTTCCAACGGCCTCACGGGTCACCAGCCTAAACATAATATGTACATCACACATAGGGGTCACCTAGGGGTGTTACAACAGGCTTCATGATGAGATTAAATGTGAAGTACCTTATAATAGTGCCATTTAAAACTTTGATGCTTTTCCTTGATATTATCAATAATAATTACTCCCAACCCTTTATTCAAGTAGAAGAACATTCCCATCTTTTCCAGCATATCAAACCCTTATTGGAAAAGCAAATCAGTTGCTATGTTTTGATGTTTCGGGTAATGATTTATGTTTCTAGATGTGAACCTGCTTGTAATTTCACCAGCTTCGTCTATAATGCAATTCAATCTTGAATGCAACATAACCCCCTTGACTACTCATCCAGGTTCTGACGATTATGGAAAAGTCCTCTTCCAATTCAAATGAGCAAATCCTATTTGAAAAGACAGTTTTAATCCCTTGGTCATGCCTCTGTCTTAGCTAGATTGTTACAGTTTCCCATAGGTCTATTGTGTCTTAAATATCCTCCTTGTCTCTTAGTTTGATTGTTACGGCAGGTCCTACTTCCTTTGTCAGGGATGGAGGATTCAAGCTACCTTGGTTTTTAAATTCAACAATCATCTACTGGGGGATTTTGTCTCTCTAGACACAGTGGCTTTTACTATTTCAATTATAAATGTCCCCACGCTTGCTATTAGTCTTTCTCAAGGGCTTCCTCATAAACTGATATATGAAAATCCTTATGTTTCTTTCTAACCAAACTTCCATAGCTGGCAACATGTTTCCAAATTTCTTTAAGATTTGGGGATTGTGATATCATATGCCAGTTTTGAAAGAGATCTGGTAACAAGGTAGGAAATCTCTAGTTGAGGTCATGTTTCTCTCTAAAATGACTTGAAATACAACAGGGGTACTCACACATAAGGAGCAGAGGCAAAGGGGGCATGATTAAGAAGGGCCAAGGAAACATTTTCCTCAGGATATGATCCCGTGTTAGGTTGTTTTTCAGTGGATAGTTGTAATAAAGTCTTTGCTTTAGTCAAGTCCTCCTTCACCCAAACCTTCTTCCAGGTTTTGTTGAAGTTGCACCTTCTTTCATGGCCTCTATTTACCGTGTACAATCCAATCTTGGAAGCTTTCCATTTTCAGTCATCATGTCCCCCCTCGTTGGAATTCTGAAATTTATAGGATTTTTGTTGAGTGTTTTGTTGCATCTCTATTGATCTGGGTTCTAAATTCCTCCAATATTTTCCTATGTCTCTCCTTAAGGGTGTCCATCTTCAGCTTCATACCTAAAGTTCCAAACACTAGATCCCAAGAGTTGTTGTAAGGGCCTCTTTGGACTTGCTAAATCTTCCATGCTAGAAAATGTTATCTTCAAGTTCCATGAGTTCTCACAAACTTAGCCTTGGATCCATCCTTGCTATACCAAAAAATATAATACTCAATTATGTCCAGGTTGTATCAAATGAAGCACAGATGAAGGAGCAGGCATTCTGGGGATATGGTGCCTGTGTAGTTTGCCTTAAAGCTTGTTTTCTTCCTTGAAAATATGTCGGACCATCTTTTCCATTAAAGCCTTATTAATCCAATCCCCCATAACATAGACCCAAGCTGCTGCAAGCCTTATACACTCTTCCAGGCCAACAAGATAATATTTTTGGTCTGTTATGTTCCTTATCGGGCTACACATTTGCTGATATTTTCAGAATTGGCCAATTGTAGAATAGAATTTGACAGTTGTAGTTTTCCAACTAGAGAGTCATTTCCCTTTCCAAATTGTTCCTTTACTAGATAATCCTTTAATAATATTTTGCCAAAAAGGCAGACAGACACACTGATTTTTTCATGACATAGACACTACTTTTGTAATCTCAAAGACACTTATCACTGTTACAAACACCCTGAAATACTTAAAAACATCAATTTCTTTGTAAACTGTAGCCAAATTTTCAAAAGTTTGTGTTTCAAACTTCTTTTCCTCTGTCTCCTGTGGTTCAAAATTTTAATTAAAGTTGTCTTCCTTCAATGTCACTTGGAAGTTGGCACATCAAAGATGCTCTGTGACTTCTCTGTTTTGTGCCTGAGCTTCCCGATATTCTGTCCACTCTTATCAAGTTTCAAGGTCTACAGGATGAGTGGAAAATCCTTGCATTCATGTGTATATGTGATGGATGCTGCTCCATTGGCCATAAAGTCATTGGTGATATTGATGTTACAAGAAACTCAACTGCCAATGTGGGACTTATTAGCCCTCCACATCATGATATTTATTCCGTTGAAGATCTAGCATAACTTATTTATGATTTTAAGGAAATCATAGAGTAATGACTTAAATGAAATTATAGAGTAATTCAGTCTTCAAATATATTCCTCCTCCTTAAATCACGTGAGCCAAACCCAAGTTCTCTTTAAATGGTGAATGTAGGGACTTTAGACTGGGAATTCCAGCCTTCAAGGGGAATATATGGGTTTATACATGCCTGCAGATTTTGAAAGAGAATAAATGGGTTACCACATACAATATGTAGTCTATGAAATATAAATGAAAACTCCATGCAGGGGGCTTCTCCTCAAAGGAGGCCCACAAACTGAGTGTGAAATCTCCATGTCATGAATACCAACACTCCTCGGGTTCCTCTAATGGAATTGTAGGCAGAGACCCCACAAAAGGTGGGTAATCTTTCAAATTAGCTGAAAAAATAATTTGTAATACATACAATGCAAGGTATACAAGTTGGCTTCCAAAATGAACAGATTGGTCTATTCCAATTTTGTAGGTTGGCTCATCAAAACGTTTTCCAATGTGGCACATGTACATATACTTATATATACACCCTAAGTCCCCTTATCACAATAATTATGGATCAGGATGGGAGCATTCCTCTCTCTTTGAGGTCTGTGCTATTGAACAAGGGTTGTTTGGGATCCATTTTCCTTTGGATTATTCTCTCAAAAGCAACTGAAATCTGCCAACGAGTCTGCCACTTGACCAGTGCTAAATGTATGTAAGATGCATCAGTTTCATCTTTTTAATCCTCAACATCTTTGAAAACTTATCCTTATTTCACATAGTAAGATGAAGGCCTTTCAAAATTATTTGTTTTCTGGTAAGCATATTCGACAATGCTAGTACTGCTTTTCCCAAGAGCCTCAATTCCAAGTCTGCTATAGGTGAAAAATCGTTGCTTGTCCTGGAACATCAAGTATTATAATGATGCCTGCACTATCTCCACTTGGAAGGAAATACTTAATGTGATCTAAGGTTTGTATAAAAATACCATTTCCAAACACCACTATTAATGCGAAGAGTATCATGTAGAGTGCATCTATGTACAAGTTTCTTGATTCAATGATGACAATCTATTTTCTCAACAAGGCTTTATTTTCCATATCATTGGATCAAACAAGGTATTTCACAAATTGAATAAGGAGGTCCCCAAGTATAATCCCATCTCCAACTCTTGAAAGAAACATTGCATCACTTTACAAATTGTAGCCTCATCATCAACTCCACTCTTTCCAATAATTCTTTGGACTTTCAGAATAGTTTTCTCCCCTTGGAGTTCTCACTTCCATGAAATATCCTCTGAACACAATCAAATTCCTTCGCAAGGGTTTTCCTATCACAAGCAGGTGCACATTGTTGAAAAACATCATTTACCCTAATTGTTCCAGTGTTCTCTTACAAGCCATACATATGAAAAGCATTTTGGATGACCCTGGACAACCCTTAATACTGATACCCATGCTTATTTCTCCTTTACCGATTGCAATATATGTCTATGTCTAGTGGGAAAAAAGATCACAGACTACCCATCAGCAAGTATTCACTTGAAAGTCAAGTTTGCTCCAAATAACACACATGTAAAGGCTACATAATCCACTCTCCGTGCTACAAACTTCATAGCTGCAATCATCCATAGGAAGCTGATTCTGACATGTTATATTTCTACATTGTTTGTGGCCAAAGATCTCAAGGAATGCTTGAGTGACACTGATATATGTATGAAAAAATTCCTGAATACTTCTAACTAATTCTGTGTGCCCTTTCACCAAGTAGAATATGTGCTTCATCAACATCATCAAACCTCAAACCTCAATTTCCCTTCCAAGTTTTTCTCTATAAAAATTTTTGTGAGTCCTGCTTGTTGGACACCAGTTACAAACTTTCTTTCACTTGAAAATTCACAACAATTGAATTTAAATTAGCCTCACATGGGTTGTATTTCATTTTTAGTATATTTCGCTTGATTATTTTTTTATACAATCTCCCCACTTCTCTTATCCATGTTCCGGCGTTCCTTTGCACCTCTTGGTGAAATTGCTAGTTATAAGAATATTTAAGATTCTAGATCTATCGATCTGAGATGGATATTGCAATATAAATCTGAAGGATTCATGAGATTACTTCATGTTTGATCATATTTTTTTAATGATAAATGTTATCTTGCAGGAAAATTTCAAAATTTGAAGTCATATTAATTCAATACATTGATGCAAATTCATACACTGATGCGATGTATATGATGGCAATTTCATTTTTTTACAGTTACTTTTAGTTTAATTATATCATTTAGCTCGATGCTTTCCATATATTCAACTAAACCTTTGTTGCTTAACAAGACTTTGTCATTTCCATGTTTTCGTGAAATTGTTTATGGTTTGATACTCTCATACAACCTCTATCAAGTTACATGCACCCTCGTTAGAAAAAACAAGAGAATTTTGCTTGCCATGACTATGTTTCTTTGTCATTGTTGACTTAAGAAAGTCTTTTAACTAAGAAACTAGTTTCAAGGTTATGCCATAACTTGTCATATAAATTGAACATAATTTATATCCAAAATGTTAATTTGTAAACTACTTAGCTGGTTTTAGGCTTTCCATTTAAAATCTACTTTAGTTTGAACTTTGAACGAGTTGTTCCATAGACTTGAATATTAAGAGATTTTGGTGTAAGGATTAAAAATTAGCCTGTAAGGCCTCTCAGTTATTCATTTATTTGATCCAATATAACATTTACTGTTAAATTAGAACCACTCGGTACAAATACGTCATAGATCAAGATCATACTTTGTAGAGTGTCATAGAATAAAAATAGGAGCAAGGACACTGAGTTCTTTCAGTTTTCCTGGTTCTTATTCCTTTGGTGTATCTTTGCACCTTTAGGGGCAATTGCTAGTTTAAAGTCTAATTTTTTAAAGGGTGCTAGCTCAATGGAAGAGCACCTGCTTTACAAGCAGGAGGTTGGTGGTTCGATTCCATCGTGCCCTGATATTCATATATAGGGAATGACGAAGATCAGCTTTTGGTGACGGATGCTCTTTTGACCATCACCAATGAGTTTATGGTGAGAATTTTCGACCCTCACCAAAATATGAAATGGTGACGGTCAACGAACGCCACCATATATATGCATCAATAGTGATGACCATTAAAGGTCCGTCACCATAAATCGTTGTTGTTTATATGAAATGGTGAGGGTCACTGTTTGTCATTATAGTCATTATTCGTGACGGACCTTGATGTCACCAATGCGTTTATGGTGACGGTCAATGAACGTCACTATATATATGCACCAATAGTGACGGCCATGAAAGGTCCATCACAAAAAATCATTGTTGTTCATATGAAATGGTGACGGTCACTATCCGTCATTATAATTAATATTCGTGACGGACCTTGACTGTCACTACAACACATACTTTTGGCGACGCCACTTTTGGTGACGTTCAGTTTTTTGGTGACGGAGGCTATTGTCCGTCACCATTGCTCATATGAAATGGTGACGGTCAATATCTGTCACTATAAATCATTATTGGTGACGGACCTTGAATGTCACCACAACACCTATACTTTCGGCGACGCCACCTTTGGTGACGTTCAATTTTTTGGTGACAGAGGCTATTGTTCGTCACCATTGCTCATATGCAATGGTGACGGTCACTATCCGTCACTATAAATCATTATTGGTGACGAACTTTGAATGTCACCACAACACCTATACTTTCGGCGACGCCACCTTTGGTGACGTTCAGTTTTTGGTGACGAAGGCTCTTTTGACCCTCACCAATGAGCTTATGGTGACCATTTTCGCCCCTCACCAATGTCCTTTTTTCTTGTAGTGGAATAACAATATCCATAGAAAATATGTTGGTACTTGGATGAAAATATTTGTCGAGGAATTTTCTTCCAAGGTTGTTCTTGCGAATCTTGTCCAATGAAGTCTACATGCATTTCATATCTCATAGGTTCATTGTATTTTGTGGTAGAAGGTCCTGCTTCTTCTTCTTTGTAACTGAGGTCAGTTTTTTCATTGTAAGATCATTGATTGTTGATGAGTTCTTCCAATTCTCTTGAGCTGTTGGCATAGTTTTGGAAAAAAATTCCCTTCTTCATTTCCTTACCCAGCGAGACTACTTCGGCTTCTAATGCTTCCCTTTCTTGGTTGCTTTCTTCCAACTTCTTTTGAAGTTACTCTTCAATACATTTGCGTTCTTCAACTTCAATTTTGAGACCTTGAACTTGTTCTTCAAGAGTATTGGAACAGATCTTCTCAACCTTGAGCTCTTTTATAAGCTTGATTGCCTCCTTAGAAAATTCTTCTATGGTCATCCCTTTTTCTTCATTGTTTGATAACTCTTTTTTAATTTTCTTGGCCATAAACAATACTCTCACATTGGCTTCTTCTTCACTTTCATTGTCTTCATCAAATGATGAGCTATCTTCTTTAGAGAGAAAGTTCCTTTTGAATCCTTTATTTTCTTTTGAGGTGCCATCACTTATGTTTGGACATTTTGCTACGAAATTCCAAACCTCACCACAACTGAAACATATCAATGGAAGTCTACCCTTGAATTTTCCCTTACCAATTTTTAGTTTTCTTGTAAAGTAAGCATATTCTCCATCTAAAAGACCTTATTCATCATCTTCCTTTTATTCACACTTGCAGGTGCAAGTATGTGCCTTTGAAGGTTGTTTCTCCTTATTGGTTTTCTTAGATGCAGCGAACGCAATTTCTAGATGCGAAGTACCCTCTTCTTCATCAAGTCTCATTTCATATGCTATGAGAACTCCATGTAATTCATTTTTGTTGAGTTTGTCCAGATTTTCACTATATTCTAAGATCGATACCTTTGGGTCAAATCTCCCTGGTAACGTTCTAAGAATCTTTCGTATAATAGTCCTCTCATCAACAGGCTCTCCCAATCTTTCTAGAGTGTTGGTTATTTCATCAACATGTTGGAAGTATGCAACAATGTTTTTATCTTCTTTCATTCTGAGTTGCTCAAATTTTTCTCTCTAGATTTGAAGCTTTGCTTCTTTGGCATTTGAGTCACCTGCATATATATTGTCAAGCTTGTCCCATACATTTTTGGTGGTTTTACAACCCAACACCTTATGATAAGCAGATTCAATAAGTCCACTGATAATAATATTCTTTTATTTTGCATCATTTACCAAATTTTTCTTACCTTGTTCATCTGCGGTTGGTGTAAATCCATTTTGAACAGTGTCCCATACTTTGTAATCTTGCGCCAAGAGATAGACCTCCATTCTTCCTTTCCAGAGTGCATAATTATTTTCATTGAAAAGAGGTACACCATTCTTGGTATGCTCCATGACCTCCTTCCAACTATTGAAATGTTATTGAAGGAGCCAAGCTCTGATGCCAATTTGGATTCTTCAAGATAGAGTTATGCCCAATCTCTCACAATGACCTAATTATGGACTAGTTCAGTAGAGCGAACTTGTACAGAGTGCCATGTGTCACTGTTTCTTCATTTGGCTCTGAAATTTATACAGCGAAAACTAAATTCCACGCACTATCTGCCACTTTTTATATAATTCCAATCTGATACTCAGAGAGATATTTATGAAGATTTTCCCAAGGTCACTTCTTTGAGATGAAGTTCAGGAGCCTGCAAAGACACTGACTTCCACTGATCATATCTCTCCAATTAATATTATTATCTCAAATAGGGAGCTTATAGCTCACTTCATTTTTGTTATTAAATATCCTTATAGAATCAAGCAACTTATTATCAAAACATGTGTGATGCATAAATAAGGATGTTCTGATATGAATCTCAAGTCTCGATTATTCATACACCAATCAATCCCGACCTCCCCTCTTCTTATTCTAGCTTGCACCTTGACACTCCTCCTCCTTGCACAAATTTAAACTATGAGGCACATGGTAGTTGTTGCTTATAGGAGCATTTAGATCTCATAAGAAAAGAGTCAATGAGATAATATATAAAACGGATGTCCATGGGGAGTGTCTAAAAGAAGAACATTATATCAATAAGTCTCTATAGGCTCTCAGTGATGTTATATCTTCCCTTACAACCAAAAGCAGTCATATGCCATACATGTTTATGGCTCTAACGAAATATAAGGAGCAAGAGATTTTTGCAATGTTATTTTCTAGCTAACTCTTTTGCATTCTATTACTTCATCTATTTCATTTTTCCACTATATAAAATTAGTAATAATAATTTGCTTGGTGACAATAGGAACTCTAAGCTTACACATTTGTTGCAATGTTCATTAGATAATTGTCTTTAACATTTTCAATTATAATCACAATAGGGTTTCATTGTAGCATGATCCTTGCATTTATTTGATAAATTTTGTCTTTCAACAATTGTCAAAGAAGCATTAATTAGCGGTATATGCTATTTCCTTGCAATGTTTTCTTTGCAACATTTGGTGTAATTTCTAGTTATAAAAAGTGTTGGAAAGCATCCAATATATTTACACTGAAGGTGTTCCTATGATGGGTTTGGTTGGGTAGATTTGACCAATAAGATCTATGTATTTTCATCCTCCTCCCTCCAAATAAAAATTGACACGTGACATTGCAACCATCATGGAATTACCTAGGAAGTGTGTTGTCCTTTAAAGTTTCCTAAATTCCATCCTAAATGAAAAAAGAAAGATTTGAAAACTCTAAATCTTGAGATATTCTAATTTTTCATTGGTTTTTTAGTTAATTTATCATAAAATTAAGTTTTATTGAGTTTTGAAAAATAAATCTATAAAAATATTAAAACAATATTTTTTATTTTTTATATTTAAATGTTTTAAAATCAATTTATAATAAAAATTTGATATTTAGTATACAAAATTTTAATATATATTATTAATATATAATTATTTTTTACACGTAGCATTGCAACGTCATTAGGTGGGAAGTGTGATGTCATTTAAAATTTTATAAATTCTATCTTGAATGAAAAAAGAAAGATTATAATCTCTAAATATGGAGATATTTTGATTTTTCATTTGTTTCAAGTTAATTTATTATAAAATTAAGCTTTAATGGGTTTAAAAAAATAAATCTATAAAAATATTAGAATAATATATAAGTATTTTTATATTTTATTATACAAAATTTTAATATATATTATTGATATATAATTACTTTTTATTCTTTTATTATGATTGTACTACATTATGATATCGTAAAAGAGGGGATAAGGAAAATATGTGATTGAGCTTCATCTAGAACAACGCAAATATGTGATGGACCTTCAACTAGAGTGTAAGGAAATATTTAATTCTTGTAGATTAATCATGGAGTAATGTCACGTTCGTATCGCCTTATTTTAATCAATATAATGGATTGAATGTGTCTGTAATCTATCAAAGATTTGGAAAAAATCAATGCCATTGATGTTTCTTTTACCCGAAAATGATAAATTATAGGGACTTGGATGGTGATTTGAAGCATTCAAGAATATCTAGTTTTATTCTCAAGCCCAAGCCTAAGAACAACCTAGAAATTGGTTGGTGAATTCTAGATTTTCTACTTTAGAAGATAGCTCCTATTCCCAAAAAAAATTATGTAATTGTAGTCACCATAGATGAGATGTGCTACCCATTTTGCTTAAATTTTTTTCTTCTAAAAGGACTTTTATATTATCATTGTTCCCAAATTTACAAAACATAGAACCTAGAAGTTCAAAACTAGCACATAAATGAACTTAACAAGAAAATGATTAATAAAATTAGATATTTTTTCCTCGAAAAGTGTCTCTCTTTCCACCTTTGGAAGAGCATCACTCTACTCTAGTTACACCTCCTCTGTTGTCATTCTCATCCCTCTTGCTCCAAAAATGGACTATATCGAAGGAACTGACAATGAAATCTTTCTGAATACCAAAAATACCTTCTTCAATCCTAATAGCATCCAAATTTTTCTCATCAGTCGTTAAAATATAACACGTGGAGTCCTCTTTAGATATTTTTATGCCCCTTTCTAATGTCTACAAGTGGCTTTAGATATATGTCATCTACATATTCTTATCAAAAAGGAATTTTGTTGCACTCATAGAAACAATTAACAATCCTTGCATTGGGATGAGTGGCAATACAATCTTATCAAGTCTTCCATTCCTTTGATTTACCTCTGCACCTTTAGGATCAATTGCTAGTATATAATATAATTCATATGGTAAAATATTTGACAAGAACTACTTTCTTTCTTTTTAATGTTGAGATTTTTCTGCCTAAAATCTCTTGGATATGCCAACAATAGGTTTTGTTGCAAAATTGATGGCATCAAATCAGAATGAGGAGATATTCTATCCTAGTTTGGTGTGATAGAATTAATTATTCAGTTTCTTCTCTCTTCTATAAATTGTAAGCCTGTAGAGGCAAAATATATGAGATGTGAGGTGTGTGGAAGAGGAAGGGAAGATGTGCAAATCTTTTGTTGATGAATAAGATTTCCGGTACCTCTGTTTGGTGGATGTAGCCCAGATTGGTTGGGTGAACCACGTTAATTCTTGTCTTCATGTGAGATTGTTGTGTGCGTTTTTATTTTTTCCGCTGCGTTATCTTTGACAATTGGTATTGGAGCAGTAAGTTATATATGTTTCCTGGCAAGGAGCACTGTTAGCTAATCTAAATCTCTGTGTATGTGTGGTTCAAAGGTTTCATGTGCGCATAATTGAGTTGCCAAGTTCATTTGAGTAAAACTTGATTGGAGATAGAAATGGCATCGCAAATTTTGTGGTGGGAAATAGCAGAGATACTGTTGATTTACATGGCTCTGGTGGATGAAACCGGCTTTACTGCATGTGACTGTGAGGCTGTGAGGCCGGGTCTGCTGAGTGCGACCATGCCAAGCTACCGAGAGTTGTGATATGGCTATGTCCAAGAGCTGTGATATGGCTACAGTGAGACTGTGAGGGCCAAGTCTGTCAGGGCCGATTGCAGAAGCTGAAGTTCATAGCTGTGAGCTTCCGAGTTCATCTGCCTTTCTGTTGTTTAAACGAGTGAACCGTGAGGCCATTTTTTGCAACGTTGAACGAATCAGGCAGCATGGAATTTTGTAATGAAGATCCGTAGCTGTGTTAACTATGAGCTGAGAACGCAGAGCCGTAGTTGTGTATAACCATGAGTCAGTCTGGTTTAACAATTGGTTGGTTTGTATTGACAATTGCAGTGGAATCCGGATTGTTGTGTTAATGTATGAACGCAGAAGTAGAGCCACTGTGTTAACATATTGAAATCATTATTGTGGATTCGGATGAGGAGCCGAATTCGAAAGCAATGTTGAGGGATGGGTTCATATCTGTGAGGGCCGCGTCATCACCGTGATATAAGTCACCAATTAGTGCATTGAATACAACCAGTGAACGCAGGTTGACGTTGATGGTAGGTGCATGAATGTGTGTAAAATCGATTTGCTTTGATATGCCATTTTAAATCGATTTGCATTGTGATGCAGGAGCATCAAGGGCATTTTTTTTATTTTGTAAATATGTTAAAAGGGGGTGTGATGATTTTTAAAATTTTATTAATTAATTTGAATAAAATAGGAGAAGGTGAGGATTTTTGTAAATATCTTTTTATTTAATAATAGGATATGAGGGAATTTAATTAGTTGAAGGATTTTAGGGATAAAGATCTATCCTTTAGGGATGTTGAGAGATTTAGGGGTTTGTTGAGGAATTGAAGGGATTGAGCATTTAATTAAGTGATTTTTAAAATTGTATAAATAGGAAGGGGTTTTGAGAGAAAAGGACATTGAGATTTGAGAGTAGACTTGAACAACAAGGCTGTAAGCCTTCAGTGTTTGTAAAGGGCCATGAGTGTTGGATATCAGGCCAAAGATAAATTTGTAAGTAGCCTCATTTTGTTTATATGAAATATTGCTCCGTATTATATATTTTGATTGATGGATTGAGGAACTTTATATTTGATTTTCTGAAGTGAGATTTTGGAGTAAATTATGTATGTGAATTGTAAGATAAGTTGTGTGTGGATTCTGGTTAAATGCATATGCTTGAATTGAAGTATCTACTATGGAAAATTTGATTAAAGGAAGTGTGCAATGAACAGATCGATATTTATATCACAATTGTTACTGTGTGAGCTTATTTCTGAATGGCTATTTTAAATCGATCTGTAGTTTGTAGCCAGCACCAGAATGGAAATAGAACAACGGTTTTTCCTGAAGTTACCAGTCATGGTATGGGTGCATGGCGCTGATTGGTTGAATGACATTGAATGTTGGATATTGCAGTAATTAATTTGGATTGATTGTTGAAAAAATCAATGCATATAAAAACCGATTGGAGCAATTGGGTGTTTGCTGTGTTGAATTTATGATTGAAGTCGAGTTTATGATATTTCGGTGAATTGACCATCTATTTCACATAGCGCAAGTGAAATTTCTGTTCCATTGATAGCGTTTAAAAGAGATGATGATTTATCATATATTGACAGCGCAGGTTTGAGTTCAATTCAGCAGAAACTAATCTGGGTTGAATTCTTATGTTAATTTGAATATTTTTGTGCGCAGAAGATCTAGCAAGAGGGCGCAGAGTTTATTTGATACATTGTTTATTTGAGTTCATGTTATGATTGTGAATAAAACAGTGAAACGATATGCCATAGGCACGGTCCAGCAATTGAAAGTTAAAGGTGGAAGATGGTTACAAACCAGAAGCACGGCATTGAAACAAACAAATTGGCAACCGTTGCAGATGTTGAAGCGCCAGACGTGGACAAATTAACGCAGGCAGGCAAGAGTTTTGTATTAGACTTAGAGCGCTGGCATTGTGTGTGATGAAATGGGATTTGCTTTGAAATGGGTATGTTGAAAAGGATAAAGCGTATATATAGTTGCAAGGAATGGACAAACGGATGTTGTGGCACATTTCGAGCTTTAACCAAATTGGAACAACAAACCATCCAATGATTCGAAGAAAAGGTTAAATGTGGTAATAGTCAATGTTGACATTATCCATCATGGAGTAAAGACGTTGAAACCGTACAAGGGTCAAGTGGTTGCGTAGACTGGCTTAATGTTATTCAATGAGGAGTTCATTGTAGTGAAAGCGTTGTGGAAGGCAGGTAATTGAAGAGCAGATTGTTATCATTAAGCAAGATGTTTATACAAACTGACATAAGTTTTGGTTTTGAAGTTTGGATGATGTATGTAATTCCACGTGAATGATGGCATTGATATGATTTAAAGATGCCTTTGAACATTGTTTGAAGGTTCAAAAGTTGTGAAATTGTTTGAAGGTGAGTGGATGTGAGATTGATAATATATGAAATGATATTGGACCATATATTGGAATTCTTCCACATGTTGAAATGAGATGGTATGAATTTTCCAATTATTGGAATTGATTTGGGCATATGATGATGATACATTTGTATATAGCAGAGGGAAAATTTCCTGGGTATTGCAAGCTCTAGGCTTTCGTCATTTTGGTATCAAAGCCTGGCTCTGTTGAATTGAAAAATGTTTATTTTTGAACAAGAAGGTTTGTTGAACTGAAATGTATTTTTGAATGTGTGATGAATGATGAAGATCAGATTCTAAATCTGATATGCAGCATATACAATTGCAAGTGAACAGAATGCAGGTAAAGGAGATCAGATTCTAATCTGAAAGTCAAATAACCAAAGTACGGCTGGGAGAATGGAGAAGAACAGTTAAGTTCTTAGAGGCAAGTAATGCAGAATTGCAGAGACAGAAAGAATCCACAACGATGTTGGGGAATGGAAATTCACTTGGATCGTGCAGGTATTGTGTTTGGTTAATTTTGATTTGAGTTTACTGACAAAGAAATGGAATGAGAATTGATGGTTGCAGCAATGAAGAAAACTCAGCAAAGAAGGAATTATTGCTGACAGCTGAAGTTTGCTAGAAGATTGGAAGAGAGGATCAGATTTTAAAATCTGATTGACAGTGGTTGAATATCGAGAATTTATGCAGAGGAAGCATAAAGATTTGTTGAAACAGATTTGCAGGAGTGGTGAGATTCTGAAGGAAATTGAAGTGCAGGAGAATGGAAGGACAAGATCAGACGAGACCTTGGAGGTAAGAAGATATGTTTTTGAAGATTGTAGTCTTTGCATTGAAATATTATTGCAACTCCCAAAAGGCAATGTGATTAAAATTGCTAACAAATAAAGGAAGTTGGTGAAAGTTTCTAGGTGAAAACATAGAGGTGGCAGAACCTTGAGGAAATCCAATAGAGATTGGATAAGGAGGATAGTTGTGAACAGGTAGATGAGTTGAAGCCCAGGAAGAGAAAAGAGAAGTGCTCAAAGGAGGTTCCAGAGATAGAGAACCAATTGCTTGCCAAAAGACTGAGTGAGGAGAGCTTGGTGAGGTAAGTGGCAGCAGGACAGGACTTGCTGATGAGGAGGCTTTAATGCAACTCATAGTAAAGTGAGTGAGAAACTCATAGAAATGGAAAGGATGATGACTAGTGACAGTCGTCACAGAGGTTCTGAAATAAACCAGAGCAGAGGACAAAAGAAGAAGGATGCCAAGGCAATTGGCATACAGAGACAGTTAAGCAAAGAGGAATATGAGAGGGAGAAGGCTGAGATAGCAGTTCAGCTTGAGGTGTTAATGGAGATGTTGCAAAGAAATGAAGAAGACCAGAAGCATGGTTATGTCATGAGAAAGAAGCTGAAGTGGCAGAGGCTACAAGAGAAGTGGAATCATTAGATGAATATGCAGTTGATAAAGGAACTAAGGGAACTTGAACAGGTTATTGATGCCAGACAGAGGATAGAGAAGCTCGAAACAGTTGAGCTACAGCAAAAGGAAGATGTTGAAGTTTCGATATGTTACCCAGAGAGTGGACCATTACTTTTTGAAAGTGATGAAGAGCTAGAGGAGTTGAATCATATGAATGATTCGAAGCAGCCCGAAGACTTGATGACTAAAGCATCAAATAAGACCGTAAGGTCTTGTGATTTTAAAACTAATGATTTGTGTGTGATTGCAGGTTTGGAAGAAGATAGACAGTCTTTTAAAGCTGTCAAAGATGTGAAAGAGTACCTTCGAGAAGATGAAAGTTTTGAAGCAGAGGCTGGGAAAGAATTAGTTCAATACAGTGGACAAATGCTAAAAGACATCATTGAAATAGTTGATGAGAAGGGGAGACTAGCTGACAGTCTCAAGAGTTCTTTGAGTTTGGATCAGCATACTGATATGCTGACAGAAGAAGAGAAATCAACGCAACATACTGAAGTGTTGCTAAAGGGAAAAGAGGTACAAAGGCCTTATTTTTTTTATTATAATGATTGTCTTATGATTGAAGATGTTGTTGCAGACGCTGGAACATATTTGGCACAGGTGGATAGCCAAATGGAAGAAGGAGAGGAAGAACATCTACTGAAGGATGTTAAGGATAGATTGCTGAAGAAGGATGACAAAGCAGTTGTCATAAATAATAATCAAGAAGAAATTGACAGATGCAGAAAACAGAGGCAAGAAATTGTTCTAAAAGACAATGTAGCAGCAGCAGAAAAGGTGCAAAACAGCAGTAAGGGTGAAAAGGAAGCGATCAAAACAAGTGAAGAACAAGCAAGAATGAGAGTTCAGCAATCAAGAGATGGAAACAATCAGCAGACAGAGGATATACTGGACAGAGAAATTGAGTTGATAAGGAGGTTAATGATAAAAACATCCCAGAGAAAGACAGCAGCAAGAAAGAAAAGGAGAGACAACAAGAGAAAGACTGTAGCAGACTTGGAAGGCAGAGCAAGTGGAGCACTACAACACAAAATATGGAAACCTGGAGGACAACAGCAGATAACAACAGCAGTAAAGCAATTGACAAGCAAGGAAAGATTACAAAATAAAATTTGGGATCCAGGAGGAAATATCCAGACTTATGACCAGGTGGTCATGAATTTTCTTACATGGGGAGTCTGATGCAGGAGCATCAAGGGCGTTTTTTTTATTTTGTAAATATGTTAAAAGCGGGTGTGATAATTTTTAATATTTTATTAATTAATTTGAATAAAATAGGAGAAGGTGAGGATTTTTGTAAATATCTTTTTATTTAATAAAAGGATATGAGGGAATTTAATTAGTTGAAGGATTTTAGGGATAAAGATCTATCCTTTAGGGATGCTGAGAGATTTAGGGGTTTGTTGAGGAATTGAAGGGATTGAGCATTTAATTAAATGATTTTTAAAAATTGTATAAATAGGAAAGGGTTTGGAGAGGAAAATACATTGAGATTGAGAGTAGGCTTGAACAGCAAGGCTGTAAGCCTTCAGTGTTTGTAAAGGGCCATGAGTGTTGGATATCAGGCCAAAGATAAATTTGTAAGTAGCCTCATTTTGTTTATATGAAATATTGCTCCGTATTATATATTTTTATTGATGGATTGAGGAACTTTATATTCGATTTTCTGAAGTGAGATTTTGGAGTAAATTATGTATGTGAATTGTAAGATAAGTTGTGTGTGGATTTTGGTTAAATGCATATGCTTGAATTGAAGTATATACTATGGAAAATTTGATTAAAGGAAGTGTGCAATGAACAGATCGATATTTATATAACAATTGTTACTGTGTGAGCTTATTTCTGAATGGCTATTTTAAATCGATCTGTAGTTTGTAGCCAACACCATAATGGAAATAGAACAGCGGTTTTTTCTGAAGTTACCAGTCATGGTATGGGTGCATGGCGCTGATTGGTTGAATGACATTGAATGTTGGATATTGTAGTAATTAATTTGGATTGATTGTTGAAAAAATCAATGCATATAAAAACCGATTGGAGCAATTGGGTGTTTGTTGTGTTGAATTTATGATTGAAGTCGAGTTTATGATATTTCGGTGAATTGACCATCTATTTCACACAGCGCAAGTGAAATTTCTGTTCCATTGATAGCGTTTAAAAGAGATTATGATTTATCATATATTGACAGCGCAGGTTTGAGTTCAATTCAGCAGAAACTAATCTGGGTTGAATTCTTATGTTAATTTGAATAGTTTTGTGCGCAGAAGATCTAGCAAGAGGGCGCAGAGTTTATTTGATACATTGTTTATTTGAGTTCATGTTATGATTGTGAATAAAACAGTGAAACGATATGCCATAGGCACGGTCCAGCAATTGAAAGTTAAAGGCGGAAGATGGTTACAAACCAGAAGCATGGCATTGAAACAAACAAATTGGCAACCGTTGCAGATGTTGAAGCGCCAGACGTGGACAAATTAACGCAGGCAGGCAAGAGTTTTGTATTAGACTTAGAGCGCTAGCATTGTGTGTGATGAAATGGGATTTGCTTTGAAATGGGTATGTTGAAAAGGATAAAGCGTATATATAGTTGTGTTGAATGGACAAACGCATGTTGTGGCACATTTCTGAGTGTGTTAACCAAATTGGAAACGCTGAAAACCATCCAATGATCTTGAAGAAAAGGTTAAATGTGTAATAGTCAATGTTGACATTATCCATCGTGGAGCGGGACGTTGAAACCAGATGCAAAAGTAGTGAAGGTTGCGTAGACCAGTTTATTCAATGAGGAGTTCATTGCAGTGAAAGCGTTGTGGAAGGCAGGTAATTGAAGAGAAGATTATTATCATTAAGCAAGATGTTTATACAAACTGACATAAGTTTTGGTTTTGAAGTTTGGATGATGTATGTAATTCCACGTGAATGATGGCATTGATATGATTTAAAGAGGCCTTTGAACATTGTTTGAAGGTTCAAAAGTTGTGAAATTGTTTGAATGTGAGTGGATGTGAGATTGATAACATATGAAATGATATTGGACCATATATTGGAAATCTTCCACATGTTGAAATGAGATGGTATGAATTTGCCAATTATTGGAATTGATTTGGGCATATGATGATGATGCATTTGTATATAGCAGAGGGAAAAGTTCCTGGGTATTGCAAGCTCTAGGCTTGCGTCACATTGTGATGCCTTTTTTATATCGATTATATTGAAATGCCATTGCAATTCATTTTTTTTATATTGATTATATTGTATGCCATTATATTGGGTAGGGCCTAGGGCCTAGGATTTCTACGAAAACAAGTGCTATCGATTTGCCGAAAGAGTTTCGGTTTGTAGGCGAGAGTAATTGCATGTTTTGGAAAAGGGAATTTTTATCAAAATTATTAATTTTGATTAAAATAAAATATTCGTTTATTAAGATTTGAAATTGCAAATTATTGACACAAGCTACTCAATATGGAAAAAACTCAAAGTGCTCGGTTTGAAATCAAGAAGTTTAATGGGAAAAATAACTTCGAGATCTGGAAAGTGAAGATGCACGATCTACTCGTACAACAAGGTGTGGCGAAGGCACTTTTGGGAAAATCCAAATAACCTTACACCATGACAGATGACGAATGGAGTGACATCGATAACATAGCACTGAGTGGCATACAGTTGTGTTTGGCGGGTGATGTTTTATTTAACATTGTGTTAGAGAAAACTACTGCTGGTTTATGGACAAAGTTAGAAAAACTGTACATGACAACATCCTTAACCAACAGGATTCTTTTGAAAAGACAGTTGTACAGCTTGCGCATGAAGGTAGGTACATCAATAACTGATAATTTGAATACCTTTAATACTCTCTTGGTGTATTTAGATAGCATAGAAGTAAAATTTGATTCATAAGATAAAGTTGTAACTTTATTATGCTCATTGCCTGAGTCATGGGATCATTTTGTTACTTCTATAAGTCTTAGTTCATCAGAAACCCTTGAATTTGATGATGTTGCTGGAGCTTTGCTGTCTAAAGAAACCAAGAAAATGTCAAATTTAGAAACCTCTACATCAAAAGCAATGATGGTTAGAGGTTGATCTAAAGAAAAACGCTTCAGTCAGAAGAACAACTCTCAGTCAAAATCGAAAGGGAAGAAGAGTAAGCTAAAATTCTATTTTTGCGGAAAATCGGGACATTTGAAGAAGGACTATTGGAAGAGATAGCAAACATCCAAAGGAGAATCTTCAACAGAAAACAAAGAGGAAAACACGATAGATACAGGTTCAGGTTCGACATCCGGTTCAAGTATAAGTGATGAAGTTCTATCAGTTAATTTGTTAAATCATGATCAACATTGGCTATTAGATTCAGGTGTGTCCAATCACATGTACATTCATAAAGAGTGGTTTAAATCTTATAAATCAATCAATGATGGGGTTGTTTACATGGGTAATGATTTTTCATGTAATGTTGTGGGAATTGGAAGCATCGAGATTAAAATGTTTGATGGGACAAATAAAATCTTAACTGATGTAAGTGTTAGACACAAATGGATATAAAATTTTTATTCAAGGTGGAGTAATGAAAATTTATAAAGGAATTCTATTAGTAATGAAAGAAAAGAAGGTTGGAAATATTCTTCAGTTAGAAGGAAGAACAGATTTAGATCATGCTTCTACCGTATCTGAAAACGACAGTGATTCTATTTGACTATGGCATCAATGGTTGGGCCATATGAGCGAAAGAGGATTAAAAATTTTATCTGATCGTATGTTACTTCCTAGTTTAAAATATTCTAAGTTATATTTCTGCAAACATTGTATATATGGGAAAAAAAGAAAGCAAAAATTTAAAACTGGAAAGCATACTAGTAAGGGAATCCATGATTATATCCATTCTGATGTTTGGGGTCCATCTCCTACAACCTCATATGGATGATCATCATATTTTGTATCTTTTATAGATGATTTCTCTAGGAAAGTATGGGTCTACATGTTAAAAAGAAAGTCTGATGTATTCACAGTTTTCAAGCAGTTTAAAGCATTAGTAGAAAACATCACTGGAAGAACCATTAAATGTTTAAGAACTGACAATGGTGGTGAGTTTACTTCAAAGGCATTTGATAAGTATTGTAAGGAAGTTGGGATCGAAAGACATAGAACTACTACTTATACTCCTAAGAAAAATGGAGTTGTTGAATGCATGAATAGGACTCTTTGAGAAAGAGCAAGAAGTATGCTGAGTAACGCCAATTTGCAGAAGGAATTATGGACAGAAGCAGTATCTACAACTTGCTATTTGATAAATAGATCACCATCAACTGCAATAGGTTGCAAAATTCCTCAAGAGGTATGGAAAGATCATCCTTGTGATTATTCTAAACTGAAAGTTTTTGGTTGTGATGCATATGCTATAATTCTGAAACATCAACGTTCTAAATTAGATCCCAACAAAAATGATATCTTTTGCTGAGGTGGTGATGGGATACTAAGGGATACAGTGCTGGGGATCTTACTACTCACAAGATCATCATTAACAGAGATGTTAAATTCAATGAATCTTCACTCGATAATCCAGATAGATAATAATTGAAACAAGAAAATGTACCTAAGTTTCAACATATTCGCCAGTCGCTTCCAACATATTTCAGGTCTAGATGAATGTTTCGAATACGATCGTGAATAAGTTCCTACACATAATAATCAGCAAATTGTGGAAGAACCAAAAACATCTTTGAGAAGGTCCACGAGAATTAGACATCCTCCTAAAAGGTATGATGATTATGTTACTTCAGTTTCTCTAACCGCTAATGATGATGAACCTTTATGCTATTAGGAAGCTGTAGAAGGTTATAATAGTAATAAGTGGAAAGAAGCTATGAAGGATGAGATGAAGGCATTAGACAAGAATGCCACATGGGATCTAGTAGAACTTCCTAAAGAGGGAAAAACTATAGGATGTAAATGGGTTTACAAATTGAAAAGGGGTGTTGATGATAAAGAAGACAGGTACAAAGTGAGGCTAGTCGCAAATTTTTTTTCTCAGAAAGCAAGAATTGACTTTCATGAGATATTTTCACCAATTGTTAAAATTGTTTCAATTCGGATTGTCTCAACATTAGTTTCTTTACTTGATTTAGAATTACAACAACTAGATGTTAAGACTGCATTTTTACATGGATATCTAGATGAAGATATTTATATGGAACAACGTGAAGATTTTGTTCAAAATCGCAACAAGAAATTTGTGTGCAGGCTCAAGAAATCATTGTATGGTTTGAAGCAGTCGCCTCGAAAATGGCACAAGAAATTTGATTCTTTCATGATGAGCCAAAATTATATAAGAAGTGAATATGATCATTGTGTTTACTTTAAGAAATTAAGTAATGGCATATTCATTATCTTAGTGTTGTATGTTGACGATATGCTTTTAGCAAGAAAAAGCATAATTGAGATCAACAGGTTAAAGGCTCAAATGGCTAGGACGTTTGATATGAAAGATCTAGGAGCAGCAAGAAAGATTTTGGGCATGGATATTTTCAAAGATAGGAGCAATGGTAAGTTGTGGTTATCATAAGAGAAGTATATTGAGAAAATACTCTTAAGGTTTGGCATGAACAATGTGAAACTAGTTTTAGTCCCTTTAGCTTCCCATTTTAAGCTTTCTTCAAGTTTATGTCCTAATACAAATGAAGAAAAGGAATATATGTCTCGAATACCTTATGCTAATGCAGTAGAAACTTTGATGTATGCGATGGTCTGTACACGACCATATATTTTACATGTAGTTGGGGTTGTCACTAGGTATATGGAAAATCTAGGGAAAGAACACTGGGCAGCAGTGAAATGGGTGCTTCGGTATCTGAGAGGCACAAGTGATTATTGTATCACTTATGACAGAAATAGTGAATTTGTTTGTGGATATGTTGATTCCGATTTTGCAGGTGATTTGGATAAGAGAAGGTGAACTTAAAGATATGTCTTTACTCTTGCAGGTGGAGCTATTAGCTGGATGTCAAAGCTACAAAACATTGTTGCTTTATCCACTACAGAAGCAGAATACAGAGCTACTTCACATGCTTGAAAAGAAGCGGTTTGGTTGAAAGGTTTGTTTGGTGAGTTTGGTAGGTTGCAAGACAACATTAAGTTATTTTGTGATAGTCAAAGTGCAATTCACTTGGCTAAAAATCCAGCCTATCATAGTAAATCAAATAATATACCTATAAAGTACCATTTTGTAAGACAGGTTATCACTAAATGGGGAGTCTCTCTTGAAAAAGTGCATATAAAGGAAAATTGTGCAGACATGTTCACGAAACCAGTTTTATTAGAGAAGTTATGATGGTGTCTGGCTTCTCTTGGCTTGTAGAGAAAATGAAAATAAAACAAGAACAACGTATCAGGCTAATTGTTGTCAAGGTGGAGATTGTTGAGATTTTTTTGGCTAAAATCTCTTGGATATGCCAACAATAGGTTTTGTTGCAAAACTAATGGCATCAAATCAGCATGAGGAGATATTCTATCCTAGTTTGGTGTGATAGAATTAATTATTCAGTTTCTTCTCTCTTCTATAAATTGTAAGCCTGTAGAGGCAAAATATATGAGATGTGAGGTGTGTGGAAGAGGAAGGGAAGATGTGAAAATCTACTGTTGTAATCTCCTGTTGATGAATAAGATTGTTGGTACCTCTGTTTGGTGGATGTAGCCCAGATAGGTTGGGTGAACCACGTTAATTCTTGCCTTCATGTGAGATTGTTGTGTGTTTTTATTTTTTCCGCTGCGTTATCTTTGACATTTAATTTTTCATAATTTCAAAAAATAATAATCAAATCAAGGAAATTTGTTTTTTTCATAAAATTTATTAAAAAAAAACTAAAAATTTAAATATTAAAAAAATTACCAACATTTTATAATTTAAAAATAAATTACTAAATCTTTTAAACTTAAAAAAAAATGATAAAATTTTCCTTATAAACATTTTTCTAAAATAAATTAAAAAAAAAATCAAATATACTATTGAATAATTATCAGATTAAGAGTCAAAACTAAAAATTCATAAACACTATTACATTATCAAAATTTCATGAATACAATTTATAGTGTATGCATTATAATACTCTATATTTAACAAATCCGTCTTCACCACATCTCATCCCCACTTTTGGCTATTGAATGGTATAAATTCATAAACAATATTACATTATCAAAATTTCATGAATAAAATTTACAGTGCATGCATTATAATACTCTATATTTAACAAATATGTCTTCACCGCATCTCATACCCACTTTTGGCTATTGAATGGTATTATGTCAATATATGGTTTACAAGATACCACTCCTGCTACAATAACATTTTTTTCTCGCAAATAATTGGATTTAATCAATAACATTGTATTTTCAAAATCTTTCACCTCTCATCCAAATCAGTTGACCGTTTTCCTCGTCGCTGGTCATTCACAAAAAAATATATTCATATAATGAAATAATGAGAACGATGTTAAAATATTTGTGTGGGATTGAAAACACAATTAAAGACCTTCCCATTAAGGTGGCTACTAAACCAAGACAGATGTGTGGACATAACCTTCAAATAGAAATAATTGTCGAGACACATGCCAAGTTTAGGGCTTACCCAGAATTCATAATGAAGGTGGACTCATTAGACCCATTGTTAATATGATACCTTTATTTGGAAACTTTTCTTACAAACAAGCTTAAGCATTTAACAAGACATTTCCAATAAGCATTTAGCAAGACATACATAATTATTAGAATCTACCCATATGGTTTCTTAACAAGACATATCCAATCATTAGATTCTACCCATATGGTTTCTTAATTGAAAGATCTTAAGATCAAAGAAGGAGATTTTTTTGGTGAGCTTTGATGTGTATCGTTGTTCATATTTTTTTCAAAAATGAGGCAATTTTGATCATCAAAGATATAATAGATGATGAAAATGAAAAATTATTGGACACTTGTTTAGAATAAAACTTTTTCTACTTCAAAGAAGAATTGTATGAAGTAATTGAAGGAATTGCAATGGGATCACCCCTCTCCATTAATGCCTAATATATACATGGAAATTTTGAAATCACTACTACAGAATCCTTTCCACTTAAACCTAAATGGTGGAAAAGGTTTGTTGATGGCACCAACATGAATTGGCCACATGGAAAACAAGGCCCATAAGAATTCTTCAACCATCTAAGCAATTGATCCAATCACCTAAAGTTTACAATGTAAATAGAAGAAAAAATTCATATATTATTATTAGATGTTCTTATGACAAGGAATAATGATGGATCGGACTCCATTGTGCCTATAGAAAGAAAACACATATGAACAAATAATTACTTGTTGATTCACATCACTATCTAGCACATAAACTTGGCATAATAACTCTTTGGTAACAAGGGCCATCAAGGTCTCTTACCATGACCACCTAGAAAACGAATTAGAGCATTTATCCAAAGTCTTCATAGATAATGGATACATGATGCTAACCACTCCTCATAAATAATTATACATTTAGATATTTCAATTGTATGCCCATTCAATTCACAACAACAATATTTATATAAATAATTAGGAAATGCTTGAAACATGAAAGAATGGTTTGTATCTTCCATTCCTAAAAATAATAAACCTAATTCCTTAAATATCTCCATTATCCATAACATATTCAACTCCATAAACGATATGCTTACTTTATACATTCATTGCATTACATGATATATGAATGAAACCAACTCATCCTACTTAAATAATTCTAGATAACTCTAGACCTTATAACACTTAGGGGAATACATATTTAAATGATGCTCTTGCACCAAATTCCTAGGAACGAAATTTTTTCATGGAATCCTTTCCATGAAGTCTTAAATTGTTGTTTCTTTCACTCAAAAGTCTTAAATAAATTTAGTTTCATTTGAAAAATAAAATTATTTAGTCAAATGTTTTCATCCTCAATTCCAAGGTCTATTTGCCAGATGTAGCGATGCTTTGCTTCCCAAATGTACTTTAGATTTTTCATTTGGAAACTCAATTTCCTTTTTAAATTGACCATTACAAAAACATAACAATTTCTTCTACATAATTGAAGTATTCTCATGATTCATTTATTTAATGTTCATCTTCAATCCAATTTTCTCCTTTTTAATTACACCTACACATGCAACAAACATGTTAAAGAAAACATTTTGTTTTTTAGGCTTTTGAAGCCCATCCTTAGACATAAGAATGACTTCTAGGACAAATTGAAATAAAATTGTCTTCTTATTTTTATATATTTCCTTCCTTTCATCCACATATGTATGGTCCACTATCTCATTTTTTACCTCATATGCATGAGATTGTACTTATTTTTCTTATTTTTTCTTCTCCTTTATTAGATTCACAAATACTCTCTTCCATAACTTGTTCACAATGATCATTATTCATACCATTTTCAACATCAATTTGAGATTTCTCATACAAAACCCTGTCTCCTTTCCCAAAACAATTTCTTGCTCTTCATTCTCCTATGGTTCACTTATTACAATTTATTCACTATTTATTTCCATCACAATCTCTTTATTTAAATTCTCTTCTGTAGTATATTTCATTAGATTATCTATCCCTATTTTCGTCAACACCTCCATGGACAATTCATTAGTAATCATATGCTCATGCTCATTTAAAAAAAAATATTTTTAGAAGGAAAATAAATTACCTCAAAGTTTGCAACAATTTCATTTGGCTTTCAAGTCAATGAATATCTCGTTTCATCTTCTTTACCCCAATTCAAACACTCCTTCTTGATCATTATCAACACTAGTCTTGATATTCAATCTCTATCACGAAATCTTCATTTTTAAATGGTAGCAATGTGTTTTTCTCATCATCCTTTTCAAATGTACTTATATTTTTATATCCATCATGATTTTATTTCTGATCAAATTCCTATGGTCTACCCAATAAAACATGACAAAAATCCATAGATATTATATCACAAATTATTGGATAAAACATGACAAATCACCATAAGAAAACTAGACCACTTGGAATGAACTTTTGGTGGTCTGTAAGGTGTAGGATTTCACTCTTGGAAAATGGCTCTAGGTCTTGGGTCGTTAACCTATTTCGTTACATCTGAGGAAGAAAATATATTATCCAAGCTAAAGAAATTTTAGGGCATACTCCAAGAATACTCTTTGTCACTTTTTGTATGGGAAGGCATCATGTTTCCACATGAAATTTAATCATTGTACTTTTCCATGCAAATAAATGAAAATGTAATTTCCATTTGAGTATTGTGCTCCAATGCAACATGTCCTTACTTTTTGGTCTAGAGAAAATGTGTGCACCATCAAATGAATTATAGCCTTCATAATCACCTTACTCTATGTAAGTTACTCTCCAAATGTGTGCATATCCTCCTAATTTCAACCTTGAGTCCAAATTTTGATAACAGCAATCATTGTCATCTTGTTTCTCGGGGGCGGGGGGTGGTGTCGATGGCCAACTTCAAGTCAATTTTTTTAGTCTTTTTTGTCTGACTCCATTTCTGAATGCTTTAATTACTTCCACCAACTTCTTTTCTCATGCAACCTTTCATGGTGATGTAAATATCATAATTTTATATCTTTGTTCCATATGTATTTTACATGATCATCCTCATCATACTTCACTCCCCTTGTCATAGTTTATACAAACTTCTCCTGCTTATCCCGGTGGATCATTGTTTTAGTCAAGAAATATTTTATTAGCAACTAAAACTTCTTCGTTGGCATAATTATTCTCATTACAATTAGTGTAACAAACTTTCCATTAAAATTCTATTTCTTGAATTTTAGAACTCTTCACCACATGTCACTTCTATAGCTTCAAGAAAATGATTGCTAGAAATGTTGAGGGGTTACTAGAAATATATATATATATATATATATATATATATATATATATATATATATATATATATATATATATATATCTTGGATGCTGCAAAAGTAACTAATTAAATATTCTCATTCCCTTTTCCCCTCATATCGATAGTTGTTTTCCTGGTTCACAATTACATGATCACCAAACAAATTCAATAAATGAGCCACAAAAAGTCTCTCTTTTCAGCATATTATCTTGATCATTGTTTCCTAGTGTTTCATTGTGCCATATTCATATTATTATCCATCAAAATCACCATTGGAATCAAAATAAATAGTACTCATTCACGTTGAATTATCTCACAACCTAATTTATTTCAAAGCCATTCATGAGAAACTATCAGTCCCTACATGTAATCGATATGTTTTTTCATTTAATAGAAACCTAAGTTATGATTTATATTTTCACTTCTCTTTTTATAGTTGATGTGATCCTATATGATGTTTACTACTTCTCACAAATAATTATACAATCCAATCATTCATTTCTCATCTCTATTCAATTCAAAACAATAGTATTTATCCAAATAATGAGAAATTACTTGGACATTGAAAAAATGGTTTGTATCCTCCTTTCCTAGAAAACATAAAACCTAATCCCTTGAGTATCTCCACTATCCCTAAAGGATTTAAACTCCTTATACATTCATTACATTACATGATATATGAATGAAATCTACACATCCTACTTAAATTATTCTAAAGAAATCTAGATGCGATGGCACTTACGAAAATAAATATTTAAATTATGCTCCCACATTACTACAATAAAAAACAAATTAATAAAATAATGTAAAAAGTTGAAAGAGGAAGCCATAGACATCCTATTATTAATAAGGAAGGGAGGAATGTTACATTTCAATATATAAAAGTAACTACGAATATTATAGTAGGAATCCTAAAAAGGTAAAACTTCAAGGTTACCTTCTCACCTCCAAATTCCATTAGGAGGATACTGGATTCTTCCAAGGATCCTTCAAACCAAAGAAAACAAAAAAATATCTATATAATCCCATGTTCATGTTAAAAACATATATCAAATACATTGGTTGAGCAATCCAAGTTATACTAAAATATCATAGTGCCAACCTCTTGCACAATCACCATAAAAAATATTCCTTAATTGAACATGCACACATATATAATCACTATGTTTGTATGGAAAACACTAAACTAATTGTGAAAGAAGAAAATTACATAAAAATAATAATATGTAAAGCTATAGAAATAGATAAAAACCTTGATAACCTTAATATATATTATGGTTAAAAAATGAATGGCTCATGGTAACCCATAATTCTCTTCTTGAGCACAAATAGTGTCATCCAAGCCTCATAAAAATATACTCAACCTACTTCCTAGGGAATCTCTCTCATGATGATGATCCCAAAAAGTGGCTTAAAAATATTCAAGATAAAAGAAAATATATAAAAAATATCCATATCCATTAATTGTTATTCCCAACATATCACCATGAAAAATGTAAAATTATGATTTTTTTAATTAGGTTTTTAGTAAAGATTTTTTAAAATTATTTTTATCTCATTATTGGGTTAGGTAAGGCTTGAAAATTGGGTTACAAAACCAATATTTTCTTCTTTCATAAATTCCATACCCCCTTGTTGGGCATGGCCCAACTTGGTCCAAAATTTGGTCAAAGAACTCTGCATCTTGAGGATCAGAGTGTGCGGTCCAGCGAAGATAAATATATCGCACAATGTTTTAGGGCTTTAGGGTGTGTCAAAGCCCCTCATTTTGTAAATGGTTCGGTTTTCTTTTGATAGTTTTTGTCCCACCCATGGTATGTGGACCATGGTTTTGTATAATGTAAAGGATATATAAGGCAATGTAATATCAAGTCGAAGATATGAATCTTGTAATTTGATGATCAAAACCTATTGAATATATTTCTTTATTCTGTTTGGGTCTTAGGAGAAGGCTCCGCAACTATGTGTGCAGAGACCTAGAAGATTGTGAAGCTTTGTGCCCAGACCACCTACATCTATGTGCGCAGGTTGGAGAAGTGTTTTTACTGAAGAGACTTATCATAATAAAATAAGAAGAAGTTTTGAAGGCATCTCTATGTTATCTATGTATTTTCTTATCGTATGTATTGCGAAGTTGTAATGTGGATATACTGCTAAACCTAGGGACAATGTAATGTGGATATACTATTAAACTTCATTCTTATACTTATTCTGAACTGCATGGATATATCTATCTACTTTAAAATTCTATACTCCATTCATCAATCAATACTTGTGCACACTGCGCCTTTATCTCATTCTTGGGTCAGGTAAGGTTGGAAAAATGGGGAACAAAACCAATATTGTGTCCTCTCATCAAATTCATACCCCCTCAATGCAACACAAGGAGAAGTCTTTAAAGAGGATTTTACCAATACAAGGATGTTGTCTCATATCCCAACGATCATTGACATGCATGGATTATTAAAAATAACTACTATACTTCCTCAATTGCACATTGTTATATTTTGTATTAAAATCATCAACAAACTTTCAAATATACATAAATTCATGAATGAGTTATCAATTCACAAGATAGAAACTCTACAAAGCCTTTATAGTAATCACAACAACACATTATGAAGGAAAATTAGACAAGCCTAGGGATTGATTCCTTGTAACAATGAATGATAATTGTGACAGAGGTTAGAGAAGTGTAATAATTTGTTCTTTTAGAAGCATTAAACTGGAGATAGACTGAATTCTCGACAAGAGTCAGTGGTTGAAATTTTATATATGGAAAACAAAATGGACAAGTAGTTTTATTATTTGAAACTACTTAGACACTTGGCCACAATTATCAATATTTAAAATTATAAAGGATAAAATGGAACAATAGTAGAGATAACCATCAAGATTAGGTTTAGATTTTGATATCATCTGACCATTTTTTACGATGATGAAGAATATTCAGATTATTAAATCATATCCATCAACCTAATATTTATTATTTGAAAAACTATATTATAGATCCCCAATTCCATAATAGATACTTGTTGGGTAATTTTATCAACCATTAAATTACTTTAATTTATATGCCAATCTGGTTACGTGAACTTGAAAAGTATATGTGTACTATATGTGTTAGGATATCTAGTTTCAATTCAAAGAAACTAATCTAACTGCACATGAGGATTTAAACATGTTTATGACTAAGTTTTGATAAGCATATGCACATGTTCTGTCTTAAAATGCCAATGAATTCAAACTCAAAACCTCAAAATTTAAGTTAACTTTTAAAGAAAAATATACTATCAAAACTTCAAGATCTATTCTAATTGGACAAAAAATTGAAATCTATTATACTAAACAAAAATTGAAATCTATTCTATTAAACAATGAAAGGAAATCTAACTAGATGACTTGAAAAAGGAAATTTATTTTATGAACTGTAAAAAAACTCTACCCTAATTTTAATATATGAGATTTGAAATAAATATAATCTAAAATAATGAAAGGAAACCTAAATATCAAATTAAAATCAAAACTATTCTACAAAACTTGGAATTGGAAACTATTCTAGAAAGCAATGAAAAAAAATGATATGTTGACGAATTTTCAAGTGCAAGAGCCTCCATGTCTTATCAAAATGATGACTAGAACAAGCATGAAAAAGAAAGAAATTATTGGAAAATACTTCAAGGAAAGTGTATTTGGATTTTTTTAGTTTATATTGAGCACTCAACCTGTAATAGACAAAAAAAAAAAAAAAAAAAAAAAAAATAACGAGTAAGAAAACTATATTGAAAACATAGAATTCAAACATCTAAAAATATTAAAACTAAATAGAAGCAAATACTAAAAAAACGAGATTAAAATGGCAACTATGCTATCTCACAACTCCAAAGGGGTGTTCCTGGTGAGTGTGAGGAATTATAAACTCATATCACTTGATTCAAATCACACATTTCATTAAGAATTGTGCCATATCAAAGATAACATTCACTGGGAAAAAAATATAGTTCGTCTTCTTCAAATAGGAGCAACAATTACAAGTTAATATTCATCACTGACATATGATCTCTCCCCTCATTAAAGATACTGCAATTTATAGATTTTTGAAGCAACAAGAAACTCATAATTTAATTGCATGAATTATGGCCATGAGATCTCACTAAATTGGTTTGAAAATAAATTAAAATATATTCTGAAGGTTTCTAGGATCAAAGGTCAGTCCATGTCTTATCACACTTATCCCCTTGCCACGAATTTTCTAAATAACAACTCGTTCCAATCCTTTTGGTGACTGGGTGTTGACTGTGACATTACTAAACCGTTTTCTCACACAACCTGCAAAATATGGGTCCAAAGAACCCTGAAAATTTCCCAAATGGTAATGAATTTGAGAAAACGGCTCATACAGAACCTAATTATGCATGTGCTAAAAAAAAATCATGGTTTAATTTTCCGAAATTCATTTTCATTTTCTCAAAAGACAAGTTGGAAGTTGACTATTCAAAACTGTTGTGTTCTTGCTTTGATATTTTGCTAGAGGTCCACAAGTGCAAGCTGGGTGGAGTTTGACCAATACAAATCCATATCGGAGCTTCTAGAAACCAATTCCAAGTGTTGGATTTCCTTCTAGAGTGGTGATACTACAGTAACCATGGAGATTGCTACAGAAATTAAATTTAGCTACAGAATCTTAAACTCGCCAAAATGTCATTAGTAAAACCAAACAAAGTTCTTCTTAATTCATTAAAAATAATGTAAATAATACTAATAAACCATGTAAACATGTATGCGGGGTTTTTTTCCATTTACAGAGAAATATGGTTAAAAATGTTGACAATGGGTGAATGGAATGAAGCAAAAGTGGATGGTTTCATCAACAAAATCATGACAAGTTGGAGGCCCAACATTCCCCCCACACCGGAGATTTTGCATGTCCTCGTGCCAATAAAATAAGACTTTGAAAAATTTGCAGGGTTTGACAATATTTCCCAAACCAATGGTTTGGCACATATATTAAGATTGAATCATGCTTTCTTCTTTCATTCTTTTTAAAAATCAAGTTCCTTCCCTTTTTGGATACATCAAAAAATTTGGAATTTCATACTCATCCTATGTGTTCCTTTTGTGATAGTGAAATTTATCAAATGTGAGTGTAGTAGGATTAAATACAATCTTCACCAATAATATCAATGTGAAAAAAACTCCATCCATGAGAGCTCATAGAACATGAATATCAAAATCTAAGCAATACTTTTTCTCCATGAATCTTTGATAATGAAGAATTATTACTAGACTACCCACTTGAAATATTTGCAACTCTTGCAACCACACTTATCACAACCTTGGAACCATTACTAAGCTTAACAAAAATACTACACATCCTTCTTGATACCACTGCTAGAATGATCTATCCACTTCCATTCATTCCATATCATCTCTGTATCTAGTTCTAAATTTAGTGGCCTTGATACTGTAAAGCACGGGTTTTTAAACCAACAATTATACATATAACTAACAGTGAAGGGTATCCTCAATATTTAGTAATTAAACATACGAGGCATGGGGTATTTTGAACATATTTATTTTTCAATAGATATAAGGAATCTATGAATAATTTTACCAGCCATTAAAATCTAGACACATAGTAAATTATAAAGCAATACCAACATGTCGAGCAACCACTGTTTTGAGGCAGTTATGGGGACATTCAAGAACAAAGGTTTCAATCATTTCTTTAGTAGCTATACACAAAAAATATGTGGTTGTCATAATCCAAGTCGAAAAATATGGAAATTTCAATGTGTTTGTTTTCCAACCAAGCAATATATGTAAAAACAACCAATCAACAAAGAGGTTAAACACTTTTTTAACCATTCCATAAAAACCAAGCTTATTTCAAGAACTCAACAAATGCCTAATGATCTTCATTTGTATTATGCCTTGATGATGTCAAAGATAAATTATACCTCTTCATGTTTGAGTAAAAATAATTGTAATATTGTGTGAACAACAACCTTTTATTCTTGTGTCCCTGTACCCATTATTTCTTAGCTTCCATCAATCATTTGAAAATGAATAGTTGTTTATGACACATAATCCATGCATTGCTCGATGTACCTTTGGATCATGTGCTACAAACATGTACCATGAATTCAAGTTGTTCTATTTGTAAATAATTCTTTTTCTCAAGAACATCATGTTGATGGACCATTAAGGAAAGCATGAATTATTCTCACATGAAGGTCAAAAGGTCATATTGTTCATCAAGGAAGCACAAATTACTTTATATGGCAACAAGAAGAGAAATTTTAAACAAGAGAGTGGTGAAATAATAAAATAACATCATTATGATGATGGAAAACAATGAGATGATTGCATGGGTGGTAGGATTTTGTTGATAAAGAATCAGTCATAGCTTGTGGGATTGGTTGTTAAAGGGTATGACAAAACATATTGGGAGATAAAGTTGGAAATACTGAGAGGGGGGATGAATCAGTATTCCTTTCAATTAGTATTATTATTAATCTTTCAGAGCATGAGTTAATCTTCAATTATTATCATTATTTGTACAATGATAACAGTAAACAAAAGGAACACAAATACACGCAGTTTTTAACATGGAAACCCTCTCCAGGAAAAAAACCACTTGAATGATTTTATAATAATTCTTTAATATTCAACTCCAATTGAAAATAAAGCTCCAACTTCCTAGAATCGAGAAAAGCATTCTTCTCCAGCTCCCACTGGATGGATGCTCCAACGCCCGAGATTCTTCAGTAGTCAACTGAACGGATGCCCCAACACCTAATGAGCTAAAAATCACCCTACCACCACCCTACCACCCTACATTTTTCACAAGATTTAACCTGTTGGTGACTTCATGCACCAGCCTAGCACCACCCTACCACTCTATAAAGGAATAAAAGAAGAATGGACTCCCGTACCAGGGAAAATGGTCCACTTTACAATGATATAGAATGATGTAGAAGAAGAATACATGCTAGACCATAACCCAAACTATGAAACAACCACCTAATGATGATCCTAGACCTTCTGACACTACCTCTTCAACTCTTGGCAGATAGACACTTGTACAATTTTTACAATGATACATTTACAATAACTTAGTACAATGATACCTTTATAATGACTGTATGCAGTGCTTCCCACTTTAAGACTTCACGTGGTGAACTTCTTGTTGCTATTATGAACCTTGATATCTTCTCTTGCCATGCTATCCTCTCCTGCACCTTGCTTTTCTTTGATGCCCTAGAAGGTCTGGTCCTTTGCAGCCCTTGACAACACACGATCTAGCTTTTTCTTGCCTTCTAGGATCTCGATATTGAATATGGTGTATCTCTGTTATTTCAGATCCCCAATATCTGATTTTTGGTTCTATACTATTCCTATGATTCTTCTTCCCAATGTCGTAGGTTTGACCTAATTTGGATTCTTCAAGAGAGAGTTATGCCCAATCTCTCACAATGACCTAATTATGGACTAGCTCAGTAGAGCGAACTTGTACAAAGTGCCATGTGTCACTGTTTCTTCATTCGACTCTAAAATTGATATAGAGAAAACTAAAGTCTGTGAACTATCTTCCATGTTTTACATAATTCGAATCCGATACTCAGATAAAGAGTTATGACTATTTTCCCAAGGTCACTTCTTTGAGATGAATTTCAGGAGCCTGCAAAATCACTGAATTCCACAAATCATATCTCTGAAAATATTACACATCTTGATCTGAAAATTTTTATAGGAGCTTCCTCAAGATTTTGGCTTTGTGTCATACAAATTTAAGCTTCTGAACCTTCATAGAAACAAATTTATAGCACAAATTCTACGATGACCTGTTTCAGGTAGCGAAATCCCTACATGAGGAGGATAAGAGGATCACAATTGATATAAATGCTTAGGTTGAGAGGGTATTCAACAAGTGAATGTGGGAGGGATTTTAGGAGCTTAAAAATGATTAATTATTGGCTTTTCAATGAACCATGCCACAACCCCATGGGGTTTTAACCCACTAACTAGGGTTACAAACTTTAAACATGAATATATCTCAAACCGTGAAAAAATACATGGCGTGCCATATATCAACGGAAACATATCGACAAGTAGAAACCGTAAAAAATATTCTTGAACCATAATATAGTAATCTGGTAGGTAAAAATTACCATGCAAGATCAGGGTAGCCCCTGGTGCTGCTTGGGTTGACATAATTGACAACCACTGATCAACAATCTCCCCCTTTAGCATTGATGGCAACACAAGTACTCCCCCTGCAATCATGACAACTCTTCCTACAACATTCTCTCCACCTTTGACATCAATGGCAAAGAGTAACTCCCCCTGACACACAAGCATCATGGGGACCTGTACACACTTCTAGTCCCCCTTTAAATTCTGAATAAAGAAAATCTAATGAGAACTTGGGAGAATCCCAAGATTCTGGTGAAGATATTCAAATGATTCACGAGTACTCTTAGCATCATCAACACTTGCTGCCAAATCTACATCTATAAAGGCTTGAATAATAAAATTGTTACCCTTGGGATACCACAAGCCATAACCTGTTGTTCCTTTTAGATATCGAAGAATTATTTTGACGGAAATAATATATGATTCTTTTGGTGCTGCTTGGAATATTGCTACTTGTCCAACTGCTTGTATAACATCTGGCCGGGAGGCTATTACATATGGAAGACTACTAATCGTAGATCTGTAAAAACTTTGATCCACATCCTTAGATGAGTCGTCTATGCTCAGTTTGCAACCTGTTACCATCGGAGGAAGGATGGGTTTGCAATATTCCATTTTGAATTTCTTGAGCATTTCCTTGATGTACTTGGCTTGACATATAAATATTCCTTTCTCTTGCCGAGCTATTTGAAGCCCTAAGAAGTATGTCAGTTCACCAAGTAAAGACATCTCGAATTCACTTTGCATATTTGTAGCAAAGTTCTTACTTAGTCGATCATCATTGCTACCAAATATTATGTCGTCCTCTTTAGCTATTAGATGTTCTTTAGTTGCTTCATCCACAACATATATGTCATTTGGAGCACGACTTGTTGTAGCCACAATTTCACCATACCTGCCTTTCCTGATTTCACATTTTGTGGAGTTGAATAGTATTGTGTGTCCTTGATCACACATTTGTCCAACACTGAGAAAATTGTGATTCATGTTTTCAACCAATTGAACATTCTTGGCTAGAGAATCTTTGCTTCCAAGAGTGACAGTACCTGATCCTATAACCTTTGAAGATCCATCATTTCCAAAGGACACGGTTCCATCCTTCTTCTAATTCAGAGATACAAATTGCTTTTGATCTTCAGTCATTTGCGTCAAGCAACCGCTATCAACATACCACACATCTTTGTTGTTTTGAGCCTTGAGAGCGAGAGCACGATTATCAAACTTCTTCTTCTTCCATATTCGTTTTTTCTATGGCTTCGAAGATTCTTCTGGAGGATTTTCAAGTCTACAGTCTCTGGCTATGTGTCTAAAGTTTCGACATTTGTAACATTCAATACTATTTAATAAATGTTCAAATATATTGATATTTTGTTGAGCCCTGGGAGGTTCATATTTGACAGATCTCTTGGAATTGTATTGGTTCCTAGGGAACGTGCGACATTCTACAACTTTATGACCAAATTTTCCACATGATATTAAATTTTCAAATATATTGATGTTTCGTTGAGCCCTAGGAGGTTCATATTTGATAGAACTCCTGGAATTGTATTGGTTCCTAGGGTATGTGCGACATTCTACAGTTTTATGACCAAATTTTCCACATGAATAACAATAGCCATAAAAAATATGTTGGTACCTGGATGGAAATCTTCGTCGAGAAATTGTCTTCCAAGGATGTTCTTGCGAATCTTGTCCAATGAAGTCTACATGCATGTCACATCTCATAGGTTCATTGTATTTTGTTGTAGAAGGTCCTGCTTCTTCTTATTTGTAACTGAGGCCAGTTCTATTGTTGTAAGATCGTTGATTGTTGATGAGTTCTTCCAATTCCCTTGAGTTGTTAGCATATTTGTGGACAATTTCTCCCTTCTTCACTTCCTTACACAGTGAGACTACTTCAGCTTCTAATGCTTCCCTTTCTTGGTTGCTTTCTTCCAACTTCTTTTGAAGTGACTCTTCAATACATTTGTGTTCTTCAACTTCAATTTTGAGACCTTGAACTTGTTCTTCAAGAGTATTGGAACGGATCTTCTCAACCTTGAGCTCTTTTATAAGCTTGATTGCCTCCTTAGAAAATTATTCTATGGTCATCCCTTCTTCTTTGTTGTTTGATACCTCTTGTTTAATTTTCTTGGCCATAAACAATATTCTCTCATTAGCTTCTTCTTCGTTTTCATTGTCTTCATCGGATGATGAGCTATCTTCTTTAGAGGGAAATTTCCTTTTGAATCCTTTATTTTTTCTTTTCTTTTGAATTTCTTAAAGCCTTTCTTTTATTTTGAGTTTCCATCACTTCTATTTGGACATTTGTTTGCGAAATTTCAAACCTCACCACAACCGAAACATATCATTGGAAGTTTACCCTTGAATTTTCCCTCACCAATTTTTAGTTTTCTCATAAAGTAAGCATATTCTCCATTTGAAAGACCTTCTTCATCATCTTCCTTTTATTCACACTTGCAGGTGCAGGTATGTGCCTTTGAAGGTTGTTTCTCCTTATTGGTTTTCTTAGATGTAGCGAACACAGTTTCTAGATACAAAGTACCCTATTCTTCATCAAGTCTCATTTCATATGCTATGAGAACTCCATGTAATTCCTCTTTGCTGAGTTTGTCCAGATTTGCACTATATTCTAAGACTGATACCTTTGGGTTGAATCTCCCTGGTAATGTTCTAAGAATATTTCTATAATAGTCTTCTCATCAACAGGCTCTCCAAATCCTTCCAGAGTGTTGGTTATTTCATCAACGTGTTGGAAGTATGCAACAATGTTTTTATCTTTTGTCATTCTGAGTTGCTCAAATTTTTCTCTGTAGATTTGAAGCTTTGCTTCTTTGAAATTTGATTCACCTGCATATATATTTTCAAGCTTGTCCCATACTTTTTTGGCCGTTTTATCACCCAACACCTTATGATAAGAAGATTCAATAAGTCCACTGATAATAATATTCTTTTATTTTGCATCATTTACCAAATTCTTCTTACCTTGTTCATCCACGGTTGATGTAAATCCATTTTGAATAGTGTCCCATACTTCGTAACCTTGTGCCAAGAGATAGACCTCCATTCTTCATTTCCAGAGTACATAATTATTTTCATTGAAAATAGGTACACCATTCTTGTTATGTTCCATGACCTCCTTCCAACTGTTAAATTTTTATTGAAGGATCCAAGCTCCAATACCAATTTGGATTCTTCAAGGGAGAGTTATGCCCAATCTCTCACAATGACCTAATTATGGACTAGTTCAGTAGAGCAAAATTGTACGGAGTGCCATGTGTCAACATTTCTTCATTCGACTTTGAAATTTATACAGTGAAAACTAAATTTCGTTCAATATCTGCCACTTTCTACATAATTCCAATCCAATACTCAGAGAAAGAGTTATGACGATTTTCCCAAGTTCACTTCTTTGAGATGAAGTTCAAGAGCCTACAAAGACACTGACTTCCACAGATCATATCTCTGAAAATATTATGCACCTTGATATGAAATATTTACAGGAGCTTCCTCAAGATTTAGGCTTCATCTCATAAAAATTTCAGCTTCTGAACCTTTGTAGAAACAAAGTTAGAGCTCAAATTCCACAATGACTTGTTTCAGATAGAGAAATCCCTACATGAGGAGGATATGAGGATCACAATTTATATCAATGCTTAGGTTGAGAGGGCCTTCAACAAGTGAACATGGGAGAGATTTTAGGAGCTTAAAAATTACTAATTATTGAATTTTCAATGACCCATGCCACAACCCCATGGGGTTTTATCCCACTAACTGGGGTTAAAAACTTCGAACGTGAATATCTCTCAAACTGTGAAGAAATACATGGCATGCCATATATCAATAGAAAAATCTCGAAAAGTAGAACCATAAAAAATATTCTTGACCCAGAATATTCTCACCCTTTATGATACCCAATGTTGCAACAAAAACATATGCCACAAACTCATTTTAAGGCCAAATTGAGAGCTTTGAAAGGGAAACTGTGTATTTTTACCTTTTTTACCATCACATGCATTAAGAATCCCATTTTGATGAATAAAATATTTTTTTGTGCAAAAATACCAAATTATGTCCTAATTTGTGCATAAATGTAAAAATTGGAAATCTTCCTTAAAAACCTCACTGAAATGTCTCAGAAAATTACTCTTTTTTTGAATTTTTCCTACGACTTAGTCAATTTATTATACTTTGAGGAAACCCAGTATGTCAAAATTTATTATTTCTACTCCAATTTCTTGTAATATTTGTGCCAAAATTGTCTCTGGAATAATGTTATACAGCCAAAAGTAGGCTACTACAACAATGGTTGTAGAAAATGCAACTTTCCGTAGTCATTGCAGAAAATGTCAATTTCTTTCAAAAGTTTTTTTCTTTGAGTCTAATCTGTTGATTTGGACTGTGTGATGTATGTTGAATTAGAAACCATGAAACATAATGGATGATTTTCTGAAATAGACCCAATTTTATTGATTTTCTTGAAAATGAAATGAATGAAGAAGAGTTGTAGTGGTGCCATCATGCTGTTGTTGAATGAAAAAAAATATGAACATGTTGCTACAAGAAAATAATAAGATATACTACTGCATGTTGTTGTTATTTCCTTAAAACCATGTAGTCCTCATCAAAACCAAAATTCATGGTGCAATTCTTACCATGTGAATGAATGTGCTGAAGGCGAGCATGGAAAGAAATCATTGGATTACCAATCACTGATGAAAATCGTTAACCAATGCGAGATGAATCACATGTAATGTAAATGAGTCTCAAGGTACTTGAGTGCATGTTGACAAGGATGAATGAATGTGTCGAAGTCAAGTCATCAATAAGATCTGACAATCAAGAGACATTGTTGTCAACGAGAAATCTTGTCATTGATGTATGCAAGTTCCAAGGCACTCCAAATAATCTATGATCTTGATCCCATATAAAGTGTTGAATTCGATGGGTCAAGATCCATTAGAAGGTGAGCCTTAAGGAATCCCACATCATCCAACTCGAGCATAGAAAATAAATATTTGAAGAACCATAATAAAATATTGAAACCATCATGAAATTGTAGAACTTGTTGTGAAATTTTCTCGTCGGTTTCCTGGTTTTCAAGCAAAGCTCATGTCCAATTGCGGCAACAAATTCGTTTTCACAATAGGAATTATTTTTAAGTTTACTTATATATATAGATATATCCTACTCGGCTTCCAAAAGATATCTCGTTCAAGTATAAGAATACTTCCAATGGAATCATGTGTGTAACAAGAAGATAGATAAAATCATATGCAAGTTTGAAAGATATGCTTTGATATATAACTATATATGAGAGACTAACTACCTTGATTGAGATGATGTCAAAAAATACTAAAGAATTTAGTACTCAGATCTGATGACTGTATTGAACCAAGATTCAATGTAATCTTGTCTCCCTTGGCTTCTTGCTATCATGTCATGTAACTCTTAAAATATGTGTTCCTCATTCATAGAATTTGGTGATAGACATGCAAAAACCCTTTCAATCCCAGGTTCCAACAACTACTCTTCTTCAATGGGAATCATTGATTCTTGGACCTTATTTGAATCTTATTCTTCGGGTTGTTGTTCTTCAATGGTAGCTGGAGAATCATTTTGAAATACCTCAAAATTGTAATTGGATTGAGGTATTTTATTATTGGGGATATGAAATGGTTGTGAAGGTAGTTGAGTGGGAATGGATCTTTGGGGTGCTTGTGTGAATGGTAATGAGAAAGTTTTAACTAAGGTAAACTGGGGGTGAAATTGATGTTGTGGTGGAGGTGAATGGTATGGATAACATTGGTATTGAGGATAATGATGAAAATATTTAGGATATGGTGGATTTATTATATATGGCTCTTGCCAACCTTGTTTCCAAGATTGGTTGTTAGGTTGGGATTGAGATGGCCAATGTTTCCAAGGCAAGGGTGTTTGCCAATTACTTTGAGATTTTTGTGCATAACCCTATAATTGTGAAATAAGATCTTGCATCATACTAGGTTGATGAGGTTGTCAGGTTTTCTTGGAGCTACATAAAATGATTGTTCTAGTGTTTGATGTGCTACCTGGTAAACTGCTTTTAACCCTAGTAATGATGGGAAATATTTAGTAGTATGTAAGCCTGCACAGATTTCACAGATTTTAATATTATCAAGGCGAAATTCATGGAAAGAATGTTTCTTTCTACATTTAGGGAAGAATATAAATGGAGCAACATTCTCAATTTTTTTTCTTGTTTTTCATTCTTAGAATATCAATTTTTTCATTTAAATTAAGAAGAATTTCTTGCAAATTTTTAAGTTCAGTTTGACTTACCAATCCTGATGTTGAATTACTTACTCCTTCCATAACTAGATCTTGAGGGGATCTTCCATACTTTTCTTTTCCTCTTGATATGTTCTTGCACATTTCACAAATCTCTTGAAATGGAAAAAGAGATACATCTCCTTTTCCCATTTGGTTAATAATATCAATACATTCATCCTTTATAGATTTTAATAGGAGAGTGTTTAATGTGTCTAATCCTAAATCATGCAATTTAGATATTTTGACATTATTAGTAATTCTCTCCACTAAATCTTATAGGATTTTATCCTCGTTTCAGTTCATATGAAAGAATTCATTTCTAAGGTCATGTTGTATGCAATAATCTTTATATTTTTTAAAAATACTCTTTTTATATCATCCCATGTCCTTATAGAATTTTTTCCTAAATTCATGAACCATCTAAGAGCTTTATCCTTCAATGTTGTCGGAAACAATTTCAATTTTTTAGTGTGTAATGAGTAATAATGAGATCTACAAAGTATTTCAAATTCTAAAAGAAATGTTTTCAGGTCTTCTAATCTCATACCTTTGAAGTTAGGAAGTATGAATGGAGGGATGATCTTCATATGAACATTGATATCAATTTCTTGAATGGGAAATCCAAAAGGATCTTCCTCATTGTCATCATTTCCATCCATTTCTTCAATCTCTTTTTTCCACTTCTTATTCTACCTACAAAAATATGAATTCGTCATGTGGAAGGTGATGTGGCTCTTATTGCACTATGTGATATGGTGGGGGTGGTAGGTTATTGAACTCTTTTTATTTTTTAATAAGTGAATCTACCTCTAGGATGTACTAAAATGAAATTAATATTATGCAAATAAATGGATGAAACTAATAATGAGATGTAATTGAAAGCTAACACCTATGTATATTTCCCCATAAATGATGCCAAAATGTTGGGTGATATAATTTACTCTTAAATTACTTTCATTTATATGTAAATCTGGGTACGTGAACTTTCGAAGTATATGTGAACTATATGTGCTAGGATATCTACTTTAAATTCAAATAAACTCATCTAATTGCACATGAGGATTTAAACCTATTTATGACTAAGTTTTGATAATAATATGCACATGTTATGTCTTAAAAAGCCAATGAATTCAAACTAAAACCCTCGAAATTTAAATGAAATTTTAAAGAAAACAATACTATCAAAACTTTGAGATCTGTTCTAATTGGAAAAGAAATTGAAATCTATTATAGTTAACAAAAATTGGAATCTATTATATTAAACAATGAAAGGAAATCTAACTAGCTCACTTGAAAAAGGAAATTTATTCTATGAATTGTAAAACAACTTGTTTAGTCAATTTAATCTCTTAAATTGCTATCATAAATTATCGACCGAAGTTATTAATCTTATGAAGTGTGGTGCACTATATATGCTAGATGCCCATATTTCTTACTTCGTTGTGTAATTTTTTATATTGTTTTTTGGGTGTTTGTGTTTTATGTCTAATGTTAAAACTAAAAACTGATCTAAGGAACATAATATAAGCTCTAGATGAAATCTTGAATGCTAAGAAATAATTGAATCTAAAAGAAATTTTAATGATGAAAAAATAATATTAAGAAGGAAGGAAAGGAAATGTTATTTTCACTCTAAGAAAATAATTTGATTTGCAAATTGTTCTTAATAAAATGAATGAGATATAAAATCTAAAAGAAGGAAGAAAAGGAAGTGTTAATTAACTAATCTATATTGCATAAAAATAAATAAACTTTCAGTGATTAAATCTGAGCAATGTTAGACTATTCTATGTTGGAAAAACATCAATTTAAACTATCTTTAATGAAAACATCTAATTGAACTTATTTTTCATTTAAACAAAGCATCATTCTAAATTCTATTGGATTCTATTGATTTCTAAATTATGTTCTATCTATCAATAAAACTAAACTAAAACCATAGTCTACCTATCAATTCAAAACACTAATTCTATGAGAAATATAGCGTATGATCTAGTTTTAACTCTATCTAAGAATTATTTATCGAAATATAATCCTAATCTAACTCTGTTCTATATTCCATGGAAACGAAAGCATCAAAAATATTACTGTGAAACTGAATTGATTGAGCTAATTGAATTTAAAACTAACTAAGGTAAGAAAAGATTACAGAGTGTCTATTGCGCAACATGAAATGTCTAATTTAAAGCATATGGTTGCTGTGTGATCAAATGTAAGAACGATTTCAATTGAATGTTGACAAAGTTGTGATAATGAAACAATTTAGGAAAGCATATGATATAACAGTGAATTGTGCATAGATACAAAACAATTAATTCAGGAAACATTCAGAAACTAAATGAGATAGAATTAAACTATGAAATGACAAGAATTTAAACTACGAAACAAATGTAAAAACCTATTTTCTGTGTAGGGACCTTCTGCAACAAAACGAGTGTAAATATACTTAAGTTATCTATGCATCAATGGTCTAGAACTGGTCTTCTTCATTAAGAAAACAGATTTTTAAAAATGTATCATAGTATTATCACCAAAAATCAAGCTTATTCTCGGTTTCGACAGATCGGTATTTATACATAGTTTCAAATTAACTGTCTGAGATAATTTCGCCTATGGAGAGTAAAATAAAGCTAAGACTAGAAGTCTAATCAGAAGCAAAGTCTTCATGGCTCTTTCTCGATTTTCTACGTGATAGAAAATCGAGAATCTTTGATCGATGATCTCATCCCTTATCTTGATTTATATTTGACCGTAAGTGTAGGCATCATCCTTCTAGAATCTAGATAGGTAAGTAGGATACGATCCATATATGGACCATTTCAAAGCTACCCATATTACTCATTTCTTCATTTTCTTCTCGAAACCTGTCAAACAATACTAGTGGCTGCAGAAACAAAGGTTAGATACAGAATTGCAAGAATTCTCTAGCTAATTACAAAAATTATCTAAATAATAAGAAACATTACAATATAAAATAGAGATCATATACATGCCTTCTTGGATAGAAAATGTTTCAATTATCACTAATTGAGTTTATGGATTTTGCAAATATGAAGAAACGATGGTGGAAAAAATTGTCAAAAATAGGAACAGTCTTGAGGTTCAACATACCCCCACTAAGAGACCATTGCATGTCCTCATGTAATTTCAAAAATTGTGAGCCTTCACCTTTTATTGCATCTATTCTGATATCTCTTCCAATACATCCAACTTTCTCTTCTTTTCTTTCTTTGAGGTAATTTCCATTCTTCGTTTCTTCATGAGGAGTTTGTACTTCAAACCGATGAATTTTCTGCTCAAGTAGCTATTCCTTTTCTTCATTTTGTTGTTCTTTTTATACCATAACCCTAAATGTAAAAGAGTGTTGTCACTAATGACCTTTTATAAGTGGTTTTGTTCCTTCAGAGATTCATTTTCTTGCTTTATGTGCCTATTCAATATCTCTAGTTCTAGATTTATTGTTTAAAAGAGTTTACTAGAGGTTCTTGTGGACTAGTAGGTCGCTCTTCAACACTTGATTTCTTCTCTGCATGTATCTTTTCTAAGAACTCAATGTAGTCATAAATTTCTTGTTGTACCTGGTCAATTTCTAGGGTCCTTCTGTTTTGAATATGTATAGGAGAGGCAGTAATAGGAAATGGTACTCGTGGCTCTTCATCTAAATAAACAAACTCTGCTTACTGTGGAGATGTATTCTTCAAAGGTTTAAGAAGACTGGCATTTCTCCTTGGCTGTGGAGGACTTAATATTTATGAGTTTATAACTTTTCCCTTTTCCTTTACATTACCTCCCTTTTTATGATCACTCTGTTTCTTATTCTTCAATAATTATGCAATTGTGATTTCTTCTTCTTCTTCTTCTTCTTATGTTTAAGATGAGGATTTGTCTTCAATACAGGTATCAACCTTTCTTTTCCTGCCTCTTTTTTTCTTATCATCACTAGGTTGTTCTTGTGCTTATTATTGAAAATGATTCCTGATTAGGAAACTTTCCCAGGAGTCTCCTGTACTTTTTAAATGAAATTCAATGAGTATCTTTATCAGTCCATGATGATATATGATATTATCTATGGATTGAATTCTTTTCTACATAGTTTCTGAAATTTTCCTTAAGCTGTTTAATAGAAAGTGTGGGAGGTTTATTTCTCTGTCCTCTAGGAAATTCATTAACAGTCTGGCATGGTAGACAAACATGCAACCAAATATACCCTTTCAAGTAACCATTTTTTGAATAATTAACAACATGTTCCTCCATTTGTTTTTAAGTGCCGTACTGGGAATTCATTTCATAAAAATAGTAGTGTCCATACCTGGATTTTTTCAGAAAAAATATTCCATTCTTCCCCACGAACTTCCCTGTTCTTGAACCATCTTTCATCGATTTTTGGAAGTTCTGTGGCTTCTTCTATGAAGGACTCTTTCACTGAAAACTTTATGTCCCCAATTTCTACCTCCACCCCGTCGAAGGCTCTTGCGAAGGATTTGGTGACCTCTTTGTGGAATACATCGAACTTTTCTATGAACTGAAGCCATCGTACCTTCTATAGATTTTCTTTCATCTGTGGATATCCTTCCATCAACCTCCATCCCACAGGCTCGGTTGTTACTATTAAACCCATGTCTCTATTGTAAGGAATTTTCTCCTTCAAGATTTTTCCTTTTCGACCAGGTGAATTGAGGGTTTAGATCTGAGTTAAGAATATCAAGAAGAGATTGAAGAGACGTGTAGGTAAATAGGTAATCAGGTGAGGGTTTAGGAACGTGAGTAAGTGAGGTTATGGTATGAGATATGACCGTTAATCATTAATGAATGGAATCGGTCTTAATCATTAAGGGGATATGATACAGATAAAATAGTGAATTATGGATTTTGTGGTGTGAACTGAGTACAATCAGTTTTAATGATGACAATTTGAGGTGGAAACATATAATAATCTAATATATATACATTAATTTTTTTAACCTTATTATTTAAAAAAAAATTGTATTATACCTTGGATATAATTAACCTTTGTTGTTCTTATTTTTGTCTCAGTTCCTCAGGTTTCCTTTCAGCACGATCTTTAATGGAGTCTCTAGTTTCTTTTGTTTAGTATGTCATGTTTCAATAGGCTGCAAAAGTGTATCAGAGATGTAAAATGTGATGACAGCTGTAGAATATTCTGAGAGCTGCAGAAATGTAGCAATTGTGTAGCTAATCTTTATTTTTTTGAAAAGAAAAAGGAAACAATAATTTGGGATTTTTATAATGGGGAAAATAAAATATAAGGTGTCAGAGATAAACTTTGATTTTCACCTTGTATTTTCTACATAAGGATGCCAATCATTGATTGGTTTTCATATATATATAATTTTTTTTTTTCTTGTTTTTTCTTTTTTTTAGATATGAAAAGTAAAAAGAAGACAAAGTTGGGGAAGAAGGATTCTTCTTCACCAAATTCATATCAGCATTGTCTTGAAATTTTTTAACAAATTCCTCCTTTGTTAGTGGTTTATGATAGACCCTTAATCGATGTTCATTCATAGGAAGAGGAACCTTGTCTTCATCAATTGTCCTTATCCTGACTGCTCCATTGTCAAAGACTTTTTCGATCGCATAAGGCCCAAGCCAATGAGTCTAAAATTTTCCTTGGAAGTCTTTGAACTTTGATTCAAATAAAAGTGTTCGATATCCTACTTGAAAATTTATTTCTTTTATGTATTTATCATGCCATCTGGATGTTTTTTGTTGAACTAACCTGGTCTTTTGAACTGCATCTTTCCTGATCTCATCAAGCTCATTGAGTTGCTCCATTTTATGCTTTTGGGCTTCTGGAAAATCAATTCCTAATCTTACTACTGGTTTGAAGGTTTTGGTCTGGAATTATATTGGAAACAAGACTTTCTTCCCATAAACAAGTTCATAGGGAGTATGTCCTGTTATATTCCTCCATGTAGTATGGTAGGTCCATAAGGCTTCAAGAATCCTTTCTGCCCAATCCTTGCTATGTATATTTACAGTATTTGTTAGGATTTCTTCAATCACCTTATTGGTGGACTCCACTTGTCCATTTTCTTAAGGATGATATGGAGTACACATTCTATTATTGCTTTTTTATTCTTCCACGATCTTTTGCACCATCCTGGATGTAAACTGAGTTCCCTGATTTGTCACAATTTCCCTTGGGACACCAAAACGAGTGAAAATATCCTCAAAGAGAAATGAAACTACAAAATTTTCATTAGCAAAAGTAAGTGCCTTAGCCTCTACCCATTTAGTGACATAATCAGTGCATACAAGAATATACCTCTTTTGTCTTGATGGTGGATTGATTTGTCCAACAAAATCCGAAGCCCATTTTTCAAAGGGTTCGATGAGTACCTGTGGTTGTAAGGGAATTTAATTTCTAGGAACAGGTTTCCTGTTAGGTCCCTATATTACTAGTATAGTCCATTATTGTTGTTAATGTAACCCCCTTATTGTTATTGTTGTACCTGTGTAACCCTAATATTGTTATTATTGTGCCCTTACATTATTATTGTTAGGTTGGCTAGGATTATATTGTAATCCCATGGACTCCTATATATAGAAGGAGGTTTTTTCATTTGTATCATCCAAGAATTATTCGTTTATGTAATGCATTAGAGGTTTCCCCCTCGAAGTGGTTGATTTCTAAGGGGTTGATCTCTATTTTATTCTATTTTTGGAGTTGGTTTCATAACATTTGGTATCAGAGCTTTGGATTCTAGGGTTTCGCTACTCCAAATAGGCCATCATGACATTTTTGCTATAGCTTTTTTTTCTACGAAGGTTCAGAAGCTGAAAGTTTTATAGAGCGAAATTGAATGTATGATTGCAGAAATGTTAGAGGTTGGTATAATTCAACCTATTCAAAGTTCTTTCTCTACTCAAGTAGTATTGCTGCACAAGAAGGATGGATCATGGCACACATGTTTGGATTATAGGGAGCTCAATAAGCTCACTATTAAAGATAAATTTCCCATTCTTCTGATTGATGAATTTTTGGATGAATTACATGGAGCAATTTATTTTACCAAGTTGGATCTTCGTTCAGGATATCATCAAATTAGAATGGAGATGGAAGATATTCTGAAAACAACATTTCGAACTCATGAGGATCATTATGAACTTTTGGTCATGCCTTTTTGCCTTACCAATGCACCTTCTACATTTCAAGGGTTCATTAATTGTATTTTCAAACCCTTCCTTAGAAAATTTGTGCTAGTATTATTTGATGATATACTAATCTACAACAGGTCTTGGAACTTGATCATGTTCAACATGTCGACAAGGTGCTCAAACTATTGGAGGAGAAACAATTATATGCAAAAACATCCAAATGTTTCTTTGGAGTACAAGAGGTGGAATATTTGGGTCATATTGTATCTCATGAGGGTGTTAAGGTAGACCCTAACAAAATTAAATCCATTAAGGAATGGAAAGTCCCAACAACCATAAAGCAGTTGCAAGGATTTCTCGGGTTAACGAGGTATTATCACAAGTTTGTTAAGAATTATGGGATAATAGCTGCACCTTTAACAAAATTATTGAAGAAAGATGCATTTTCATGGACTCCTTAAGCAACTAAGGCCTTTGAACATATTAAAGAGGTAATGTGCCTAGCACCGGTCTTAGCTACGCCAGACTTCACAAAAAAAATTATTGTGGAATGTGATGCCTCAGGAAATGGAATTGGTGTTCTTTTAATGCAAGAAGGAAGACCCATTTCTTTTGAAAGATCCAATCAAAGGAAAGTATTTACATAAATCTATTTATGAGAAGGCAATGTTGGAAATACTACATGCACTAAAGAAATAGCGACCTTACCTAATGGGAAGACACTTCAAGGTAAAAACTGATCATGATTGTCTTAAACACTTTTTGGAACAAAGACTATCTTCAGAAGAGAAGCAAAAATGGGCCACAAAGATGTTGGGTTATGAATTTGAAATAATCTACAAAAAAGGGAAACTAAATGTTCTCGCAGATGCACTCTCAAGAAAGGATGAAGAGGTGGAAGCATTGCTTTGTGTCATTTCTATTATCCAACCAGATTGGATAACTGAATCAAGGGATGAATGGAAGAAGGACGAAGAAGTGTGGACACTCATTCAAAAAATTTAGCAAGATCCTAGTACATATGATACATTTAGTTGGAAAATTGATTCCTTATGGTACAAATATTGCTTATATATTTGTAAGAATTCCCAACTAAAACAAAAGATTCTTTTGGAATTGCACACTTCTCCTTTAGGAGGACACTCAGGATTTTTAAAAACTTACCACAGGGTGAAGAAAGAATTTTTTTGGGATGGCCTTAAATCTGATATTCAAAAGTTTGTGGCCAAATGTTTAGTTTTCCAGCAAAACAAAGTTGAGACAATTAAGACCCCGGGTCTTCTACAACCTTTATCCATTCCAATTCAACGTTGGGAGGAGATTTCAATGGATTTTATCATAGTTTTACCTAAGTCTGAAGGAAATAATGTCATCATGGTGGTAGCTGATAGAATTACCAAGTATGCACACTTCTATTCATTATCTAATCCATTTAAAGCAAGTACAGTTGCTACTGCAGTTATGGAAACAATTCAAAAGCTACATGGAAACCCAAAGATTATTGTAAGTGACAGATATCCCATTTTTACTAGAAATTTTTGGACGGAATTATTTTCTTGTTTGGGTACTCAAATATCTCATAGCTCATCTTATCATCCTCAATCTGATGGTCAAACTGAGATAGTGAATAAATGTTTGGAAGGATATCTTCGTTCTTTTGTATCTGATAAGCAAGCACAATGGGTCAAGTGGTTACCTCTCGCTGAATGGTGGTATAAAAATTCCTTCCATACTGCAACAAAAATGACCCCATTTATTTCACTTTATGGATATCATCCACCGTCCATCACATCATATTTAAGAGAAAATTCTAAGGTTCAAGCAGTGGAAGAACACATCGAGCATCAACAAGAAGTTCTCCAACTCTTATAGGATAACCTAAATTTGGCCCAAAACTGAATGAAACAATAGGCAGATCAAAATCACTGCGAGAGAATTTTTTATGTAGGAGACTGTGTATTTTTTATGGCTACAACCATACAAACAAATGTCCGTCAAGCAAGCTAGGAAGGATAATAAATTATCACCAAAGTACTACGGTCCTTACAAGGTGTTGCTAAATATTGGTACTATGGCATACAAATTGGAGCTTCCTGCTTCTTCACGAGTGCATCCAATTTTTCATGTTTCATGCTTAAATAAGGTTATAGGTGACAAAATTCCAGTTCAAACAATATTTCCAGAACTTAATGAGGAAGGAAAAATCATATTGGAACCTGACACAGTCACAGAAACAAGAACTTGACAGCTATGAAATCGATCAATTTCAGAGTATCTCATCAAGTGGAAGAACCTACCCACTGAATATTCTACATGGGAGGATGAGAATTTTATATGGAAGCATCCAGAGCTACTCAAGCGCTGAGGACAACACTTTTTTGAAGGCGAGGGGTATGTTAGATCCCTATATTAGTAGTATAATCCCTTATTGTTTTTAGTGTAACCCCCTTATTGTTATTGTTGTACCCCTGTAACCCAAATATTTTTATTATTGTGCCCTTACATTATTATTGTTAGGTCGGCTAGGATTATATTGTGATCCCATGGACTCCTATATATAGAAGGAGGTTTTTTCATTTGTATCATCCAAGAATTATTCATTTATGTAATGTATTGGAGGTTTCCCCCTTGAAGTGGATGATTTCTAAGGCATTGATCTCTATTTTATTTTATTTTTGGAGTTGGTTTCATAAAATTTCCCCATTCTCTAACAAATGTCACACCTTTTAACATACTCCTTGGCATCTTTAAAAATGGATGGCCAATAATATCATAAATGAAGGATTTTAGAAGCAGTCCTTTTATCATAAAAGTGTACACCATCAGGCTCATCCTGGCATGCCTTCAGTATTTTAGGTATTTCATATTCTTGTACACATCTCCTGATGATGATATTTGGACCTGTCTTGTAAAATTCATCATTTACCCATGAATATAATGCACTTGTTTGAATTATTTTTCTCTTTTCTCTAGGAAACAAGTATGATGGTAATTGTCCTATAGGTAGGTAATTAGAAATGTCTGCAAACAATGGAGATTTAGTAGATATTCCAAAAATATATTCATCAGGAAAAATATCCTCTACTGAAGTATCATTATTATCATTTTTAATTCTAAAAAAAAAATCAACAACTATGTTTTGTTTTCCAGGTCAGTCTAGAATGGTGATGTTAAATTCTTGCACGAGTAATAACCATCTTGTGATTTTTTCATTAGTGATAAATTTATTCATTAAATACCTAATCATAAAATGATCTATGTGAATGAAGGTTTCAGAGTCATTGATTTAGTGTCTAAACTTGTTAATAGCATGGAAAACTGCTAGAAACTCTTTTTCAATAACAGTGTAATTTAACTCAGCAGGAGTCAAATTTTTACTTGTATAGTAGATGGCATAAGGGGTCAAATATTTTTGTCCTAATACAACTCCCAGAGTTGTATCTAAAGAATCTGTTGATATATGAAAAGGTAATTTCCAATTTGGTCCTCTTAATATGGGTGCCTCAGATATCTTTGCTTTCAAAGTTTCAAATACCATTTGGCACTCAGGATCCCAGCTAAATTCAAAATCTTTAGTGAGAAATTTGAAGAGTGGAGATGAAATTTTTGTGAATTTTTCTATATAAATATTTTTTAGTACCCCGTAAAACCAAGAAAACTCCTAACATCTTTTTGACAATTCAGAATTGATAATTTGGAGATGACTTCAACTTTAGATGAGTCCACCTTAATTCCATCTCTTGAAATTTGGTGTCCTAAAAAAATTCCTTTAGTAAACATCATAAATAATTTTTCATGACTAATCAAAGATTCGCTTCTTTACATATTTTAAGAACTTTTTCCAAATTTTCAAGAGCCTCTTCAAAAGAATTTCCATAAACTGAAAAATAATCCATATACACTTCCACACGATCATGTATTAAATCAGAGAAAATTCCTAATACTGCTCTTTGGAATGTTGTAGGTGCATTGCACAATCCAAAAGTAAGTACTCAGTAAGCATAGGTTCCCTATGGACAGGTAAATGTGGTTTTGTCTTGGTCTTCAGTTTCTACTTGAATTTGACTGTAACCACTAAAACCATCCAAGAATGAAAAATATTTCTTCCCTGCTAATTTATCCAAAACTTGATCTATGAAAGGTAATGGAAAATGATCTTTTAGAGTAGCCTTATTAAATTCCCTATAATCAATGCATACCCTCCATTTACCATTCATTTTAGGGACAATTACTAAGGGAGAAACCCACTGATTACCTGAAATTGGATAAAAGAAGTTTACATTCAACAATTTTTGTAATTCCTCTTTCACAATTTCCTTAAGATTTGGATTCATCCTTGTTTGAGGTTGTCTGATAGGTCTAGAGTTTTCCTCAATATATATATGATGTATGAAAGTCTCAGGATTAATTCCTTTCATGTTAGTGTACTCCAATGCATATGCAGAAGGATGTTTTTGCAATATTTTGATTAACTCTTCTTTTTGGAATTTTTCTACGTTTTTGTTTATATTTAAATATTTTCATGGTAATATTCCAACTAAAGAGTTACCAAATTATTCCATAGAATATACAGACATTTGTCTAGATGAAAAGTATTCAATATTACATTGTTCTTGAAAATTATGATCATCTTCACATTGTGAAGATGTTTCAAAATTTTCTATTGAATTTAGAATTTGACTTTCTTCACTAATATGAGAAATATTAAAGATAGGTTTTATATCATCGTCATCATCCATCCATTCTTCATTGTGTATTTCTGTCATTTTTTTTTAGGATATAGAGTGAATTTATTTGTTGAATTACCATCAGAAATAAACATATCACCAGATCTACAACTCATGAAAGCATCAGCTGTAGCTAACCAAGGTCTTCCTGATATCAATGGATGTCCTCCTAAGTTGTTCTTGGGAGTTAAGATCATAATTTCAATTGGATATTCCCAAGAGTCTAAGGATACATAAATTTCTTCTAATATACCGTATGGCTTGATTACTGATCTATCTACTAATTGCAGTAATGTTGGTTTATAATAAATGTTTGGAAGCCTAGGTTGTTCCATGGTTTGTTTAATCACGATGCTTATGGCTACTCCTAGGCAAATCAATGTATTTTGAATTTCAATACCATTGATGTGTGTTTTTAAAACGTGACTTCCTGGATCCAAATATTTTTGTATAGCTATTTTTCCCATCATGATATTTGCAATTTTTCCCACCAACTGAATCATTTTTACTTCTTTTGGTTTTCTTCTTGATTTATTTATACTCAACTCTCTTATTGTTTTTGCAAGGATTGGAATCTCTTTAATGGTTTGTAACAAAGGGATTTTTATATAGACATTTTTCAATTCATTTAGGAAATCATAGCTAGGCAACAGAATTTGTTTTTCTACACCTCTATCGATTTGTAATCTTTTAGGGAAAGGAGGGTTAGAAACAAATACTGAAGATTTCTCTATGATAGGAGCTGAGTTGATTGGATTTTTTATTTTATTTTTATTTTGAGAATTTTGATTCTGTTGAAGGGATGTCCCTTCTCTAGAATGATTTTTATTTTTCTATAGAGAATTTTCTTCATCAAGATCATATTTTTCCTGAATAAAAACAGAGGGATTTTTATTTTATAATATCCTACCATATATAATTTGGACATTGTTAAGATCTAGTGGAGTAATCTTATAAGTTGGAAATTTTTTTCCCTCCATGTTATAAGCAGGTTGAGCATTTTTATTTTTTGAGTTTGGTAATGGCTGGGAAGGTATTTGATTTAGTCTTTGTGGAAATGGTAATGAAAGTTGTGGAATATGATTTTGAATTTGCGGTTGTTGACTAGGTTGTAGAAAATGTTGGGGAGGATAGTTTGGATAAGATTGTGGATATTGGTGATATTAATAATATCTTCCATAAGTATTTTGCATTCCTTGCATCCAAGGTTGAGGTTGGGACCAAGGTTTTTGCAATGGCATTGGTGAATTCCAATTGTTTGGTGGGGGCTAAGTATACATTTGATTGTTAAAACCTTGAGTTTGTGTCCCTTGTCATGGTCTTCTAGAGACAAAACAAAGAGGTTCTACTGGATGTGGAGTTATTTCTTCTTGGAAAACAGCCTTAAGAATTGGTATAGAGGGACATTTTTTTGTTTCATGATTTTCTGTACAAATAGCACAGGTCTCTATGAATTTTAAATCAAGAGGAAATTCTCTTTAGACATATTTCTTTCTGCATTTAGGACAGAAAATAGATAAGGCATCAGTTTTAGATTTCTTCTTGTTTTGTAATTTCAGGGTGTCTATTTGTTCACTAAGACTCCCTAAGATATATATTTTGAATTTATCAAGAATATTTCCTATTTTGCCTTACTTACTGTTCTAGTTGCAAATTTATTCACTCTAGAGAGAATATGATCTCTTGTATTTTTTTCATTTATTGACTTTCCTCTTGAAAGATGAATGCATAATTCAACAATTTCAGGTAAAGATAGTTGAGAGATATCTCCCTTTCCCATAATATTAAGAATATCTATCTATTAATCTCTGATGGATTTTAATAAGAGAGCTTTTAAAGTATCTTGATCCAAGTTTTTCATTTTAGCTCTTTTTAAATTGTAATTGAATCTCTCAATTAAGTCTTCCAAGTTTCCTCCTCTCTTTTCATCATTTTAAATACTTCATCCTTCCAACTATTAGGTGTGAAATACTCCGGATACCTTTGTAAGAATGCACTTTTCATTTCATCCCATGTCCTAATAAAATGTGCTATTAAGCCCATGGACCATTTTAAAGTTACACCCTTGAGTGTTGAAGGAAATAGTCTCAATCTTTGAGAATATTGTAAGTAGTCATATGATCTTCATAAAACCTCAAATTAAAATAGAAATGTTTCAGGATCTTCATTCCTTAATCCATGAAAATTGGGAAGGACATAGGGTGAAATATTCTTCATTGTGGCATGTGTATCCTCATCAACTATAGGAAATCTGAAAGAGTCTTCTCTATTTTCATTTCTATTTTCTTCACCTCCCCCTCTTCTTCTATCTCCTCCTCCATATCGTCCTCCTCTATTTTATCCAACTCTTCTCCCTCCTCCTAGTATTAGGTTTTCTCCCTTCAGATTGTGTACTTCTCCTTCTCCTTCTCCTGCCATTGTAGATTCCTCAAAACTAATGTAAGGTTCTAACTGTAAAGTTATTTATTCTTCCTATGATTCTTCTACCAATGGAATGTTGAAGAAAGTTTATTCTTCTTCCTCACTAGGTATTTCTAAATCCTAAACTAATCTCTTGTAGAGGTGAAAAAGGTTACTCCTTCCATTGGAGATCTAGTATCTTACTCTTCTAAGGCTGCCTCAGTAGATGAAGTTGGAGAGTCTCCTGGTTGGATTTTTGACCTTACGACTTCAGGAAGTCTTTGTCTTGTTATGAAAGATGGAATATGAGTTTGATATGGTGGGGTGGCACTTCATGGTCTTGGTGGAGTGAGTGGTGTTTTTGGAATCAATCGTCTACCTCTAGCTATAAATCTATCCCTAGAGTCCCTTTCTCTATGCATATCATTTTTTAATTTTGGATGTAAGAAATAAGGCTTCCTAATTACACTTCCCTGGCAATGACGCCAAAATGTTTAGCCAATTTAATGTCTTAAATTTATATCATAAGTTATCGACCGGAGTTAGTAACCTTATGAAGTGTGGTGCACTATATATGCTAGATGCCCATCTTTCTTACTTTGTTTTGTAGTTTTATATATTGTTTTTGGTGGGTTTGTGTTTTATTTCTAATGTTAAAACTAAAAAATAATCTAAGGAATGGAATATAAGCTTTACATTAAATCTTGAATGTTAAGAAATAATTGAATCTAAAAGAAATTTTAATCATGAAAAACTAATCTTAAGAAGGAAGAAAAGGAAATTTTATTTTTACTCTAAGAAAAGAAATTGATTTTCAAATTATTCTTAATAAAATGAATGAAATATAAAATCTAAAATAATGAAGAAAAGTAAGTGTTAATTAACTAATCTATATTGCATAAAAATAAATCAACTTTGAGTGATTAAATCTGAGCTATGTTAGACTATTCTATGCTGGAAAAACATCTATTTAAACTATTTTTAATGAAAACATCTAATTGAACTTATTCTACATTAAAAAAAAGAATCATTCTAAATTCTATTGGATTCTATTGATTTCTAAATTATGTTCTATCTATCAATAAAACAAAAGTAAAACCATATTCTACCTATCAATTCAAAACACTAATTCTATGAGAAATAGAGCATCAGATCTAGTTTTAACTCTATCTAAGAATTATTTATCAAAATATAATCCTAATATAGCTTTTTTCTGCATTCCATGGAAACGAAAGCATCAAATATATTACCACGAAACTGAATTGACTGAGCTAATTGAATTTAAAACTAACTAAGGCAAGAAAATATTATAGAGTGTCTATTGCGCAATTTAATTAAATGTCTAATTTAAAACCTATGGTTGCTTTGTGATCGAATGTAAGAACGATTTCAATTGAATGCTGACAAAGTTGTGATAATGAAACAATTTAGGATAACTTATGGTATAACAGTCAACTGTGCATAGATACAAAACAATTAATTTAGGAAACACTCAAAAACTAAATGACATAGAATTAAGCTATGAAATGACAAGAATTTAAACTATGAAACAACTATAAAAACCTCTTTTCTGTGCAGGGGACCTCTGCAACAGAATGAGTGTAAATACACTTACGCTATTTGCACATCAATGGTATGGAACTGGGCTTCTTCATTAAAAAAATGGAGTTTTAAAAATGTATCAGAGTATTATCACCAAAAATCAAGCTTATTCCTAGTTTCGATAGACCGGTATTTATACATAGTTTCAAATTAATTGTCTGAGATAATTTTGCCTATGGAGAGTAAAATAAAGCTAAGGCTAGAATTCTAATCAGAATCTAAGTCTTCATGTCTCTTTCTCAATTTTCTACGTAAGAGAAAATCGAGAATCTTCATCTATTGATCTCATCCCTTATCTTGATTGATCTTTGACCATGATTGTAGGCATCATCCTTCTCGAATATGGATAGGTAAGTAGGATACGATCCATATATGGACCATTTCAAAGCTACCCATATGACTCGCTTCTTCATTTTCTTCTCGAAACCTGTCAAAAAATACCAGTGGCTACAGAAACAAAGGTTAGCTACATAATTGCAAGAATTCTGTAGCTAATTACAAATATTTATCTAAATAATAAGAAACATTACAATATAAAATAAAGATCATCTAAATTCCTTCTCAAATAGAAAATGTGTCAATTATTGTTGATTGAGTTTATGATTTTGTGAAAAGGAAGAAAAGATGGTGGAAAAAAATGTCAAAAATAGGAACAGTCTTGAGGTTCAACCAAATTGTACTATAATTTTAATCTATGAGATTTGAAATAAATCTAATCTAAAATAATGAAAGGAAATATAACTATCAAATTAAAAGCACAATTATTCTACAAAACTTGGAATTAGAAACTATTCTAGAAAGCAGTGAAAAACAATGATATGTTGACAAAATTTCAAGTGCAAGAGCCTCCATGTATTATCAAAATGTTGGGAAAAACACTGAGAGGGGAAGGGGGGGGGGGGGGGGGGGGGGTGAATCAGTTTTTATAGCTCACTGAAAAATTTTACTTTTTATTTACTAAATTCTATACGCGACATTAATGAACCCAACCAACATATACACGTGAATATACCAACAAAAACTTGTGTATACTGAGATAACTTTATTGTTAGATAAAATTTCAGAAACAATCTTTAACTAAGCTTATTAGTTATGCATCATATATTTAAGCAATAAATATGTGCAGTAACAGCAAAATAAATCATCACACAAGAGCATCAGATGTGAACACCAAGAGTTAAGGTGGAAACCCAATTCGGGAGAAAACCACTGATGCTTTAGTCTCTGTCTTAAATATTTATTATATGAAAACTGCTTACAATATTGTACTGATGCAAACTCATATCATTATGCAAGCATCTACCTACAGAAGGATGCAACCTTCTCTCGTTCTCCAGCTACTACTGGAAGGGAGCTCCACCCACTAATCTTGTTTACCAGTGACTACTAGAAGGGAGCTTCAACCCCCTGATTAGAGCACAAGCTTCTACTGGCAGGAAGCTTCTACTTCCATACTGAAGGCTTCAACCCTTAGAACCACTGCAGCCCACGTTTCATCAATTTTCACACTGGATCCCACATATTTAACACAACTCATCATAAAGATCATCAATGATATACTTAACCCAAACTTCAATCAGAACAGTGAGATTACTGTAACTAGAACATAGTAATAAACCCAGATTTCAAAATCAGCATGTAGAAACAAGCTCAGACATGATCATTCATTATCTTAAAATGCATACACCACTTTGCTTTACTGAGCCCGAGTGTATACGCACTTTCCTTCACACCAATTTGCGTATAGATATGAGAATGCTAATCTTCCAAAATATGGTCAGTCTCAAAACTAGATCTGAGGCTTTCAGTCAAATATATTTTCAATATTGCAAAACCCTTAATCGGTCACTCATCATTAAATATATTTACTCACTCATTGATTAGATTTGTACATATTCAACTTAGCAGCATATACAGTATTCAAGCAACCCAGGTCTACATGAAGACTTCATTGACAAACAACAGAAATACAACAGCAATAAATAGATAACCTCTGCAGTAAGCTTCTGAAAACCTTGACTTCCATATGCTCTTTTTCTGAGACAAAGCCGCATATATATGTGCTTTATCGAGACGAAATAGAATATAGATCTATAAATGTTAATTTTGAAAAATGTTTTAGATCTATAGAATTACCCACATTTCTTCACTTCACTTCATCAAACATGCGCTAGGTCACAAATATAATCATCTCTTCAATAGATCATGTACATAGTCATTTCAAGTCTAGAGATCTTGATCCATCATTGTATCCAAGGGTGCATCATAGATTCAGATCTACCAATAAAATAGATTTCATCCCATGCAGATATACTTCATAGAGAAGTATTCAGTAACAACCCTTATACTTGCACACACTTTGCACTATGATCTTCTTCTCCTTATATAGATTTAGCCTTTACCAATACCATGAGCCAAAACCATAAAAATGTCGATGGTATTCTTGGACGAAATCAAATAGATGACACAAAACTCAATAGTGTGGGCTAATACCATGGTAATGCCCCCTGGTATCATAATTTTAGAGCACAAAAGGTATACGCGACTTGGCTTCTTCATACCTACGTGTATACGTGACTTATCTTCATAAAATCTGTGTATATACCAACCTACGTATGTACATGGGTTTCCTTCATCAAACCTGCGTATACATTGAGAAATATTTCTTGTTTCATTTCTCTGGCACTTACTAGAAGTCCTTTCTCTGTCACATCTAAACTAACCTGTAGAAACATCATTTTTACATCTTTAACAAATAGGTTTCTTATCAAAAGGAAACTCATCAAGTAGGTTTCCATCAAGGACAACTTCATCAAGTAGCTTGCCATCAAGGACAACATATTTCATTATATTTCCAACAATCTCCCCCTTTGGACTTGATGAAAACCATGATGGTGTTTTATCACCACAACATATAGATGCATTAATCATAACCATTATTCAAACACCAAAATACTCTCCCCCTTTGACATCAAGGGAAAAGGGCAGATCAATACCGAAACAAGGTTTCTCTTTCCTTGTAGAAAGAAGAGCTCTGCAAATCTGATGTGCATTATATTGACCATGCTCCCCCTGAGTTCATGTTGAATCTTCAAACAAATTTTTCAATGAAGTACATGACTCTATAACTCAACCGAGTATGACCTTTCCTATCACTGAGGACTCATACGTACATCAATGATCCAACCAAGTGGAATTACATATTTGACTCAACTACCCAAACAAGTGGGTTTAAAATTTTGAATAAGTCCTTACATGACAGAATATAACAATTTTACATCATAGGTCTCAACATGACCTTTTCATCAAATTACATATATGAATTTTTATAACCAGGACCAAAAGATCTCAAGAGAGATATCATAAATAAAAAACCAATCATAATGCCAACAATGCATCCTTTTCAACAAGGCAGGTTCTCCCCCTAAGCTTGTGCATCCTGAACACCTTCAACAACCAATTCATCAAAGCATCTTCATCAAGGAGATAAATATCAAAGAAAGGTACTGTAAGATGAATACTGGAACAACAATAGAGATTACCCAACAACACCACAGACTGTTCTTAACGCTGACCTAGAGAATTTCTGTCAGAAAAAACCATACGCATTTTTATGCACAGAAACTTGCGTATATATGTGATTCGCCTTTATGAAACCAGCGTACCAAATTTAATCTTATGAAATTAAGCAGATTTGATAAGAGAGGCGGAGACAACTCCCAACTTCTATCTGAGATATTCGAATGCTTCCCTGAGAAGAGGTTTAGTAAATATATTTGCAACTTGTTCTTTGGAGGGAACATACTCCAATTTAACCTTTTGTTCAAGCACTTGTTCACGTACGAAGTGATACTTGATAGGAATATGCTTGGTCTTGGAATGCATAACAAGATTTTTCAAGATACTAATGCCACTTGTATTATCACATATAATGGAGATGGGAGGTGAACATTTGATTTAAATATCTTGTAATGTCTACATCATCCAAATAAGTTGTGTGAAACATGATGTGGCAGCCACATATTCTTCTTTTGCTATATATAAGGCAATAGAACTTTGTTTCTTGCTGAACCAAGATACTAATCGGGGGCCCATATAGAATGCACCACCACTAGTGCTTTTTTTATCATTAAAATTTCTAGCCCAATCCACATCTGTGTAAGCATGAATAGTAAGATCAACATTCTTTAGATACCATAGACCAAAGCCTTGAGTCCCTTGTAGATATTTGAATATTCTTTTTACAGCCTGAATATGAGACTCTTTTGGATTAGCTTGGAATCATCCAACAATCCCAACTACATGCATAATGTATGGTCTTGTCCCAGTTAGATAAAGCAGACTTCTAATCATGGATCTATAATTTGGTTGATTCACCATGGGAGAATATTCATGAGAACTGAGGTTACATCTAGTTACCATTGGAGTACTCACAGGTTTGCAGTCTTCCATCCCATACTTCTTCATAATTTTCTTAAGATATTTTTCTTGTGATAGAAATATGTCATTTGTTGCTTGTTGTACTTGTAAGCGAAGAAAATATGTTAGTTCCCCAAGTAATGACATTTCAAATTCTTGCTGCATAACAGAAGCAAATTTTTGACTCGTGGACTCTTCATTACTTGCAAAAATAATGTCATCAACATACACAACAATAATCAATAGTTTATCATTTTCAATTTTTGTGTATAAGTTACTATAAGCAGATCCCTTTGTGAAAGAAACCTTGTTGTTTAAGATATTTGTCAAGACGATAGTACCATGCTCGAGGAGCCTCTTTGAGACCATATAAAGCCTTTTTGAGTTTACAAACAAGTTTTTCATCATTTCCTGGAATGAATCCTTCTAGTTGTTCTATATAAACTTCTTCTTCTAGATCACCATTGAAGAAAGAAGATTTTACATCCATTTGATAAAATTTGAATTGTTGAAAACTTGAAAAAGCAAGAAACATTCTTATGGCTTCAAGTCTAGCTACAAGAGAAAATGTTTCTTCAAAGTCTATACCTTCTTGCTGAGCATACCCTTTACAAACAAATCTAGCTTTTTTTCTAATAACATCGCCATTTTCATTTAACTTGTTTTTGAATATCCATTTTGTTCCAATAACATTTTTACCAGGACGTCTTGGAACCAATTCCCAAGTATGATTCTTTTCAAACTGATCAAGTTCTTCATTCATGGCTTGAATCCAACATTCATCTTTACTAGCTTGATTTACATTATGTGGTTCAATAGTGGATAAGAATGCCAGATAGCTAGGGGATCCTACAAGATTTCTTCTTGTTTGGACACCTGATCCCTTTTCTCCCAAAATTTGAGATTCTGGATGATTCTTTTGAACATACCTGGATGGAGCTTTTTCAGATATATCTTCTTCTTATGCTTCATTGGGTTCTCCTTCTATATTGTTGCTATTTGATGAGGGAAAACATACATCATCATCTTCTTCATTTGTTGTTGTTATTTCCATTTTATGAGCCGCGAGAGACTCATTAGTTACAACACCAATACATTCAAAAATCTTTAGAAGCCTTTTATTGTACCATTTATATGATTTACTTCTAGAAGAGTAACCAAGAAATATTCCTTCATATGCTTTAGGCTCAAACTTACCAATTTTTTCATCATTATTCTTGATAAAACATTTTCTTCCAAAAACTCTAAAATGCTTTACAGTGGGAAGATTACCATACCAGAGCTCATAAGGAGTTTTATCACTATTTACACGAACATAAGCCTTGTTAAGAATATTTACTGTGGTATGTGTTGCTTCTCCCCAAAAGTTATCAAGAGTTCCAGATTCATCAAGCATTGCACGAGCCATATGTTGAACTGTTTAATTCATTCTTTCTACCATGCCATTTTGTTGTAGGGTTCCAGCTATAGAAAATATCTTTTTATGCCATGATGTTCACAGAAATCAAAGAATTCATCTGATAAATTTTCTCCTCCTCGAAAAGATCTAAGACATTTTATTTTTAGATCTAATTCATTTTCAACCAAAGCTTTGAAGATATTAAAATTTTCAAATGCTTCATCTTTATGTTTTAGTAAACCGATCCAACACATTCTAGAGAAGTCATCAATAAATAGAATATAGTATTGTTCTCCATGAGGTGAATTTTTCCTTACAGGTCCACATAAATCAGTATGTATAAGTTTAAGAGGCTTACTTGCTGATCCTTCTTTGGAATTGAATTTCACCCTGGTTTTCTTACCGAATTGGCATGATTTGCATATGGTACTTTCAGGTAGAGTGATGTTGGGAATATCATGAACAGCTTTGAGTCTACTAGATTTACTTATTTGAGAGAAGCTCAAATGTCTGAATCTTCTATGCCATAGCCAATTTTCTGAAGATTTACCTAAGTAGAATTGCTCTTGGCCACCTTTCAATACATACAAATTGCTTGGTGTTCTAGTTCCTTTTATTACCGTTTTTCTTGTGTCAATTTCACGTACTACACATTCTTTTGAACTAAAGACAACTTCATTTTCGTGATCACACATTTGACTCACACTCAACATGTTATGCTTTAATCCATCTACACACATAAAATTATTAGCTTTCACCTTTTGTTTTAGAAAAACAAAACCTTTTCCTTTAATGACAGCAGGAGAGTCATTTCCGAAGGTAACATTCTTTTCCTTCTCTAGAGCATCATATGAAAGGAGTTTATTTTTATCACATGTCATGTGTTTTGAGCATCCGCTATCAATGTACCATTGATTTTCTTCCCCTTCTGAAAATAAAGCTATGCCACAAATTTCAACCTGTAAGTCCTTCTTTCTCCATACCTTGGAATTTGAAGGTATGTGCTCTTTTGGCTGAAATTTTCTCCTGCATTCAGACTCTTCATGTCTAAAGTTATTGCAATAATAACATTCAATTTCATTTTGAAGAGGAGAAAAGTTGTTATAAGTATTCTTCTTTATTCCAGTCTCATTTCTTTTCTTTCTTGCTTCTCTGGTCATGATGGTTTTGTATGCAACACATTGAGCAGCTTTATGACCAAAATTATGACATGAGAAACATTGTCCATTAAAGAAGAAATTTCTGCAATCATGAAACCTTCTATTTATGTTTACCTGCTAATTGATATTTCTGTTATTGTTCTTCCTTGTATTGAAGTGGTCATGATTTACCTGACGGTAGTATCTTTGTTCTTTTGATGAGTGACAAAATGTTGTTGGTTGGCTTTAGCTGCATTTAGATAGCTTGGTGCTGAAGACTGAGAGGATTCTCCGATATATCCAAGGCCTGTCTTTACAAGAGGAGAGCATTGTACCTTGATAATCTCATCTAAGGTTTCAGATCCTTTAGAAAATCTAAGATTTAAAGTTTTCACTTTCTCAATTTCCTTTCTTAGACTTACTATTTCACATTCTAATTTCTTATTGTGCTTCTTCTTTTCTATAAGTTGATTCTTTAGAGTATCTATGGCAATTTTTTTTTCTTCCAAACATATTTTGAGATGATTTATTTTTTCAAGAAAATCATTTTCTTCTAATGAATTCATAAAAGTATCTTTAGCCTCACTAGAGTCTTTTTCAAAAGCCATGAGTAGTCTAATATCTTGATCATATTCTCTTTCTTCACTATTTGATAGACCATCACTATATTCATGAGTATGTAGATTTCTCTACTGATAAACCGTTTCTTATATCCTTTTTCAACTTCCTTTCCCTTTTCATGATTATATTTATGGGGACATTTAGCTGCATAATGAAAAACTCTTCCACAAGAAAAACATTTAAAAGGAAGCTTACCTCTGAACCTTCCAGTGCCAAGTTGTAGCTTCTTTACAAAAGTTATCTCATCTTCTTTTGAAACATACCCGGATCCTTCTTGTTCTTCTACTTCCTTTCATTTTGTAGCAGCTCTAAAGACATCTTCTTTGACCTCAGATGGACCTCCTTTCCTCATTTCACATGCAATCAGAATCCCATGAAGTTGAACAATAGTAAGAGTTTGTAGATCTTTCTTCTCTTCGATAAAAAACACTTTTGACTTGAATTTTGGATTTAGAGATCTCAAAACCATTTCTACTAGATTAGTGTCAATTATGGTTTCACCTAGATTTCTCATATGATTTACAATATCATATAGACATAAAAAGAAACTAGCGATTCTTTCCTCATTACGCATTCTGAGTTTTTCATATTGAATTCTGAGGGTTTGGAGTTTAGCACTTTTTACCTTGGTATCACCTTCATAGCTCAGAATTATTTTGTCCCATATCTCCTTTGTTGTATTCAACTGCATGATTTTGACAAATTCAGATTCAGTCAAACTTCCCAATAATGCATTGCCCTCCTTTGCATTGGTTTCATAGTTCTTTCTTGTTGCTAGATCTGTTGGAACTGAAGCTGGATATTGATAACCTCCTTCAACTATAGCCCATACATATGCTCTAGGAGATTGAAGATAGGATCTTGTCCTTGTTTCCTGGAAGATTAAATTGTTTCCATTGAAGAGAGGAGGCCTGATAGATGTTGTCACATCTTGATTGCTCATCTTATATCATCTTCCTTATAGCAATTAAGATTCTTCAGAAGGACCTGGTCTGATACCAATTGTTGGAAAAAATACTAAGAGGGGGGGTGAATCTGTATTTATAGCTCACTGAAAACTTTTAAATTTTATTTACTGAATTCTATACATGACTTTAATGAACCAAAATAGCACATACATGCAGATATACCAATAGAAACTTGCGTATACTGAGATAAATTTATTGTTAGATAAACTTTCATAAACAATCTTTAACTCAGCTTATCAGTTATGCATCAGAATGTTAAGAAGTAAATATGTGCAGTAACAGCAGAATAAATCATCACACAAGAGCATCACACATGAACACGAAGATTTAAGGTGGAAACCCAATTTGAGAGAAAACCACTGCTGCTGTCGTCTCTGTCTTAAATGTTGGCAATATTTTCATTGATGGCAAAGGATAGCAGCAGGACAGCAATAGTGGCAAAGGACAGCAGCAGAGGCAAAGCAGGATATAGTGATGGCAAAGGATAGCAACAGAGGCAAAGCAGGGTATAGTGACAGTATTTGCAGGAGCATGAGGAGAACAGAGTGTGAAAAAGGAAAAGCAGAATACAGTGACAGGATGTGTAGAAACTACAGAAGACTATACATATAGAGCATGAAAGGACAGATGTCTACATTTGGCAGAGCAGCAGATTGCACATACAGGAATTACAGTAAGGGCTTCGAAGAATTTGAAATACAAACCTGGAATGTGCATTGAGTTTCTGATAGAGCTGTTGGTTGGCACCAAGAGTGCAACAAAAGGTGTATACTAAACCATTGAAAGGTCAAGATAGAACCCTGAGGATAAGATGTGGAACCGAGCTTTGAGCAGTGAAAACCTAATGGATTTTGGGGTTAAATCTTATGGTAGCATTATATTAATGTAAGAATGAAACACGTTTTTTTGTTAAGGCCGAAATAAGAAAGAAAATATTTGAATGAAGTATATATATATCTTTGTATATAACAAAGGCATGTTCGGCTTTACGGTGAGATCGAGCCCTGACATGAAATTAAAAATGCAGAGTTGAATGAAGCCTACGCGGAATGATGGTTCAGTGGTAGAGAGATGAAGGAAATAGAATAGACAGTGGAGCTATGTATCAAAGGGAGAAGAACCGAAACGAGAAGTTATAAATCAAATAAATGAATTTTTGATAGTATGTGGGACAGAACCATGTGCAAACCTGGAACCGTGAGTAAGAGGAATTGGAACCGTGAGGAACAGTGACAGCGGGTTTGCGAAATCAACCTCACCCATATCACACCGCCTTTGTACTATAAGTGGTATTTCCAAATTGAAAGCGATCAACGCCATCGGCTGACATGTGGCTTTAAGTGGTTTGGATAACCCGCTCTCATCGTGAGTTAAAGCCTGTGTATCTAACTCGTGCGATTGCCGTAGGATCAATGGATGAGTGCGTGATAAGCCTAAAACTATAGGATGATAAGGGAGTTAAGCATTGGGACCCACTCCATTGTGTGAACTCGAAGAATTAAATGACGTACACCTTGGTTGCACGATGATCGTCGGATCATCGAATGGTATGCTGTAAAGTTTGCATCCGTCGATTGAAGAGAATGTAGCACCTTTTAAACAAAGGGCCAAAGTATATAGGTATACATATATACATATACATGAGGTACTATATAGCCCGGGCCTAATACAACCAAATACTTAAACTGTGGGACCCTCACCAATCGCATCGGGTCAAGGTTGACATCGGAATAGATTAATAAAATTGCAATTGCGATGAAAGTCCAGACCCGATGGGCTTATAAGCCATGATTGATATATGGTTGAGTTCCGGAATAATAGTGAATCATTGGAATCAGAGCATCTGAACAATGGAACATCGGAGAATCGTAAATCAATGAACAGTAAACCATCGGAGCATCGGAGCATCGGATCTCACAACTAAAAGTTGCGATTGCGATCAATCGCAATTGGAAGTGGTCAGTTGCGATTAATCACATTGAAAAATAGATTAAGGGTTTAAAACATTTGATTTGAGGAAATATCAATATATGTTGATATATATTATGGTTGGCATGTAACAATAAAGCCATGAATATATTTGAGAATGATAAGCTGGGAACATTATTATATTAAGTTGAGATAAAAGCCAAGGGAAAAATTAAAGCGAATCAGCATGAGAACCAAGATGTAATTGGGTCAAAGAACTTTAAAACTGGTGATTGATATGCTGGGACCCTTATATGAGGTTTTAATAAAAAGCTGTTAATCATGGATGGATAAGCTATCGCATACATTTTTTCAAATTGCTAGCGCAGGGAAAGAAAATGGAGAGGCATTTTTATATGCGCCACACTCTGATTTTATTTGGGGTATTTAATTAGATTACCAAATCAACAGTTATATATATACAACAGACTCACAATTGCAGTGAACAGGTGAATATGCACAGGAATGAAAATGTGGGTTTGACAGGTATACACGCGCAGGTGCATAGAGTTGCAGTAAACAGAGGTATGCAGGATAGTTGCACGACAGCAACAGAAAGGACAAAACCAACAAGCCAAGGGCTGAGTGAAGTTTATGTATTGAAACTGAAAATGTAAATGTTTAATTGTTTTTATATTGTTTGTGATGCAAAGGCAAGTATCCTAAGGAAAAGAAAAATTCCACTATAACATGGAAACTTGTACATATTGTTATATTCTTAAAACGAGTTGGACAAAGGAATGAGAAGACAGAAGCCAAAAGGTCATGGATGTTCACTCCAAATTCCTTGTGAAATACAAACAGTCATGTGATGAACTCTATATATAATATCAACTTGATATGCATAGAGAGGTTACAGAGAGTAAGGATAGAGAATGCAAAGAATAGAAGATTGAGGCAGAGAAGATAAGGAAGAGAGGAGAAGAAAGAGATGCTACAGAACAGAGCTGATATCAGTGGTAAATCAGCGAACATATCTTTTGATAAATTGAGGAAGTTGGAGCTTCTCTATCAAGTTGAAGCTTGATAGATGTCAGTTGTAGCTGACTGAGGTTGGAGCCTCCTGTAGGTTGGTGCCTGCAGAAAATCGAAGGAAGTTGGAGCTTCCTTGCAAGTTTTAGCTTGCAGAATTGAGGTTGGAACCTCCTGTAGGTTGGTGCCTACAGAAAAACAGTGGTGAGAGGGAGTTGGAGCTTGCCTTTGCATCACAACAATACTAAAATGTCGTTTTCTCCCTTTATGGGTTTACACTTACATCTGTTGTCTCTATGTGTGTTTCTTATATGTTGATATGATCTACTCAATTTGTTTAATTGTTTTTTGCTCTCACAATAAGGTTGATGTCACATTAATTTAATTCTTAATGCAACATTTTAAGTCTGTTCACATATTAAGCTGTAAATAAGTTTTATGAAAATTTAAATTGTTGATGCATGTGTTAAACTGATTCACCCCCCCCTCTCAGTTTAACCAAAGATTCAACATTAAATATTTATTATATGAAAACTACTTACAATATTTTACTAATGCAGACCCATATTAGTATGCAGGCATCTACCTAGAGAAGGCTGCAACCTTCTCTCGTTCTCCAGATGCTACTGGAAGGGAGCTCCAACCCCTTGATCTTGTTTACCATCCACTACTGGAAGGGAGCTTCAACCCCTTGATCAAAACACTAGATTCTACTGGCAGGAAGCTTCTACTTCCATACTAAATCCTTCAACCCTCAGAACCACTACAGACCACGTTTCATCAATTTTCACACTAGATCCCACAACTTCAACACAACTCATCATAAAGATCATCAATTATATACTTGACCCAAAATTCAATCAAAATAGTGAGATTACTGTAACCAGAACATAGTAATAAACCCAGATTTCAGTATCAACATGTAGAAACAATCTCAACCCTGATCATTCATTATCTTAAAATGCATATGCCACTTTTCTTTACTGAGCCCGTGTGTATACACGCTTTCCTTCACACCAACTTGCATATAGATCTGAGAATACTGGTCTTCCAAAATATGGTCAGTCTCAAAACCAGATTTGAGGCTTTTAGTTAGGTATCTTTTCAGTATCGCAGAACCCTTAATTAGCCAGTCATTAGTAAAAATATTTACTCACTCATTGATCAGATTTGTACATATTCAACTTAGCAGCATATGCAATATTCAAGAAACCTAGATCTACATGAAGACTTTATTGACAGACAGCAGAAATAAACAAATAAACTTTGCAGTAAGCTTCAGAAAACCCTAACTTCCATATGCAGTTTTTCTGAGACAAAGCTGCGTATATACGCGCTTTATCGAGATGAACTAGCGTATATATCTATAAATATTAATTTTGTAGAATGTTTCAGATCTATAGACTTACCTAGATTTCTTCACTTCACTTCAGCAAACATGCGCCAGGTCACAGATCTAATCATCTCTTCAATAGATCAAGTACATAGTCATTTCAGGTCTAGAGATCTTGATCCATCATTGTATCCAAGGGTGTATCATAGATTCAGATCTACCAATAAAATAAAGCTCATCCCTTATATACTTCATAGAGAAGTATATACTTCATAGAGAACTATGATATACTTCATAGAGAAGTATTCAGTAAAAACCCTTATACTTGCACACACTTTGCACTATGATCTTCTTCTCCTTATATAGATTTAGCCTTTACCAATACCATGAGTCAAAACCATAAAACTATCGATGGTATTCTTGGACAGAATGAAATAGACGACACAATGCTCAATAGTGTAGGCTAATACCATGGTAATGCCCCCTGGTATCATAATTTTAGAGTGCAAAAGGTATACATGACTTGGATTCTTCATACCACTGTGTATATGCGAATTCTCTTCATAAAAAATGTGTATATACCAACCTGTGTATGTACATGGGTTGCCTTCATCAAACCTATGTATACATTGAGAAATATTTCCTATTTCATTTCTCTGGCACTTACTGGAATTCCTTTCTCTGTCACATCTGAACTGACTTGTAGAAACATCATTTTTACATCTTTAACAAATAGGGTGCTTATTAAAAGGCAACTCATCAAGTATGTTTCCATCAAGGATGACTTCATCAAGTAGGTTGCCATCAAGGACAACATATTGCATCATATTTCCAACACAAAATGATGACTAGAACAAGCATGAAAATGAAAGAAATTATGGGAAAATACTTCAAGGAAAGTGTTTTTGGATTTTTGAGTTTATTTTGAGCACTCAACCTATAACCAAAAAAAAATCAGAAAACTATATTGAAAACAAAAAATTCAAATATCTAAAGAGATTAAAAACTAAATCTAAGGAGATACTGAAAAAAGAAGAAGAAGAAGAAGAAGAAAATGATAACTATATTATCTCACAACTCCACAGGAGGCCCTCCTCATGAGTGTGAGGAATTATAAACTCAAATCACTTAATTCAAATCATCAATTTCATTAAGAATTATGCCATATCATAGATTACATTCACTCGAAAAGAAAAAAAAAAGTTATTCTTCTTCAAATTGAAGCAAAAATTACAAGTTAATATTCATCATTGACATCTAATATCTCCCCTCATTAAAGAGACTGCAATTTATAGAGTTTTGAAGCAACAAGAAAATCAGAATTTCATTGAATGAATTATGGCCATGAGATCTCAGTAAATTTGTTTGAAAATATAAAAAATATATATTTTGAAGGTTTCTTGGATCAAATATCAGTGCATATCTTATCACACTTATCTCCAATCCTTTTGTAAATAAAATCTTGTTCCAATCCTTTTGATGACTGGGCATGGACTATGAAATTACCAAACGGTTTTCTCACACAATCTGCAAAATAGGGCTCCAAAGAACCCAAGAAATATCTTAAATGGTAACGAATTTTAAAAAACTGCTCATTGATAGCCTAATGGGACCCATGCTGAAAAACACCCATGTGTTTTTTCTTCCAAATTCGTTTTCATTTTCTCAGAACACACATTTGAATTTTACTAGTCAAAATTGTTGGATTTTTCCTTTGATATTTTGCTGGAGGTCCACACGTGTGAGTTGGGTGGAGTTTGACCAATAATAATCCATATTGGATCTTGTAGAAACCAATTCCAATTGTTAGGTTTCCTTTTAGAGTGATGACATTACCTTAACCATGGAGGTAGCTACAAAAATTGACTTGAACTGCAGAAACTTGAATTGACCAAACTGTCATTAGTAAAACCAAAAAAATTTCTTCCCAATTCATTAAAAATAATATAAATAACAATAATAAACCATGTAAACATGTATGAGGTAATTTGGTCTGTTTATGGATAAATATGGTTAAAATGTTTGACAATGGGTGAATGGAATGATGTGAAAATGGATGGTTTCATCAACAAAATCATGACAAGTTGGAGGCCCAACAATACTCCTATAAATTTAAATATTAAATTAGATTGTTTTATGTGTGTGTAGATTTTATATGTATGTATGTATGTAGGTTAATTGGGTCTAGCCTTGGAAATTGAGAGAATTTTTATTCTTCCCCACTTGGGATCAATTCTTACAAGTGACATGTTGAGGGAAAGTACTCAATGGATAAAAAATATGAAATAAAACATTAAAAAAACAAGAATAGAAAATACTAATTTCCATGGTTGAGGTGGGATTGAACACGTGAAATTTCATAAGGTTTTGATCTAGCATCATCCAATTTATCCCCTTTCTCGATGTCAATTTCAAGGTTGAGGGAACCTATGCCATATTCCTATTTAAAATCTAGGGGGAGTGGTCTATCCAAATTTTCTTATGAAGCCAAGGAATGATGTAATAGGGAAGGGTCATCTGATATTCCTATGTCATCAACAAGGGGTGATGTAATTGTTGATAAATGATAACTCGAGTTGGAGCTTCTTGCACATGTTAGGTGTGAACATGTGAGAATTCGTTCAATACAACTTCCAGGTACCACTTGGCAAAAGTTGGGAAATAATACCATTTTGTAATTTCACTTAAAATAAATAAAAGTGAAAGTTAAATTTTCTATATTCTTCTAGTATTAGAAATATAAATGAAATAATTTAGAGATTCTACAATATCAGTGAATTACATTTCTTCTAATCTTAAGAATAAATCTCATTAGTAAGATAAGGAGGTTTTTAGGATTAAGGAAATTAGTTTGTAAGATATGTTGGATTCCTTTAAATGGTCATTACCATTGAGGAGATTAATATCTCTCTCAAAATATAAATAGGACAAGATGGGAGAAGTAAAAAAAAAACATGAGAAAAATTGAGAGACATGGTGACCAAGAGAAGAAGAAGAGTGCATTTGAGATAAAAAGTGCATATACGTTGTAACAAACAATAAGAAGCAATCCATATAGCAACAAAATTATACAATTGTACAATAGTAGTTTATATCTTATTTCTTCAATCATTCCATGCTTCTATTTCAATAGGTTTTACTTGTCTGTTCTATAGTATTTTTATTGTCGTAGACTGCTAAGTTATAACAAACTATGGAGGTACCTTGTAATTGGAATCATAAATTGATTTGAAGGGTAAAATTGATGTAAATGTGTGTTATTCATTTTTTGTTTCTGTTCATTTTTCAACAATATTTGTGATTAGAACATGTTTAGAAATATTTGTTTTTGTTATTAAATAAATCTAGATATCATTTACTTAATTAAGAGAAACATAGGAAAATAGTCTTATTAGGCTTAAAAAATTATATGGTATCAAAGGAGGTCTCTTATTACAATACTAAAAGGCTTGCAATAGTAGATCGACTTCCCAAATCAAGAACATATAGTTAGAGGGTTTCATTATTGTTGCTTGAAGGACTAAGCACTCTTGCAAGACTTTTTTTGTTTAATTTTTAAATCTAGGAAGTTTTTTCATTTGATCTCAAAGATGGAAGCATGTAACCTCAAATTTATGGATATATTGGATGGTGTTGCCTCCAATTTCTTTCCCCGGAAAGTCACAATGAGATTTCTATTGGAAGAAAATGATATATGGTATATCATCAAGGATGTTGTTCCTCCACCTACAAGTCCACAGTTGTTGGAAAACCATAATAAGAAGGAAGTGAAATACAAGCATATGATCTTGTATTCCATGAAATATCACCTAATTCATCACAAAACCGATAAACAAACAACAAAGGAGATACATGATGCCTTCGTTAGCTTCTACAAAAGCAATAATATTGACAAAAGGATGATATTGAAAAACAAACTTATATCATTAGACATGACCAAATTAGACAACATTAGTAGTGACCTAATGAATAACACATAGATATATGATCGAATTACAATAGTTGGAGAGAAGGTTGCAAACACAAAATTGTTCAACATGGCATTGAATTAATCCCTGACTTCATGAGAACCATTTCTCAAATGTATCTTTTCTCAGGAGAACCTTCCAAATTTTGAAATACTATGGGATGATTATATATAGGAGAAAAATTAGATGGATTCAAAGACACTATTAAATATAGGCAAAAAAACGGACGCTTTAATTTAACAATACTGATAAAATTTCCTGTATTGTTCCATTTTGTTTGGTTTTTTTTTCTATTAAAATAAAAGCCCTAAACAATGCTGGATATCCGACACAAAACATAAATGCATCAGATATCCAACAGATTCACCATATATATCTAACCTCTTCTTATTATATTAGATACCCAACGTGTATGCGACGTGCATTGGATTTTTGATGTTTGGGGTCATCCATGACAATGTTGGAATATGGACATTAGACGTGATCAATTTTTTTGACCGTTATATGTTTTCACCCCATTAATACGTGGGCATCGGAAATCTGATATATATATATAGAAATATATATATATATATATATATATATATATGTGTGTGTGTGTGTGTGTGTGTGTGTGTGTGTGTGTGTGTGTGGCCTATTTTTGTTAAGAAAATAATTTATTAATTACATTACAAATAGTTAAACTGCAATTGATTTTTGAAGATAATCAATATCAAAAGTTTGGTAAGGAAATATGGATGATGAAAAATGTTATTGCCCTTGTACCAAATGTAAGGGCTGCGGGAAGAGGATATATGGTTTAAGGTATTTAGGGGTTAATAGTTTAGGGACTTAAGGAGTAAGGGGTTATCGGTTAAAGGTTTATGGGTTGGAGATTAAGGGCTTAAGGGTTAGGGGTTTCAGGGCTTAATTAGGAGGAATGGGGTTAAGGTGTTAAGGAATAGTGAGATAGGATCTAATGGGTTAGGGTGTAATGGTTTAGAGGTTACCTAGGTAGAGGTTAATGGTGTGTGTGTGTGTGAATGAGATTTAAATATTTTTAAACGGATATGTAAAATTAAATTTTAATTTATAAAATTTGATAAAATAATAAAAGTTACACATATTATACTCCTTTTCAAAGTTTGTGTGTGTGTTACTTTTTTTTTTCATTTTTTCCACATATGCACACACATATATTTTTGTGTGTGATTTAAGAAAATTTAATTTTGTTAGTATAATTAAAATTTATAATTTTTTATTAACTAATATTAAATTTGAAACAACATCAACCAAAAAACTTACCTAAAATGTATCATAAAATTACACCTTTAAAAATCTAAAATTATAAAAATTGTAAAAATTTCAACTTCAAATTAAAAGTTAGGGTTAGTGATTAATAGGTTAAGCGATTAAGTGCAATATGTTAGGGTTTAAGTTATGTTTAGGGGGTTTAGGGCCTAGGGGATTTAGATATTAATCATTTTTTATGGAGTAGGGGTTAGGGGGGTTTATGATTTAAGGGTTTTAGCATTAGGGATTAAGGAGTTAGGTTACAAGTAAGGAGTTAATAGTTTAGGGTTTGTTGTGTAAATCAAAAACCCCCATTATTTGTAGCCATAGTTACTTTAAGAAAATAATGGGGACCCTTTTTTAATTTTTAGAGTTTAAGCAAAAAAACCCTTAGAATATTTCATTGATAGGAATAGGGTTTAAAATGGATAAAAACTTTAAAAATTGGCTTTCCAAATATTTAAGCAGAGGTAAATTGCATTTCGCAAATCGAAAAATCACTTACATAACAAAAATAATGATTTGAAACATCTTTTGCAATCCAATGAATCTAAACAAAGCACTCTTATATAAGGAAAAAGCCATTTTTTAGTAATTTCGATAATGAATATCGTAGGACTGACTCTTGCCACATCAGCTTATCACATTTCACGAATCGTAAATTCTTCAAACAATCTTATTTTCTCCTAATCATACTCACTGATGCGATAAAACATATCGCATCACATTATCGCAAAGAACTCAATCATGCTATTTTTTATTACTCATACTTGTTGATGAGCTAAAGAGACTGCATCGCAGATTGCATATCGCACACCCATTATACAAGCAAAGATTGCACGTTGTTAACTTTGCTGATATTGCAATTGAGATGTCACGATCGATAGAAAAGACAGCTCGTCGGCATTTAATGAAGAGATTACAAACGAGTAAGGATGTAATGCGATAGATCTGATTTGAAATGAGAAAATATTATAATGGCATGAAAATCCATATCAGTTATAAATGTCATAAATTAATGGTTTTATCACCCATACCACCAGAATCATTTCCCTGCAACAATCATTCAATTCATATCCCATCAGCATGTGAAGTTTCATCCATTTTCAATGTTTCTATTTAGATCGGCATTTGTGCTCACTGTAGGATTCAAAGGTTACTACTTTCCTCTCACTCTTTCTTACTTATTTACAGGAAAGCTCGAGTAATCAAAGTTCTTCTGAAATGTCTAAGGCTTTGAAGAAACAAAAGAATTATATGGCTCCTATTAACCCTGCGCATACTACTTCAGAGAGAATAGAGATGTTTCCCTTGTTCACAGATACGACTTGCGGACCTGAAAGTGGATCCTCGCTGTGAAAATATATGTACAAGCTATTTGAATATGAGAAGCCATGCAAAATCTAGAGAAAAGCGACAACAAATGTCCCAAAATATTCTGAAGCAACAATTGGAGATGTAGCCAATTCATTTCTTCACCGAATTGCAACAAGGCCCAAGATACTACCACATAATGATATGGTAAGGTGGATTATCGACAATCTTAATATCGGAGACAAAAATTTCCTGACCAATAGATGAACAATGATTGGTTCCTTTAAGGCCAAAGACTTGAAGAAAATGTACCATCTTCCGGACCCTGATAATATTTATGATAAAGAATTCCTTGCAAAATTCATTAAGGAAAATGAACTCAATTCAACATCGATAAAGCAATGGAGGAGCAATCCTAACAAACACAAGCATGATGAAAAGAGTAGGTACTCTATTGATTCTCTCGCAAGTCCCTATTGTTATATCTCAGCTATGATGTCTTGAATTTCTGGTCATTCAAACACAACTAGATTCTCGGTAGAATGAGTTCCCCTTATGGAAGGAGCAGTTGATGATTATGTTATGGATTGGGGCAATATTCTGTCAAACAATATTGCCACCCAAATTTTATAATATTGAAATAATTGCTCTATCTCTTCCAAAAATTTTCCTTCATTTTATATGAGTGGTTATATTATGGATGTTGTATATTTTACATCAGATTTTCCAGCCATGGGCTGGAAATGGACTACCCAAGATCCCTTTCCCATCCATGTATTTCATAGTATTCTTTGGGAGTCGAAATATGAAAGCCATTTTTACAAAATCTTTCATGGAGTTATACTTCCCCTTTTTGAATTTATTTTTAATGAGAAAGCCCCCAGACATTCCAAAGAGGCCCCAGGTGACTTCGCTTCTATAGGAAAATGCTTTGGTGAGTAGTCATTTACCTATGTAAGATTATTTGGAAGCCTAGATCATCCACATGTCTTACCCTGTATGTTCCTAATAAACTTCTCGCAAGAGAAATCACATACTAGTCTATGGGAAATGGTCTTACTAGATTTTTGAAAGAAGCCAAAAAGGCATTGTGACCTTCCTTTCCAATTAACTATGGTGTGTATGGACTAGATTTTGGCGAAAAAGGAGGTCTCTAGGCAAGATCCAGGTTCAGGCTTGAGGCCAACAAGGTTTCCGTGGTAGTCTAGGACAACACCAGAATTTTCACCATGCTCAAGGGAGCAGGGAGTCTCACCCGAGGTGTACTACGACCTTACTAAGATTAGATGCTAGATCATTGATGTTGAGGGAAGATTACTAACACAGATAATAAATATGAGCATACAGAATACATATATATCTAAACTCCAAGAAGTAAGCTATCATTCATCATGACATGTTTAGAGTACCGAATTAAAATTTAAACTAGGCATACATTCACCATAATCAAGTAAGCAACAACCAATTCATGATACATAACACAACAACAATATGATTCGATTAACTTGGATCAAAACAACATAGACATACTCCGCAGAGTTTATTACAGTTCAGTTCAATACAAAAGGCTTCACACAGAGCTCTCTTGAGGCTCTACTTCATATCGGCCTCCCTCTCTGACTAACTAGCTAACTAACAAACTAACTATGGAGTCACTTCTTTCCTGCCTATTTGTTCCTGCCGACTGATAATGTTAGTCCTTGCCTCTTTTGCACTCGTCTACTCCCTTGCACTCCGCTGCCTTCCATTTCTTCTTTATCACTAGGAGTTCTACTATTTGTTTCTTGTCTCCCATCTCTACCATTTGTGTCATTCTCTGTCTATCACCACCTGTCTTCTAGCTTTTTGCAACCGTGACAACTCCCTGTCTACCTTGATTACCTTCTGCCACCTACCTTCCGACTCTCCGCAACTCCAAAACTGTTCTATCCAAAACAAAGGCCCCAACAGGCCCCGAACACACGCTGTTGACTCATCCCGAGTTAATCTTTCCTTGTTGTTGCAAATTTTGGTGGTCTGTCAGCTTCCAGTGCTAGCCTAGTTTCTCCTGTTTCTTCCATATTTGTCATTTCTTGTTCTGGTTTGCCATGTTCCAAAAAAGGCCCCAAATCGGGAACCTTGCTCAATGTTGATTTTCTGAGCTCTATAAACTCAGCTATTACTTGTTGCCACACTTTAAGCATAGGCTCCGTTTTAGTGATGACTTTGTCGACCTTAATCGTATCTGCTACCTGCGTCAGCTTTTTGAACACTTCCTGGATCTTCGGTTCGGCTTCAATCGCCAATTGCTGAATTGCCTTAGCCTTTTGCTTCATAGGTTAACTTAGGTCCCTGAGAAGTTACATTATTGATGCTGAGTGTTCTTAAATGGCCTGAATTTTGGTTTCAACCAGATATGCTTGGTCATACAGTTGAGTTTTGCTGGCCGGATCTTTGGCTTCTCCAATTTCAAGGAAAATCTTCTAAAGTTTCTTTGAAATTGGTTGTGCTTTCATTGTCAGTGAATTTTAGAATTCATGTAGCTGCTCCAACAGGCTGTATGCTTCCTTGATCGTTGTTCCGAGCATTTCCTTTATGTTGTGCATCTGTCTCTGCCTCTCCGCTACTTTCTCGGCATATAATGTGGAGGGACCTAGCAATCCTGGCTTGGCTGCAAGTGCCTCTTTCAATTCTTAGTTTGCTCGGTTCAGCCTCATGCATGCCATTTTGACTCGAATGGATATTTCGACCATTGAGCATGACAAAATATCTTCGGGTATTTTGTTGTCCTGGGCATTGACGGTCAGCCATAGGTCTTTAAAGACCTCTGTTACTTTCTCCAGCTACTTTTATAGGCTATCCTTCTTTCCTTGGAGTTGATTTCGCTCATCAGTAAATGCAATCCCTTGCTATTGCTGCTACTCAAATATCTGTTGGAGGTCATTATGCAAACCTTCTTCTTATTGTGCTGCCATCTGGATGAAACTGAACAGTTTGTTGGGTCCCCAACTTTGCATGTTCCCACTGCTCGACATCTCTTGGGTTGGATGTCTCTCCCTGAGTGGTTGCCTGTCGGCGATTGATCTTTCAGAATGTCCCTGTGGGGATGTTGGTTGACTCCGTTGTGGCGGCTGGGGTTCAGGGACATGCAGACTAGTAGATGGCATGAACTGTTGCAACAATAGATTGGATTGTTGGAATGGGTTTAGCTCTGGAGGGGTGGGCATTGTATCATAAATGAGGGACCCTTCCTTGATTAATAACTCTAGAAATGTGCCCTGTCCCACCATCATTTGGTCAACCTCAGGTACTCCAGTTATACCCAAGTTAACTTCTGCCTCAATATCAAAATGTTTTATGGTCTCTAGTGGTATCAGATCTAAAATGGTTGTAAAGGTGGACAGAGTGTGGGTGGGGTGGTCCTTGGACGTGAATGAGGTGTGTGGTGATGAATTCTGTGTACTAAGTGGTGATGAGGTTTGGATGTTTAGGACTGATTATGGATCAAATACAAGTAGAGCAGAGGTGGTTTGGGTGGCAACCTCTAGCTCTTCTTGAATTAGCATTCCCGTCACTATAGGTTGGGGTTGGTCTTCTCCTGTGAGATCAACCACTTTTTCAGGTCCTATGGTTCATGCTCTTTTTCCTTTAGGTGTTGGTACTGGGGGTTTATTCAGTTTGGTTTTGCAGATAGGAGTGACTATGGCCAGCGAAGGGGAGTTGAATGCGGTGGATGGTAGTGCAATAAGGATGGGGGTGGTGGTGGACGGGGATGCAGCATTCAATGTTTGAAACTGAGAAAAAGTTGGAAACACAGTAGATGTGATGCTAAGATTTTCTATTACCTTATTGAAGCCTTTTACCCGTGTGTCGAGTTGGTCCAGTAGTGGCCGCAGTTGAAGTTATGAGATCCTCTACACTGTTTCTTCTGGTGTCTCCGTCGAGAGTGCTTTTGGTAGCATTGCACCAAACGAGTAAAATGGGATCCCGCTTCTGATCTCCATTACCACTCCTGGCCATGATGAAACTTCTATGTAAAAGGCCTCTTCCTATATTTGGAACTTCAATGGCTTCTTTTGGAAAGTATTTTCGTCCATGCAGCTTGGTCAGACATAAGTTATGTTATGGGTCACCCAAACCATATCTATGGAAAGTACCTATCCAGTAGGTTTCTTGTAACTCTTTTTTGGCTCCCAACCACTTCGACCAACTGTTTGTATGAAACTGTAAAAGATTCCTCACTGGCCTCTTTGGTACTTGGGTCCCCTGATACTCTCCATGGCATAAACCTTAGGGACATTGGATGGTTGTGAGTAATCTCTATGAGTTTTCTGATCCTTGGTGGACTCCACTTCCACATTGCGAGGGTCATGATCAGATAACCATATGAACCCTCTGGCTCGCCTGTAGTTGTCCTCGCAAGCTTCAAATAGCTCATTTAATAAGAATGTGCACCAACTCAGCTGTGCTCCTTGAATGCAATGCTCCACAACTGAGATTGTTTCCAGAGTGCATTCCCCCTTTGTGTAGTGCCTTATCATTTTCCCAGCTATCAAATAGTAGGTGAATTTTACCGTTGGGTGGTTTATGAGGTCAATTTTTTCTCCCGTTCCTCCTCTTCTTGTTTAATACTTTTTGTAATAGTCGCAATCTCATGTATTCTTAGCTCTCTTGGACATATTTTGAAAGGTAGATGAGACATCATTTCCTGCCACTGATAATCCTGTAAGTCTATGTATGCCTTCTACATGAATTGGGATCTCCCTCCTAATCCATAGTGATCCATTTTTTATTCCGCTCATTAAGAACTTAGTGCATTGCATTGTTTCTCCCGCCGTCCCAAATACCGGAAGGCTCCTGAGGTGTAGGATAGTTGACCTTTGGATGCCTCTGAAGTATGGGTGCACCTTCGCTACTTCACCTCCTCCCTCCTTTGCATAATTTTCGATGTACACTTACCTTTTCATGGTTGGGAACTGGTACGATTTTGTGAAGTCTGTATATATCAACGAGGCATTATCATCTTTTCTTATCATCGACTCCATCCTTTGAATTCTTCCATCAAGCTTGGGCTTGATGACTTAGGTAGCCATCTTTGTCATTTTCTTCCTTATACTATATACTTGAACTGATGTTGCTAGTCTACCACTCTAAACTACTGCTACTGGTCTTCTACTTTAAACTTTTGCTGCTAAAATTGGGATTATTTTTATAGTTGTTTCTCTCTCTGGTAACTCAGAATTTTCTGGCATTTTGGTGTTTCCTTCCTTCATGCAGGTTAAGTAATATTACTGGCATGAATGATGTTTATGCGACACCATAACTAATTAATTTCTGTTGTCTTTCCCGCAGATATAATCATTTGATTAGTTATCGGGGTGAGCTGTATTCTGACAGTGTTGATTCTGGCTTCAGGAATTGGGTAGACATGATGGGAAATAATTATGGATTAATGTGGAAACTTTATTATGGTATGGGGAGTTACTAATTACGACAGTTATTTTTCAAATTCAGGTGATCTTACAGACTGACAATGGTATGATGGGTCATTATGAGTGAATGATATTTTACATGCTTAGGCTATGTGACACTGTAGACTCTCCCTCCGACCACAATTGGTTGCGATGTGGTCTCCACATCGCAACATGGTTGATTGCTATTTTGCACAACTTTGCGGCTTATTGAGGATTCCTATTCTAATGGGATGAAAATATTAAAACATACTATTCTACGGCTCATCTCGGTTGCGAGAGAGTTATTGACTCTAATCTACTGACTGCTCTCGGTTGTGAGGGTTATTAAAATTAAAAAGATTGTGGTGCTTACTCATGGTAGGGTTTCAGGTGTGTGCCATTCACCCATCCTTGAAGTATTTCTCTATTTAGTTGCGCTAGCCTGACCATGCCTAAATATCTTATGTCTATGATGTAATACAGTCCTATCTATTGCATTCTAAGCTTCCCCAGGAACTTCTAGAATTTGCTGTCATCGAGTACTACTTTTCCACCAATAGTGAATTTTTTGTGCTTGATGTGGCGGTCATGCCAGGCATTTTGTCGTTGTTTCTGTACAGATTGATGGAAATCTGCCAAAAATATATCTTCTTCAAGCTCCTACAATTCATGGAGGCATGCAGAGATGGAGTCCTCCTCTGTCATGTGTGTTGATGAAGCAATTAATAGGCTTGGTATGATAAACTCAGCTGGTATTACTTCCTCTTTCCCGTATACTAACTGGAATGGAGTTTGATTATGCAGCCTCTTTATGGTTGTCCTGTAAGCCCACAACATGGCTGGTATTGTTTCATCCCAGTCATCATAGTTAACATTGCATATCTTTTTTAGTCCTTTCTCCAATATTTTTTTGAAAGACTCGACAGTTCAATTCGCCTGAGGGTGCTACGAGCTACTCTTGTGGCGTTGTATCATAAAGTTGTCTATCAGTGATTTAATTGTAGCATTGATGAAATGCATGCCTTGATCACTTGTTAGGCTCCTTGGACAACCAAACCTACTAATGATGTTCTCAAAAATAAATCTTGTTTTCATGTCTGTTGTACATTTCCTTACCAATACCGCCTCTACCCATCTTGTGAGGTAATCATTTGCGGTGATTATATACCTTTTCTGTGAGTGTCGCGCCATTGGTGCAATTGGTCCTATGAAGTCGAAGGCCCATTTCTCAAATTCCTACATAACCCTCACATGTTGCAGTGGCAACTCATCACAGTGTGACGGTCACCCTGTTCTTTGGTAGAAATCGTATTTTTTCACATATTCCTTACTATCTTTGTGCACTGTGGGCCACGATAATCCTGCATGTAGCATTTTCCTTGCGGTGGATTTTGCACTGACATGGCCTCCCACAACTCTACTGTGACACTCCCACAAGATGTCTTCTCTTTCGTGATATAGACACATATTCGTAGGATATGATCTAGTCCCATTTTATATAACTTCCCTGCTATGAGTTGATATTCAGCCGCTTTAATGACTAGATGTCTTTTTTGGGTTGCTGTGTATTCTGATGGGAACTGTCCCATGGCCAAGTATGTCACTATTTGTTCTAGATAATATGGGATAGATTCTACTCGGAAGAGATCAAAATCTGGCAGTTGGTCATCAAGGGATCCTCCATTTTCCCCATTATCCAATCTTGATAAATGGTCAGGACCAACATTTAGCCTTCCTGGTTTTACTATTACCTCAAAAGTGAATTCTTGGAATAGTAGGAGCCATCTACAAATTCTTCCTTCCAATACAGGTTTTTTTACTAGATATTTTAGTGTTGAGTTATCTATGAAAAAATTGAATGTGCCTCCCAATAAGTAATGGCGAAATTTTTGTAGAGAGTATACCATAGAAAGAGCCTTTCTTTCTGTTGTTGCGTAACTCCTTTCAGCCATTGACAACTTCCTACTTGTGAAGTATACTAGGTGATATATGGAGGTTTCTCTTGGCTGAGCTAGCACTACTTCCAAAGCAACACTTGAAGCGTCAATGTGGACATAAAATTGTTTATCCCAATTAGGATGGGCCAAGATGGGTGCACTTGCTAGTTTCTCTTTCAATGTGTTCAATGCCTTAGTGCATTATTCATTCTATATAAATTGTTCTGACTTTCACAACAGTTTTTCTAATGATGTTGTGATTGTTGCATAGAACCTCCTGTAGTATCCTATGTGTCCCAATAGTGACCTCGACTGTTTTATAGTCTTTGGTTCTTGAAATGTTTACGATTACTTCCATCTTCACGGGGTCCACACATACACCTTGCTTGCAGACGACATGTCCCAAAATTGTTCCAAAAGGTACTACAAAGATGCACTTTTTGAGATTCTAAGAAATTTGAAGTTGTCTGCACCTGTGAAACATTATTCTGAGCAGAGTTGCATGGTTCTTTAGTAGACAGTACACCATCCAATCATCCATGTATACTTCTTGGAATTTATGGATATAGTATTTGAATGCTGCTATTACTATCTATGAAAAAAAAACTGGTGCATTCTTTAGACCAAAAGGCATGACATGATAGGCAAAAGATCCCCATTCTGTTTTGAAAGTATTTTTTATTTTTTCTTCTTCTGCTATTCTCAGCTGATGATATCTTGAGAAGCCATATGTGAATGAGTATGCTTCATTTCCCACTACATTGTCAAGAACTTTGTCGCTGAATGGATTTGGAAACGGATCATGAATGCATGCATTATTCAGACTCCTCTAGTCTACACATTCTCTAATTTCTTATTTTTCCTTTTTACTTTGTATCACAATTGGGCTAACCCATTCTGCTTCCTCAACTGGAAAAATCAAGCCTTCCTTCAACATTTTGTTTATCTCTTCTTTGAACTTTTCTTTCACTCTTAGATTTAGGCAGTAAGGTCTATGTTTTATTGGCCTTGCATCTATTTTTAGGATTATGCACATCTCCCCCAAGTCTACTTTGATGCCTTTGAGCTTCACCACTGAAGATAGGAATAAGTCTTCGTACTCTTGTAGCAGGTCAAATATTTCTTTTGTTGTCTTTTTATCCCAATAATCTCCGATAGATGTGATCTTGGGCTTCTCTGCGCTTCCGATATTCTGCTTATTTGTCTTCAAGGGTAATAGGTGTAATCCATCTGTTGTTGGTTCTTCTTGTATTTCCTGTTCCCCTTCCTTTTCCTCAAAGTATAGATGTTGAAGATTCAATAAATCATCATCATCTATTCCCGATATATCCTTTTACATGCTACTAAATCCTTGAATTTCTGCTCTCCTGAAGCTCCGGGAAGAAAAATATTCTTTTAATTGCTTGAAGGGTATCTATAATTTGTTCTGTGTCTCCCTTGAAAGAAAAAAATTGCATAATTTTTTCTGCAACTCTTTCCTAGTTACTCGTTCCTCTCTTCTTCTCTTTTGTCAGGTACCAAGCTTGTGGAATGGTGTACAGTGAATGTATAAAGTTGTGTGCCCACAAAGATTCTGAATATCCCTCTTTCTTCCACTTATACTCATAGTTGCTTAGATGTGCTAGGGGATCTGAATTCCCTTGGTACTTTTCTCCGAGTTGTGGTCCTGAAGCCGCATGGAATCTCGCTCTTAATGCTCTGGAAATATATTCCCATTGCAAAAGAGAGTTGCGATGGGTTTCCCACCACCTTGCTGATGTGGATTGAGAGGGACTCTATGTTCTATTGGTATTTTTTCTTCCACTTTGGTAATAAATGTATTCACAACTTGCATATTTGAAAGAGTTGGGTATTCTCTTACCTCCGTACCAATCCAGTTGACTCCATGAATGTTGGCGCATCTTCTGGTGTTGATCTCATATCCTCACTACTGCCAATCATCCCATGCTACTTCTAATCCTAGGTCATAACTCTAAACACTTCTCTAGCTTACTGTTCCTCTTGTTGTAGGATTAACATAATCCTCTCTTCTTCATGTCGTCATTTGGTAGATTTGATCTAGAATTTGTGCGTCTTCTCTGTTGTCAATAGTCTCTGTGTATTGGGGTCCTTGATACGGGTCCAATGGCTGAACTACTCTGACTTCACCAAATTCGAATATCATTAATTCCTTCTTTAAATCAATGATAGCATATTTTTCAAAGGCCTAATCTATCCCCAGCAAGGCAGAATAGGAATCCTTGTCACCCATGATGTCTATTAGTTCAAAGATTGTATAAGTCTTTACTCCCACAACACCAACCTCAACTTCTTACAACCTTCCTATTGGTACAATACAGTATTGATTTTCTATTCTGAGCTTTATTGGTGAGTATGATAGCTTTGGTTTTCCCAGTGCTTCCCATGTCTTTTGGGGTAGAATGTTGACATCTTATCCGAGATCTAGCATTGTATCTCTAATTTGGAATCCCGCAACTTGAGTGTTTACATGGAACTCCTTTCTAGTCCTTATTTTATTTCTTTTTACCCTTCTTATGTATTTTCCAGTTGAATTACCCAAGCCTCCAGGTCAGAACCACTCTTCTATCGGTGCGCTTGTATGGATTCCCTTCCCTACTTCACTGGACTGTTTCGGAAGTTCCATACTCTATTGATGTCTTCCTATCTATGAAAATGTTTCTAGTGCTTATTTGAAATACTGCTTCTGTCAGTCTGGGCTGAAAGCTTTCTTTGGAGATGCAGGTTTTATTAGCTTTATCGGGTCCATGTCTCATGCATCTTCTCCTGTTTTCTTCCCTCCATGCATGACTATAGCTACACTTTTCGTGGGTTGAGTCTCTATTATCCTTAGTTATGCATTAACTAGGTTAGCTCCCCTTTGTCTGGTTCTCTCTTCCCATCTCTTAATCAACTTTGGGCAGTCTTCAATAACATGTGCTTTGACTCTAGATTAAGAGCACCATGGTCTCTTGGGTAGCAGAAACTCTCTCGCTACATGCCCTTCCTGATCACAGTTATAACACCTTACTAGTCCTCTTCCTCCAGTTCTGCTACCTCTCATTCCTCCTTCTTGCCCCCTTGGAGTTTCATTTACTCCATAAGATGGCCTATCTAATTGTTCTACCAATGCATCAAGGGCTCTGCATTGCTCCGTATTATGAGTTGTAGAGGCAAAAAATTCACAATAGTTATTGTTTGGAACATTTGAGTATTTTTGCAGAATTAGACACAATCATGGAGGATGACCAATACCTTTGCATATCTCGCAGCATTCTATTGTTGTTTGATTCTGTTGATTGGGGAGCCCCGGGAAGTGGGGTTCAGTTGGTACATCCCTTCATTATTTATCTACACAACTCCATTGGCTGGTGGGGCCCTTGTGTTCTAGCCACCAAAGTTCCAACGTTTGCTCCCCGCAACCTCGAACATTCTGTAGCCACGTGTCCTTCCATCAAGCAGTGTGTGCACCACACGTTGGGCCTTGTAGGTCATACCAGTTGAATATCTTTCATTTTCTCTGTCAAATTGGCTATTTGATGTTGTAGTCCTAGTATGGATGGATCTTCTACCACTGCCCTCCTTTGAACTCCTGCGGCTATCCTATCATTGCTTCTATCTTCATGGATTGCTCGAGAGCATCTTGAAGGGTATCAATATTTTGTTGTGTCAATGGTGTCCTTGTCAAGGGCAGGAGTGCTTTTATGAACCAATCCCGCTGGTGATTTGGATTGATTGGGTAACTTAGCTTTCCAATCGTGTCTTTAAATATTATCATCAAATCCTAGGCTGTTTCTCCTTCTCGCTGTTTGATTTCCCATAACTTAGACAATCCTTGTTGATTCATCTGAGGCAGCTTGAATTCTTGGACATATTATTTCTTAACATCATCTATCGTTGGGTTTTGGTGTGCTTCTGACCATTTTATGAACCAGCGCAAAGCTCTTTCCCTCAGTGTGGTTTGAAACTCAATTAACTTGACTACATCTGGTGTCTGTCGAGCTCTCCAAATAGCTTCACAGAGATACCAAGGCTATTCTACATCATCATTACCTTTTCCATAGAATTATGGGTATCGAGTAAATGATCCCGCCATCTTTCCTTGTGTTGGTGGTACTAAAACAAAACCTCTGCTTCCTGGCTGAGAGTTTCCACTACCAGCACTGTTGCTAGTAGATATCTTTAATATGGATTTAGTACTACTCAAATCACTAAACTCTCATAACTTAATAAATAACTTATCAGGTGGACGATAGAGTACGAGGGGAAGGTTAGGACTAGTGCTACTTAAAGCTTGGGGAATAGGATTACCTTGCATTATGGGTGTCAGCATCTCTTGGAATAGTTTCTCCATCGCAACATGTAGCTCCACATCAGACTCCTCCTCGGGGCGTGCATCCTCCTCCTTGAAATTTTCTCCCTTTTCTCTTCGGGTTGGGCTCCTATAAACTTGCGTAACTTCTTTTAACGATCCCTTCCATTCCTTGGGATCCCATCTAACCTTCTCTTTCCTCTTTCATCTGCGACGCCTTCTCCTTGTTCTATTGATTCTCATCCCACTTCTCAAATTCTCTCATTTCCCTTTCCCGCCACTTCTCAGCAATCTACGCCCTCTGATGTGCTCTCTGCTCTCTCAACCTACTGGAGGTTCTAGCATCCATATCCATATTCCCCCATTTTCTTTAATCGCAACATCTTTCCCTTAACTCCTTCCAAAGTACTGGAGGTTTAAGTCTCCATATAAGGGGTTTGGAATGACATCAAAGCCTCATCCACCATTAGAACTTTAATCCACAATGGAATTTCTTTCAACAGTTCTCCCCACTACCTAGATCTAAATATGTCTTCGGATTTTGTAAAAGATTGGTAACACTCAGCTGAAAATTCTACAATGTACCCTCCAAGGTAGTTTTTACCCAAAAATATATTTCTCGGGTTAGATCTGTATCTAGCCGATGTAATGCTACTAGATCTGTGTGCGTCCAATTGTGACAAGCTCTATGTAATCCTTCAGGGAGTGACTTGATCTGGAGTCTCTGCAACCAATTCTAAATCTCTTCTAGAAACATTCCCTAGAAAATTTCGTACATGCCACTCACAGAGTCAGAAAACAGGACCCAATCCTTGATAGTACTTTCCCTTTCCTGTTGAAGTTCTACTTGTTGCGATATGAAATGATCTATGTTATTGTACCACCAGCTTCGTCGTTCCTCCTCATAGATCCTTGATACCATGATCTAGCTTCTAAATAAATTTTTGGGTCCCGGCAACGAAATGATTTGTTGGCGAAAAAGGAGGTCTCTAGGCAAGACCCAGGTTCAGGCTTGAGGCCAACAAAATTTTCGCAGTATTCTAGGATAACACCGGCATTTTCACCCTGCTCAAGGGAGCAGGGAGTCTCACCCGAGGCATGCCGCAACCTTACTAAGATTAGATGCTAGATCATTGATGTTGAGGGAATATTACTAACACAAATAATAACTATGGTCATACATAAGACATATATATCTCAAATCCAAGAAGTAAGCTATCTTTCATCATGACATTTTCAGAGTACCGAATTAAAATTTAAACTAGGCATATATTCACCATAATCAAGTAAGAATAAACCAATTCATGATACACAACAAAGCAACAATATGATTCAATTAACTTGGATCAAAACAACATAGACATACGCCACAGAGTCTATTACAGTTCAGTTCAATACAAAAGGCTTCACACAAAGCTCTCCTAAGGCTCTACTTCCTATCAACCTCCCACTCTGATTGACTAGCTAACTAACAAAATAACTACAAATTCACTTCTTTCCTGCCTAATTGTTCCTGTCGGGTGACACTGTCAGTCCTTACCTCTTTTGCGCTCGTCTGCCCCCTTGCACTCCACTGCATTCCATTTCTTCTTTTTCACTGGGAGTTCTACTATTTGTTCCTTGTCTCCCATCTCTGCCATTTACGCCACTCTCTATCTATGCCCCGCCACCTATCTTCTATTTTTCCACAATCGTGAGATCTCCCTGTCTACCTTGATTGTGTTCCACTACCTGTCTTATGGCTCTCCACAACTCCAAAACCGTTCTATCCAAAACAAAGGCCCCAACACTAGAAAACTACAAGCATGTTATACTTGAAATTGGCCAAATAGAGTGTTTGAAATTGTTTACAATTCAAAACAGGCGATATGATCCCCTAAAAGTGGCCAATAATTTCACTACTCAAGTAAAAATCAGACCCTTTGTGCATGAAAATGATTATTTTGATGACTTGTTTGAGTTTTTTGAAAACTATGTTGCAGTTAAGAAGTTGGAAAATTTATGCCTACACCCACCACAACTATTAAAGTTCCAGCAGTACAAAAACAAGAGAATGAAGAAAATACCACTCAAGTTATTGGATGTCTCTCAAACCATGACTTAGAAATAAAATGAATTATTTATTAAGGATACTGAAGTCCTTAATACAACAGATCAAGAGAAGTTAGTTGAAGTTCAAACAATAGATATGGATTTCCCCAGTAATCTCAAAGATGTCTGGGAAACGTTTGACCTCAAACTCCAAGAAGAACAAATAGCCATGATTATTGACCTACAGTGGAATGTACAAACTCCCCCTTCAACAAGTCAAGACCCATTTTCTGTTGGGCCCTCTGACAAAATGTTAAGTACAGAAACATTTGAATAAATCCCGCACTTCCTACATCCGAACTTGTTTTAAATATTAAAGAAATCCCTCCCTTGGACATATTTTATAGTCTTAAGCACAAAGCAGTTGTTAGAAGACAAAAGAAAAGGAGAAGAAAAGAACATGCCTAGACTCTCACCCAAGAAGACATGTCAACGTACATTGCTTGGAAATATATCGAGTTAGATCCTTCACAGGATCTAACTTGGTTATCAGAGTTTGTAGGAGCCTATGCATCTGCAACTATTGAAAAAGCATCAGAGATTCATCAACTGAAGAAGAAAAAGGATGAAAAAATACTTCAACTTGATACAGAGTTACAAGCAGAAAAATAGAGTGTTAGTCGACAGTTACGGGTAAAAAATGTACAACTGCAAGAGAGCTTGCATCAGATAAATATTCAGAATTAAGGTGAAATTAGTTCTAAAGATACTCAAATTCATCAATTACAGTTATCCACTAAGAAAATGAAATATGTTTCGAAGATTGATGAGTTTAGAAAAGAATATTTAGAGTTAAACACCTTATTGGCACAACAACAAGTCATATTCTATCAGAAATTAACCAGCATTCTTGAATTATGTGATAAAAATGATTCAATTGTGAATCACATTGCTGATATGAGAATTAATTTTGATGACATAGATGAGAAGGGATCCCAATTTGTTGCTTGGCAGGATTCTTCTTATTGCTGAAAGGCAAACCTACCTAAAATTGAAGAATAAAAGAAAGAAATACTTTTCACAGACTGGGATATAGAAATAAATAAATCAAAAAGGGAAATAACCAGAGATAAATATATTGCCACAAACATTGTGGAAACTATCAACCAGAACCTAATTGCAACAAATCTCATAGATATATGTCCTCCTGGTGCATTACCCTTGGTAAAAGATTTGATAAGGCAATGGAAGGAAGTGTCAAAAGTGAAAGAGGAGCACATCAAGAAGATAGAAAAGTTAGAGTGGGAAAGATATTGGAGATATCTAGTGAAGCCCCATAGCCAATGCCATCTCATGCTTCGTTGTCTTACGGATACATATTCATACATGCTACCTCTATTATCTGATGTTGTTTTTACTGGAAACCTATGCATTAGGTCAGGACAACCTTCTAAGGTTCAACCTATGCTTAACATTCTTTAACTCAAGGAACAAATGGAAGAAGGGACAATAGGACAATCCACCAACAAATCACCCCTTTAATTTATGTTTCTGTTTTTATTTTACTTACTTTAAGGAGAGTTATTTGAAACGTCCTCAATTTTTATTGTAATGAATATTTTAAGACATTAGTTTTATATTTAAACCCCTTCATGTATTTTAAGAAGGGGTCCTGAAATTTTGAAAAGAATTCTTTATTGATGTTGCACTTCTGTACTCTTAAAGTTTTCTGAATAGAAAAGGTTGGACCTAGAGTTATTTCTCAAATTAACTGAGTAAATATATATATGGTACTTTTATCTTATATGTTTCATTTAAGTTTCAAATGAGAAATAGTTCATTGATCTTATGATGTGTTGTTTTATATATTTATCTAAATACAGTTTGACATCAATTCACTTTTGAACGTGTTATTTCTATTATCATTTATATGTATATGAAATACATAAGAAATTGTGATATAAGCTTCATCAAATTGATTTAATTAAATTCTTAATTAAATAAATTACTTAAATATTTTTCATATCTCTAAATGAATGTATGATCTTTATTTTCACTAATTGAAAGATTATTTATTTATATTGCATAAGGAAAATGTTTCATGCTAACATAGATAGATAGAAATAAATTTATATATATATCGATATAAACAGATATATTTACTATTTATTGCAAGCTTTCTTATCTTCCCATCTATCAAACTCCACTTAGAGATAAAATCATTCATTCAATCCAACTATATTAAATTGGGAAACTAGTCCCACAAATCCAGTTGGAGCCACCATTCCAAATAGAAAAGGGCCAGTTTCAATTCCCCGACGAGGTGGTTTTCTCCGATGTTTTTGCAACGATTTTCGGGGCCTCAAATTTTTTTTTCGCTAGAAGGAGGGTCATCCGACTATGAACAACACAAAATCTTAAATTAAAAATTAAAGACCATCACCATAGTCATTATCTCTCTAAATCCACAACTTCTAGTCTTGTTTCAAAACATCCTACTCATAAATTAAAAGTTGCTCAATCTCCTCCTCAATCTCCTAGTTCTATTCATAAATAAATCCCTTTAGAAAACACTCCAGAGTCACCTGAAGTACAGATTTGATAAATAAATTGGAAGGAATTTCAATTTCAGTAGAAAAACCTGTACTTTCGGAAGCCTTAGAAGGAAGTGTTACTTTGATTTTCGAAGGAATTGGTGTATTAACTCGATAAAAATGTGAGAAACTTAGAGTTATCCCTTTTGAATTTCCTCTTCATTCTCATCGAAGGAAAAATCCTACTTCTGAAACAAAATAATCAAGTAGTGAAATTCAATATGTTATTACTTCTCCAACAACATCAGTCATTATTTTGTCTCCTTTATCTTCTCAAACAAGTTCTTCATTAATCAATAATACTTCTTCTTCTTCTCAGTCTACAACTACTACTACATGTAATATTAGTTCCATAATCGTCTCTTCTACACCTTCAACTATTATTGGAACTACTTCTTCTACTTCAAATCCTCCTTTAGGAGCATCCAATCCTCCTCATTATACAATGGCTAATAGAACTTGGAAAAATCCTGGAGTTGTTCAACTACCAGGGCCCCTTCATCCTTTACCAAAGCTTCCTGAAATATGGTTGCCTAAGTATAATCTAGATGATGGGTTACCTGCAGAAGAACATCTCCATAATTTCATGCTTGCTATAAATCTTAATGGTGTTACAGAGGAAGATCGCATAATTAGATTATTTCCTTATAATTTTCAAGGATTAACTGGATCATGATATTTCTCACTACCATTAGGCACAATTACTAGTTGGGATATTTTCTAAGAACAATTTCTTACTAAATTTGGAGATTACCGCACTACTGCAACTGTTATTAATGATCTTTCCAATTTGAAAGCAAATACAGTTGAAAATATCAAAGACTTCATTTCCATATTTAATAAATTTCTCAACAAAATCCCAACCACATCTAAGCTTGGAGTAGATGTAAAAATTGAATAGTATATAACCTCTCTTCATTCTAATATTTTTATTTTTGTAGATAGAGCCAATAAGGCTACATTGGTACATAATATGAAAGAATCTCTTTCTGTTGAAAAAAGAATACTTGATTTGGAAAAGAAAAATGCTCAAGAAGAAAGAAAAACTAAGAAAGTATCTTTTAAATATGAATCCAAAAATAAATCATCTACATATCCCTATGATCTTGAGGGTTTACAAAAAAATTCTCAAAACAATGTCCAACGCTATGGTGAATATAAAGAAACAAGTAGTTGAATCTTCTTTAAAGAAACATGTTAGATCTTTTAATAAAACTTGGTCGTCTCAACCCCCAAATGTGATATCAAATGCAGAATCAGATCAAGATGAGGATCAAGATGAAACAATATCTTCTGCTGAAGAATCTCAAGAAGAAGAAATAGTCAAAATTCATGGACTATGGGACTTTGTTCTCCCAACCTACGATGATGAAAATGAAAATGAGGCACTTTTGGTAAATACTAGAAGTAAAAATTATGTCGTTCTTCCTTAGTCACCTCAAAAGAAAAAGGCATCATCTTCTGTCGTTAGGGATAAAGTAGTCAATAAAAATAATTCTTCTACTAAAACCAATCCAACTTCTTCAACTCTTCCATCTACCTCTAAAACATTAGTGGTTTCAGATACCATTGAATACAACTTAGTGGAAGATATGAAGAAAATTAATGCAAACATTTTTTTCTATGAACTAAGAAAATTAAAACAACAGCATAAAATTTTTCTTAAAGAATTGAATGCAGTTCCCGCTACACCTTTACCTACTCCTGTAACTTCGAAAGAAACTAAAGGAACAAGTAAAACTCCTAACGATTCACCTGAGAAAATTGATTCAAGTGATGCTATTTTAATAGGTGACAGATCCAATTCACATACCCTCCTTTTTTTTTAACTTTTGAATTATTCAGCAAAAATTTACATAATTGTTTAATTGACTCTGGAGTTTCATAAAACATTATGTCATATCATGTTTGTCTTAAATTAAATATATCTCCTTAGATGTCAGCAATACATATTTTTCAATTAGACAGAACAAAATTTAAAGTATTAAGAGAAATGAATTCACTCCTTTTCATATTAGCATCCAATCCAAAAGTCCATCAAGTAATTGATATATTAGTTGCTGATATACCAGATTTTTATGGTCTAATCTTAAGCAGAGATTGGTCAGAAAATATTCATGGCTATTTTGCTATTGACTGATCCCATATGTGGCTTCCCCATAATGGTAATCGAAATCAAATCAAGGTAAACCGTAAAAAGCATTTAAAACATTCAGTGACTGAATTTGAAGAAAACAATGAACTCATGGATTTCACTAATAATATGATTGGAAATTATTCGGTTGAATCCTTCTTAGGGAATTTCAATGCTTTAAAATCACCATTTCTTATCAATTTAGTTAATTCTCAGATTCAAAAATTTTCTCAAACTGATTCTTCCAAGTGTGTAAATACTATAGAAAAACCTTGTAGTGGTTATTTATTTTGGACTTTATATTTTGATGGGTCAAAATCCAGTGAAGGAGCAGGAGCAGGTTGTATATTAATCAATCCATAAGGTGAAAATAATATGCTTACATGCATACTTGAATTCAAATGTAGAAATAATACTGCAGAATACAAGGCACTGGTTCATGGCTTAATCAAATAAATTGACCTTGGTGTTAAGTATCTTCAGGTATTCAAAGACTCCGAAATAATTTTTAAGCATGTAAGAAATATTATACATTGTATTTCCAGCCATCTTAAGCATTATCAATCACTAGCATAGTCTCTTACCTTTCATTTTTTAGCATTCACTATCTCTTCTATTCCAATAATTCAGAATGCAAGTGCAAACCTTGACGCAAATATAGCATTCAAGCTTATTCCTTCATAATATTTTAGCCCAAATAGATTTTCTATAGATTTTATTTTTCACCCATATATTCATGATAATATAACTAATTGGAGGGTATTCAATGATGATGATTATGTTATCACTTTTCTTACATCAGAAGGATTATATGATGATCAATTAATTGATGAAGATGTACATGAAAGAGAATTACAACAAAAATCTGAAGAAAATGCTGTACCTAAGTCTGTGGTCAAACTTGAAGATCTTTATGATCTTAAATATATATTCAAAAATATTACTAATTCTAAACTCTAAAGTTCAACTTTGAATTTTGAACTAGTAAATCTAGGAACAGATTTAAATCCTTAGATCATCAACCTAGGACTTGATCTTTCATCTGATGAAAGATTAGCATTTATTCATTTATTGAAAAAATAAAAGAATGTCTTTGCATGGAAATATGATGACTTAAAAACATATGATACTTCAATCATTAAACATACTATCCCAATGACATCCACTGAAAAACGTATACAAAAAAAACTAAGGAAGGCTCACCCTGACCTTGAAAGTCAAATCAAAACTGAACTTAACAAAATCCTTAAAGCAAAAATTATTTTCTCGGTTAGGCATTCTAATTGGGTATCAATTTTAGTTCCTATTAGCAAAAAGAATGATGATATTCATATTTGTATATATTTTAGAAACTTAAAGAAAGCTTGCTTCAAAAATAATTTTCTGTTACCATCGATGGAAAATTTTTTGCAATCAGTTGCTGGTTCTCAATTAATAACTTTTCTTGACAACTTTTCAGGTTATAATAAAGTTTTGGTTCATCCTGAAGATAGATTAAAAAATACATTCAGAACAAAATGAGGTACATATGCCTATGAAAAAATTCCATTTGGATTAATCAATGCAAGAGCAACCTTTCAAAGAGCAATGGATATTTCTTTCAGAGGGCTAATCAAAATAACAATGGTCATATATTTAGATGATATAACCATTTACTCCAAGAAAAGGAGATACCATTTTCACGATCTAAAACAAATCCTGGAATGTTGTTTGAAATATGGAATCTCTTTAAATCCAAAGAAGTCTTATTTTGCTTTAAGTGAAGGAAAGCTCTTAGGATTTATTGTTTCAAAATAGGGTATTTATATGGATCCTGAAAGAATTATGGAAATTTCTAAATTATCACATCCCCATAACAAAAAATCCATGCAGTCCTTTTTAGGACATATAATTTCTGTTAAAAGATTTGTTCCAAATTTTTCTCAAATTGTCTTGCCTTTGCAAGTGATGATTAAGAAGAATTCACTTTTTAAATGGGGGAATTAAGAAAGAGAAGCATTTGATTTGATTAAATAATCCATCATTAATGCACCTTCTCTATCTACCCCATATTTTTCCAAAAAAAATATTTTGTATAATTTTGCATCAGAAAAATCTTATGTTGCTATATTAACACGGATTGATGATCAAAAGGTCGAAGCACCTATTTCATTCTTTAGTTCAAACCTCCAGGGTGCTGAACTAAATTATTCTGAAGTAGAAAAACAAGCATTTTCTATCTATAAATCTCTAAAACATTTTATACCTTTTCTCCTCAAAAAACACACAAAGGTAATAGCTCCATTCTCGGTCATAAGGAAACAAATTATATAGAAAGAAATAGGAGAAAAGAGAGAAAATTGGGTAACTTCTTTGCAGGAATATGACATTGAAATAAGACCAGCCAAAATCATTAGAGGACAAGGTCTCTGCAAAATGTTATTCGGAGCATATGATTTACCAAATGAATAAGAATCAGGTAATAATGTACAAATCATTGAGGTAAGCTTAAATGATTCAGAATCAAAGTATACTGATTTAATTTTTTACTTAAAAAATGGATACGGTCCGATAGATCTTAATCATAAAATAAAGAGAGCTTTAAGATTAAAATCTCATCAATACCAATTCATAGACAATGTCTTGTTTAGGAAAAACTATGACTCTGTATTACTAAGATGCCTTGAGAAATCTGAAGCTCAAAGAGTTTTGCAGGAACTTCATGATGGACTTGCAGTAGGACACTCCGGTTGAGAGACTACTACACATAAGATCCTTCATGCATGTTATTATTGGCTTTATATGTTCAATATGCTCACAAATACGTGAGAAAATGAAAAACATGCCAAACTGTTGCTGGAAGACAATGAAAGCCATCCTTGCCATTGCAACCAGTCAACATTGATCAACTTTTGAGAAATGGGAATTGGATATCATAGGTGAGATTTTTCCTAAGCCATCTAAGCAACATAAATACATTCTCACTATAACAGATTATTTTACTAAGTGGGTGGAGGAAATTCCACTAAAGGTAGCTAACTCTAAATCCATAATTGAATTTATTGATCAATTCATTATTATTATATTCAGCTTACCTAATGCACTTATGTTTGATAATGCATCTTATTTTTCGGGTAATAGTATAAATAATTCGCTCTTAAAATATGTTTTAAACTTAAATACTCTTCTAACTACTATTCCCAAGGTAATGGTTTAGCAGAATCAACAAAAACAAATCTCATAAGAATTATCAAAAGAAATATTGATCAAAATAAAAAAAATTGGCATAAATATTTAACATTTGCACTATCGGTAGATATAATTACTCAAAAATCCTCCAGAGGAACTTCTCCATTTCATCTAGTTTATGGGAAAGAAGTTATAATTCCTTCAAACCTAGTTCTTCCCTCATTAGCCCTAGTCCAATTTATTGATGAAGTACCTTCTTCTTCCCTACAATTAAGAATGTCACAGATCCTTAAAATTGAAGAAGAAAGGGAAAAAGCGAAAATAAATCATGCTCATCATCATCAAATAGTCAAAATATCTTTTTATGAAAATTTTGTTTCCCCAAAAGACTTCCAAATTGGAGATCTCGTACTCAAGTGGGAAAAAACACATGAGGAAAAAAGTAATCATACCTAATTCCAAAGAATGTGGCTTAGACCATTCCAAATCATCGAAATAAATCGATCCATCAAATTTCATGTTACAATCTGACATTCAAGGGAGAAAAGACTTACTCCATGTTAATGGGCTAATCCTGAAAAGAAATTATTTTCTTAGAAGAAGATTTTCTTCTAAATGTATTATATCCATTTTCTTTTCTTTCTTTTTAGAAAATAATGATTGATTACATACTTTTGGTTGTTCACAACACCTCTGAATTATTTTACATTTTTACTTTTGAAGAAAAGAAATTTTTGAGGAAATTACTACTAATTTAGAAAATTGAATGAATGCTATAGAACTCTAATATATTTTTTCCATCGAAATTGCAAATTTTATAAAATCAGAATTTGTAAAGTATTTTCAATCTATTATTAATCAGAAATATGGTTCATCTTTATAAAGAAAAGGACTTTTTGTAACAAAGCATCTTTAAACTCTAAATTGTCATCCAAAACTCTTAAGGAGTCAATAATTCTCCCCATCCATTGAAAATACATTTTTAGAGTGTAATTCAAAAATATAAAAAACAAGAAAACTTAAAAGGATAACAAGTCCCATCACGAGCTTTCTTACCATGATCATAAGTTAATGATCAACTAACAATACCAAAACTGCATACCAAATCAGAGTAATGGTTCATGATTATAAAAAATCATAAGATAAGGGGTCTCATCATGAGCCATCTTGTTTATCTTAAATCATAACTAGTGAATGGCATTGTTACTTTCTGGTCATCAAGCCAGGACAATGAATTTTTAAGAGAAAAAAGGAAAATGAGTAACGAAGGAGTTAACTCAAATAAATTGTATATAAATGAATGGGACACAGAGTTACTGATGGTTTAAAGGTATCCTTGCTTAAGATATTTATATTTACTAGCAGCAGTGGCTCTACCTATGACAAAAGGAGAAAATTACAAAGCCAAGTTACATAAAATAATACCTACTTTACCTTTTTAAACCATATAATGATTGATATAGAGTAAAAGAGATATTTATATATGAAAGGTTTATAGAAGATTAATAATATAGACTATTTTTTTATAAATGAGAATAATTTTATTCATTTAAATATTTTCGAAAAAAAATTCTTGTTTCCTTTAATTATTTCTACTTATTTAAAGATAGAAAAGAAATTTTTTTCCAGAGATAACTGGTTCTTCCAGTGAATTGAAAATTGTTGTGTAAATCAATTACCCCCATTATTTTTGGCCATAGTTACTTTAAGAAAATAATGGGGACCCTTTTTTAATTTTTAAGGTTTAAGAAAATAAACCCTTAGAATATTTATGTTGATAGGAATAGGCGTTAAAAGGGATAAAAACTTAAAAAATTGGCTTTCAAAATTCTTAAGAAGAGGTAAATCGCATTTCGCAAATCACAAAATCATTTACATAACAAAAATGATGATTTGAAACATATTTTGCGGTCCAATGAATCTAACCAAAGCACTTTTACATAAGGAAAAGCCATTTTTTTAGTAATTTCGATAAAGAATACCATAGGACGGACTCATGCCATGTTAGCTTATCGCATTTCGCGAATCGTAAATTCTTCCAACAAACTTATTTTCTCTACTTAGATGCATTGATGCGATAAAAAATATCGCATCACATTATTGCAAAAAACTCAATCATGCTAGTGGGCATATCTCACACCCATTATAACAAGCAAAGATTGCATGTTGTTAACTTTGCTGATATTGCGATTGCGATGTTGAAATCGACAGAAAAGATAGCTCGTCGGAATTTAATGAAGAGATTACACACGAGTAAGGATGTAATGCGATATATCTAATTTCAATTTAGAAATAATTATAATTGCACGATAATTCATATCAGTTACCAATGTCATAAATTAATGGATTTATCACCCATACCACCATAATCATTTCCCTGAAACAAGCATTCAATTCATATCCCATCAACATGTGAATTATCATCCATTTCTAATGTCTCTATTTACTATTGTATTTGTGCATATTTTAAGACTCAAAGGTTACTACTTCCCACTCACTCTTTCTTACTTATTTATAGGCAAGCTCGAGTAATCAAAGTTCTTCTAAAATGTCTAAGGCTTTGAATAAACAAAATAAGAATATGGCTCACATTAACCCTACGCCTACTATTTCAAGGAGAACAAAGATGTTTCCCTTGTTCACAGATATTACTTGTGGACCTGAAAGTGGATCCTCTCTGTGGGAATCTATGTACAAGCTATTTGAAGACGAGAAACCACACAAAATCTATAGAAAAGAAACAGCAGATGCCCCAAATTATTTTGAAGCGGGAATTGGAGACGTAGCCAATTCATTTCTTCACTGAATTGCAACAAGGCCCAAGATACTACCATATACTGATATGGTAAGGTGGATTATCGAAAATCTTAATATCGATGACAAAAATTTCCTAACCAGTAGAGGAACAATGATTGGTTCCTTTAAGGTCGAAGACCTAAAGCAAATGTACCATCTTTCGGGCCCTGATAAGATTTATGATAAATAATTCCTTGCAAAATTAACTAAGGAAAATGAACTCAACTCAGCACCGATAAAAAAGTGGAGGAGCAATACTAACAAACATAAGAACGATGAAAAGGGTATGTACTCTACTGATTCTCTCGCAAGTCCATATTGCTATATCTCAGCTATGATGTCTAGAATTTTTGGTCAGTTAGACACAATTAGATTCTCAGTAGAATGGGTTCCCCTTATGGAAGCAACAGTTGATGCTTATGTTATGGATTGGGGCAATATTCTGTCAAACAATATTGCCACCCAAATTTTATAATATATAAATAATCGCTCTATCTCTTCCAAAAAATTTCCTCCATTTTATATTAGTGGCTATATAATGGATGCCGTATGTTTTACATCAGATTTTCCAGCCATGGGTTGGAAATGGACTACCCAATATCCCCTTCCCATTCATCTATTTCATAGTATTCTCTGGGAGGCCAAATATGAAAGCCTTTTTTACAGAATTTTTCATGGAGTTATACTTCCCCTTTTTGAAGTTGTTTTAAATGAGAAAGCTCCAAGACTTTCCAAAGAGGACCAAGCTGACTTCTCTTCTATAGGAAAATGGTTTGGTGAGGATTCATTTACCTATGTACAAGTATTTTGAAGCCTAGTTAATAACCCTGTATGTTCCTGATAAATTTCTCGCAAGAGAAATCGCATACCAATCTGTGGGAAATGGTCTTACTAGATTTTTGAAAGAAGCCAAAAAGGCATTTTGGCCTTCCTTTCCAATTAATTGTGGTGTGTATGGACTAGAAAACTACAAGCATGCTATACTCGAAATTGGAAAAATAGAGTGTTTGAATTTTTTTACAATTCCAAATAGGCAATATGATCCCCTGAAAGTGGCCAATAATTTCACTACTCAAGTAAAAATCAGACCCTTTGTGCACAAAGATGATGATTTTGATGACTTGTTTGAGTCTACTGAAAACTATGTTGCAGTTAAGAAGTTGGAAAATTTACGCCTACACCCAAAAAACTATTAAATTTCCAACAATAAAGAAACAAGAGACTGGAGACAATGCCACTCAAGATATTGGATGTCTCTCAAACCATGACTCAAAAAGAAAATGAATCAGTTATTAAGGATATTGAAGTCCTTAATACACCAGGTCAAGAGAAGTCAGTTGAAGTTCAAACAATAGATCTGGATTTCCCTAATAACCTCAAAGATGTCTAGAAAGAGTTTGACCTGAAAATCCAAGAAGAATAAAAAACCATGATTATTGACCAACATTAGAATGTACAAACTCCCCCTTCAAAAAGTCAAGACCTGTTTACTGTTGGGCACTCTGACAAAATGTTAAGTACAGAAAGATTGGAATACATCCTAGCCTTCACTAAATCCAAAATTATTTTAAATATTCAATAAATCCCTCCCTTGGACATCTTTTATAGTCCTAAGCACAAAGCATTTGTTAGCAGAAAAAAGAAAATGAGAATAACAGAGCATGCCCAGACTCTCACCCAAGAAGATATGTCAATGGACAAAGTTTGGAAAGATACCGAGTCAGATCCTTCACATGATCTAACTCGGTTATCACAATTTGTAGGAGCCTATGCATCTGCAACTATTGACAAAGCATCATAGATTCATCAGCTGATGAAGCAAAAGGATGAAAAAATACTTGAACTTGAGATAGAGTTACAAGCATAAAAACAGAGTGTTAGTTAGAAGTTACAGATACAAACTGCACAACTGCAAGATATCTTGCATCAGCTAAAGATTCAACATCAAGGTGAAATTAGTTAAAAATATACTCAAATTCATCAGTTACAGCTATCCATTGAGCAAATGAAAGATGTTCTGAAGATTGATGAGTTTAGAAAAGAGGATTTAGAGTTAAACACATTATTGGCGCAACAACAATTCATCTTCTGTCAGAAATTAACCTACATTCTTGAATTTTGTGATCAAAGAGATTCACTTGTGAATCGCGTTGTTGATATGAGAAATATTTTTGATGACATATATGAGAAGGTATCCCAATTTTTTACTTGGTAGGATTATTCTGATGACCGAAAGGCCAACCTACCTATATTTGAAGAATAAAAGAAGGAAATATGTTTCACATATTGGGATATACAACTAAAGAAATCAAAAAAGGAAATAACCAGAGCTAAAGATATTTCCACAAAATTGTGGAAACAGACAACCAGAACTTGATTGCATAAAATATCATAGATAAATTTCCTCTTGGTGCATTACCCTTGGTAAAATATTTGATAAGGAAATGGTAGGAAGCTTAAAAAGTGAAAGAGGAGCACATCAAGAAGATAGAAAAGTTAGATTGTGTAATATTCCAAATTTTCCATCAGCTGATTGGAATAGTAGAGTTCTTACTTTTCTTATTTAGTTAAGTAAATAAAAGGGTGGAGGTACCCATAAACCCAATAGATGTATAAAATCCACTTCTATAGTGTGAATGTGGATTAGTTGAGTAGTGGAGTAGCATTATGGAGCAGTGAAGCAGCGTATTGATGAAGGAAGAGGGGAGGTCATGGAGAAATAATGATGAAGTGATGGAGGAAGTGGCGCATCAAATGAACACATGATGGAGATAGTGAAGGAATAAATACAAGATGATGGAGATAGTGGAGGAATAAATGCACACATGATGGAGGGAGTGGAGAGTAAATGCAGCAGTGATAGAGATCATGGAGGACAACACTATCTTTATGGAGGCTAGTGGCCGCATGTGCAACAAAATTATGAGGTGGCCAAGGCTAGGGAAGGCTCACAACCATAAAAGGAAGATGAGGGCAGCAAAGGAGGGGAGTCTGGAGTTTTATTTTTGAGTGTCGTAAGACATTTCTTTGCACAATTCAATTTTTTAGCTAAGTTTTTTGTGTTGTTTACCACCAGGTGTTCTCGAGCGGGAATACCACCCTTACCCATGAGGGACTTCGAGTGCCTACGCTGGGAAGGTTTTCTTGGGTAGCATTCATCATCCAGCAATCAATCCCACTTTCATCCACTCTCATCTACACTTCCAACTACATGAATTACGCTTTCTTGAACTTGGGTTTGAGAGTTGGAAGATTGTTCCCAGTACTTCAGCTGAGAAACCTGTGGAGGTATCAGCCCTTCACACTGTGGATCCATTGTAGTCTTCCAGGAGATCATTTTCATATCCAGCGTCAGGTCATCCATCCAATTCTCCTATGCAGCAAAATTTCCTCCAGAAATTGTGTAATTTTGTAGTGAGGGTTCGAGGAGAAGAGGAAGTTCCAAGAAACTCAGCTTGGAATCCCGTGAGGGATTAATCCTTCACTTTAGGGATAACTTCAGAAACCTAGGATCAGCATTGTATTACATTTCAGAAGGCTACATCATCAGCCCTCCTAGACAGTGTAGTATTTCCCAGCAGTAATGCATGCAGTAGCTGCAGATTCAGTGGAGGAGCTAGATCTCAAGTTTTGAGCTTGGGAATCAGGAGAAGGGAAAAACCCTTCATTTAGTGAGTTGAGTGGGTGGTATTGCAATTTATAGATAATTATTTCATCCCTAGATCATCATTTTTCTCCAGGGATTGCGTAACTCAGCCAGTAGGGTTGCAGTCATGTGCAACCCAAAAAAGGCTGAAATTCCAAACTCAAAATCTGGCCAAACCATTTCTGGGTTTTTCAAGTAGAATTTGTGGTTAAACTCACAAAAATTTTGGAGCACTCTAGTAGTCTCTTGCACATAGATCTTCTTCCCAGCAGTAATATTTTCCAGTAGCAGCAGCAGTTTTTACTTTCCAGTGCTAGTTTTCAGTAGAGTTGTTTCAACCATCTTTGGATGGCTTGAGTGCATCCCATTTTGGAGCATTGTGTATATCCATTTTTTGTTGATACATAATGATATGGATCAACTGTTTCTGCCCATATGTATGATGTTTTGATGTATTCCGACATTTTTCTAGTTTTATATGTTTAATTCTTATTTGGAATTGTGCATATGATCTATATTCCCATCTTTCCCATTTTTGGATATTACAGTGGTATCAGAGCATGATATTTGGCTCAACTTGTGGGCATTTCATGACATCAGAGGAATAAGAAGAAGAAGAAAAAAAAAAAAGTCTTCAATGGTGGAAGGATTGAGTTTTGCCACACTTCTCTTCATATCTATGCAGGATCTCACCATGGAGATCAAAGAAATGAGAAGGGAAAGGAAAAATGAAGCCTCAAGAGGGTTTCAGAATGGATAAGGTCTGAGCACTTCCTATCAGTGGTATAAAAAACCGGTGGTGCAGAAAGTTCCACAACACCCTACTATGCCCACTTTCCTTGCAGAAGGAAGTCAATGGCATGGATATGGAGGATATTTGGAGCATGAGACTCTAAGTGATTATCTTGCAGAGTACAAATCTCAATCTAGAGCATTCAAAGAGAGTCTAACTTTCTAGCAGTTTTTCCATATCAAAGAAAACAGGAGATCCCACAGTAGCAATAGAAGAAAAGGAAATATGTAGAATAGATTATTTCTGCCTACTTTCGATGGGTCATTCAAAAGCACGAAAAAGGCTTTGATGGATAATTTATATTCATTCTTCTAGCTACACCAAGTATCGGAAGCAGAGGTTGTTCAGATTATAGCGCTACACCTTGAGGGTGAAGCAAATGACTAGTGGTTCGGTAGATTGAAACATGTAAGAGTGACTGTGTATGCATAGTTCACTCAAATATTGGTAGAGAGGTTTGATGGAAGAAACCTCCATTGAGACATTCTCTAACAATAAAGAGGAAGTATTTTAGGATCAGAAGGGAGATGTTAGCACAGATACACCGGGAGGAGAGCAGCTATTACCACCACCAGCTGTAGTAGAGGTACTTGCATCACTGGGAGGATCACTTGCATATTTGCAAGATGGTCCTGAGCATTCAACATTGAGAGTCTCAAGCATGATTCAGGAGGTTCATGAGGAAAAGGAAGCAGATACCAGCACTCATGCAGCAGTAGAGGAGTAGCCATCACCATCACCAGCAGTTGGAGAAGAAATTGCACTAGTTGGAGGAACTCTTGTAGCTTTGCAAGATGATCCCAAGCATCGGCTGATCCAAGGTATGCAAAAATTTCCACCCAATATTATTTCAACACATCATATTTGGATTTGTGGGTTCATTCCATTAGGGAAATTGCATGACCAAGGGTTAGAGCACATTTTTTATTGGAGCAGCAGACTATCACTGTGCAGAGGACCCATGACTGGTTCAAGGTGAAGATTTATAGATATTGCAGTTTGACATTGTTGACCTACACACAAAACTTTGTGCTGGAGTGTGGAGTTTCTGAGGATGGGATTAGCATAGTCCTAATGCAAGGAAGCTATATAATATCTTTTGAGAACTGAAAGTTACTGTCGCATGAGCTGTAGTATTCTACTTACGACAAAGATATATTGGCCATTATGCATGCATTGGTTAAATTCCGACAGTTTTTGATTGGCAGTAGATTTTGGATTAAGACAAACCACCATAGTCTTCAACATATTTTTGAGAAGGAGCAGCAATTGTAAAGGAGGCAGCAATTGTGGATCAGTACAATGCAGGATTATGATTTCATCATTGTGTATGGAGAGGGCCATGAGACAGTAGATGCACTATCATGGAGATCAGTAGCGTTGTCACTGAGGAGAAGTGAGGATTTGAAGGCCCAGTTATTATTTGAGCATTCTGATGACCACTTCACTTATGAGATGGTAGATGGTAGACATCATGTAATGGATAACATCTTCCATTATCAAGATAGAGCCTTCTTGATGAGCACCTCACAGCTCAAAGAGAAGTTTCTGCTGTTGGGTTGTGAAATGGGTATGTATTTGCTAGTAAGTTCATCCTCGTTATCCTTAATTCTATCTTTTTCATGTCATAATGCACTAATATATTGAGGAATTATGGTAAGAAATAAGGAATGATTGCAGTTGTGATTTAACTAACGTTTACCCTTCTTCATGCAGGAAAATGGACAAGGAACAATTGTTGTTCCCTGCTGTTAGCACAGCAAAATCCGACAAGAAAATAAAGGAATCAGTCGGGTGCAGAGAAGGCTAAGAATGAATTAGTGAGATCAACGTGGAATAGAGGAAGATGTCTTAAAGATAGAAATTGGTTGCGAATCCCTCAGGATCGGGAGATCCTGAGGGATCACATTTACTATTTACTTTTTACCCTTTCTGATTATAAAAGGAAATGATTGTAGGAAGAAAGGGGGAGACCTGTTTTTTTTACAAATTGTAAGCTTAATTACATACTACGTAGTTTGAGAACGAAATTACATTGTAATGCTACTCAAAGTTCGATGATTAATTGAAGTCGCTACTTTTCATTCGCATCATCTGAAGTGATCTAGAAGTGCCTGCTGGTGGCTAAGGGCCCGGCTTCCGGTGGAATTCACTGCTCCATCTGTGTCATAAATTTCCGATTATTGCAAGTGTGATGGTTTGACAGTATTATTTCTTTCTGTGATTTTATTTCCTTTGATGTCCATTATTTTCCTATGTAAACTAAATAGTTCTGTTTTATATGATTTACAGTATTGTTGTCTATTCAGTTTACTTCTGCTTTCATATTGAGTTTCTTAGATAATCATTCTGCTCAATGGGATCAACTGTAACGAGTATTAACTACTGCTATTAGGCTCTCGGATTGATATTGTTGTTGTTTTATTGAAGATTTCATTTGATTTATATTCAATCAGTTTCGAAGAGAAGGGTTATCACTACTGTACTCTTCACTAATATTGTTGTTACTTGAAATGCTGTAGGATTTGATTTCATTAAATGATTGAGTTTTCGTTTAATTTCAATTAGAATTTACTTGCTACATTCATTTACTCTTGTATTAAAATATCTATACTACAATCTATGAAACATTACTCTCTGATTTAAATAGCTGCCACATACTGTGTACACTCTTGAAATAGAAGGACTTGTCCAGATTGATAATTAATGTGAGGATAAATAGGAGTTTAAAAAACACCTTTTATCAACCAACATTTTGGCGCCGTTTCCGAGGAGAGTGTAAGCCATTTACGAAGAGTGATGTATATCTGATAGTTGCCTATTGAGAGAGAACTAGGAATTAAAAATGGAAGGTAAGAACCTGCGTATGGAGTATGAAAAATGCCTGCTCCCTTGCCCGCTTTCCAGTAGAGTTGTTATAAATTTAGGGTAGAGGTAAACATTTGAATTGTTTGTATGAATGACTAAGAAGAAAAAAATAGAAATCAATCCAATTCCACTACCCAAACCTGAAAAATCTAAGGGACCAGTGACCCTTGGATGATCAACTTTCAAAGACGAAATCTTAAAGAAAGCTAAATCTCAGCCATCAGTAGGTCCTCGAAACATTTCTTCCAGACAAACTATTGTCTCCCTTCGAGCCACAGGCTCACTATCTGCAGCCTATGCTGAGGTCCACAGAAAAATTGTAGGAACTGAGCAAAGTTTTCAAGAAATTGAAAATTTGTGCCCAATTTCCTCACAAGAAGGGAATTCTTGTAATATTCGTGAAGGAGGAGGAGAAACAGGAGAAGAACCAAGATCCCCTCAAGTGGTAATTGAACAAGGAACACCTAGTATCCCAGACAGAGGGAGTGCTATCAAGATTATTTCCACCTCTTGTGATATTCGTTAAGGAGGAGGAGAAACAGGGGAAGAACCAATATCCCCTCAGGTAGTAATTAAGCAAGGAATACCGAGTATCCCAGACAGAGGGAGTGTTGCTAAGATTATTTCCATCCCTTTGGGACACCCTAGGGATAACTCCCCAGCTCCAGAAATCCTGAAAGGATACTGGAATATATTTGATCAAATGGCTAACAATCCACAAGCACCCCAAACTTCCACATTGTAGTACCCATCGTTGACACAGCTTCCAACACGCCTATGAAATCTATCCCTTTACAAAATATTCCCACCTTTCATGGGCTCACGTCAGAGGATCCAGATGCATTTCTATTTTAATTTGATGTATTATGTCAGGGTTATTATTATACCACCAAACCCCAAAAACTAAAGCCGTTTCCCTCTACATTAAAAGGCACAGCCTTGCGTTGGTTTATGGGGCTAGGTGGGGGGACAATAAATGATTGGGATCAAATGAAAAATGCCTTCCTTAAAAAATATCAGGATTATTGCAGATCTAGGGAATTGAAAGATGAAATATTCCAAATGGTAGCTAGACCCGGTGAAACATTGGAAGAGTATGTAGAAGGCTTCCAATATAACCTCCAAAGATCCCCCTATGTAAATCTGCCCCTGCCTGATAATGTGTTGAAAACTACAATGATTAAAGGGATGAAAGAACAATGGATAGAGACATTAAATATTATGGGTAAAGGTGATATATATCAAGAAGATTATGCTAATATTATTAAATTTTGTATCAGGTGCTCAAGGGGAAATACGAGATTGAAATCAGAAAAACGCAACATGACCACCAGGGATAGAAAAATCTCTGGAGGAACCATTACTCGTACAAAATTGGCAATCTGCTAGAGGATTTTAAAACAGATATCTTGGGGACTTTGACGACGCAATTAGACATCATGCAGGCCAAGCCGAAGCAGGCGGAAGCAGAACAGAACCTAGTGATATTTTTCCCGAGATGCAAAAAGAAGCATAGTCACAAAGAGTGTCTGCTGGATATGGTACAAACCTATGCCATATGTACTAAAGATCATGCCACAGATAGCTGCCTGTAACTTCCAATGTTAAAAGCAATCTATAAAGAGGCAAAAGAAGAAACAGCACCAGTCTACCTACTAAATCTGTGCTACCAATGGCAACCACGACAAATAGGTATGCCAATCGACCCATCTTCTTCCTTTCAGCCTTCGCAATATAATGCTCAACAATACACAAGAGCTATGTGGCGAAACCAGACACCTTTTCTCAATTGGTCACAGAAACCATTCTCTATGCCACCTTGGTCCAATCAATCAAACCAAAATAACAGTTGGCCAAATTTTCCTTGTTTTCCACCATTTTGGCCATCCTCCACATATCCATTCCAATGGCCATCCTCTACGTCACAAAACTAGAGTTGGCGGTAAAGCTGGAAACGACCTACAAATCAGACAGAAGGAACAATCCCCCTACCTCAACCTACACTGCCAGCACCCTACACATTGCAACAGACCCCTCAGACCAACCTACGACCACAGCTCCTAGCCCAGCCCAACCCGAATCCCAACAATAGACCGATCCAATCTGTGCAAATTATTGAAGGACCCGAGCTAGAAACTGAGTTAAGGGAGTGTAATGAGCTGCAATTAAGGTCTGGGAGGATAATAGAGCTAGAGGGGGATAAAAATATACAAATTGAAAATCTGTTACCTGTAGAAAAAGCACCATAATTGGAGAACCCAGTTAAATAGAAAACCCATGATCAAACTATTACCTCTTCTCCACCATTCCCAGAAAGATTAATTATACCCCGCTCAATCGAATATCCAGATTTTGATCTTCTGGGAGAATTGATAAATTTGTGTGTAAAAATACCCCTCCTCCAGGCTATTTAGGACATTCCAATTTATGTGAAAAATATCAAGGAATTATGTATGAAAAAGCCAAAGAGGAAAACAAAAACAACTCCAACTGTTCATGTCATCGGTACTCCATCTGATTTATTATCAGGCAGAGAAACACCAGTAAAATATGAGGACCTAGGAAACCCTATAGTCACAGTGAAAATAAACGAGTTCTCCTTTCCCAATGCATTAGTTGATCTAGGAGAAGAAATCAATATTCTCACAACAACAACTTGTCAAAAACTTGGCATTACACCCTTGGACCCAACCATGACCCTCTTGGAACTTGCTGACCGATCAATTGTCAAACCAGAGGGGACATTACAGGATGTAATGGTGTCTGTATATTCTTGGGAATACCCAGCATATTTTCTGATCATCAATCCTAGAAACTGACTAGATGGACATCCCCTAATTCTAGGAAGACCTTGGCTAGCAACCGCAAATGCTTACATAAGTTGTTGGACAGGAAGCATGACTATAGCAAGAGGAAAAGATTTGAAGAATTTAGCCTTATATCCTCCAGCTCAGCCAAGTCTAACAATAATAAAAACGAGGAAACAACCTGTATCATATTTAACTGAAAACATTAGATCACCACTAACTATAGAAGATGCTCTTGAATTCAAGGTTCAAACAGAAGATGACATCATTAACACTTATATTAACCAACCAGATGCTGTATCTCATCCAAAATGTCACATGATCGAAGCAGCCCTGGATAACGAAATCAAAGAGGATCCCCTAAAATATTTTAGCGACCAACTAATCCCAACAACTTCTGTTTATAATAGCAAAACCATAGAAATTGAGCCAGGGAAAACCTTAAATATCAATAAAAACCTGACTGAGGACCAAGCATAGAGGCTTGTCCAACTTCTAAGAAAATATAAAGAAGCCTTCGCTTTGGATTATCTTGACATGAAAGGGATTGATCCCCAACTATGCATGCACCACATCTATATAGAGAATGATGTGAGGCCCATTAGACAACCTCAATGGAGGTTAAACCCTCATCTTAAAGATATTGTGAAAGATGAACTACAAAAACTATTGCATGTGAATTTCATCTATCCTATATCCGATAGAAAATGGGTCTCCCCATTAGTAATAGTGCCTAACAAGAATGGAAAGTGGCGTATATGTGTTTACTATAGAGAGCTTAATAAAGCAACCCAAAAAGATCACTTTCCCGTTCCATTCATTGACCAGGTCTTGGACACATTGGCAGAAAAAAAATTCTTTTCTTTCCTAGACGGCTTCAACGGCTATAACCAAATTCAAATTGCCCCTAAAGACCAGGATAAAACTACTTTCACCTTCCCATGGGGAGCCTTTGCTTACAGGGTCTTACCTTTTGGACTTTTTAATGCACCTGCAACATTCCAAAGGGCTATACTTAGCATTTTTTCAGATCTGATAAACGAAGGGCTCGAGGTGTACATGGATGACTTTACACCTTATGGAGATGACTTCGAGCCAACATTACAAATGCTAGAGAAAGTTCTGCAATGATGCATTGCTACCAGGCTCTGTTTAAGCCATGAAAAATGCCACATGATGATGGCTGAGGGCCTCATCTTGGGCCATTATATCTCAACAGATAGAATCCAGGTAGATCCAGCAAAAATTTAGATAATTATTTTAATACCTACCCCTTCCACACAAACTAAGGTACGCAGTTTCTTGGGATTTTCTGGATATTATAGGAGATTTATAAAGAATTTTGCTCGAATTGTTGCACCCTTATATGCATTAACAGGAAATATTGATTTTATTTGGACTGACAAATGTGACAGTGCTTTTGAAGATTCAAAACGGCTTGTATCAACAGGCCCAGTGCTAAAGGGCCCAAATTGGGATTTTCCATTTCAGATCTCATCCAACGCATCAGACACAGCTATTGGAGCAGTTCTCGGCCAGGAGGAAGATAAGAAGCCATATGCGATATACTACATCAACAAAAATCTATCTCCTACTGAATTGAACTACACTGTGACCGAAAAGGAATTTTTGGCTATAATCCATGCTATTAACAAATTTAGACATTATATAATAGGATACCCTGTGGTTTTGTATATGGATCACTCTGCTATTAAATATCTAGCCAATAAACCTGTTACAAATGGAAGAGTGACAAGATGGTTTATTCTTTTGTAGGAATTCGACATAACAATCAAAGATCAACTAGGAAAGGAAAATCCAGTAGCAGACTTCCTTTCACGTATGCCAAAGATAGATGACTCGACGGCAGTAGAAGACCGGTTCCTTGATGAACACTTATTTGCAGTAACCTTGAAAACACCGTGGTACACGGATGTTGCAAATTACTTAGCAGTGGGTAAGTTATCTAAACACCTGATGCCTAATGAAAGAAAACAAATAGTACGACATAGCACACGGTTCTCCTAGATCGCAGGTTATTTATTTCATACAGGGGCCGATATGCACATTTGAAGATGTGTCAGGGAAGACGAAATCTTTGAAATCCTGAAATCCTGCCACGATGGGCCTTGTGGCAGACATTTTGCAGACCGTAGGACTGGTCACAAAGTCTTACAGATGGGCTATTATTGGCCCACCATTTTAAAGATGCCAAGAAGTTTGTCCAGGCATGTGATAGTTGCCAAAGAATGGGATGCCCTGGGCAATCTGATGAGATGCCCCTTCATCCGCAGTTAGTCATCGAGCCTTTTGAGCGATGGGTGTTAGATTTCATCGGTCCAATAAGCCAATTATCTAATCAAAAGACATATTTATTAGTTGCAATAGAGTATGTGACTAAATGGGTGGAGGCAGAAGCATTACCAAGGGCAACGAAGGACTTGGTAATTCACTTTCTTTTCCAACTTTTTGTGCGATATGGCTTGCCTAGAGAAATAATCACAGATGGAGGGCCACAATTTATAGGCCATAAGATTGCTGTGACATTAAAAAATCACCATATCTTGCACAAAATCAAAACTCCATACCACCCGTAGGGAAATGGCCAGGTAGAAAGCACCAATAAAGTAATCGAGGCAATACTCACAAAAACAGTCGCATCACATAGACATGACTGGGCTACCCGATTGCCAAAAGCCCTGTGGGCATACCACACGACATGGAGAAATACCATGGGATATTCCCCATATCAGCTAGTGTTTGGCAAAGAGCATATCTTCCCAATAGAATTTGAAATTCAGACATTGAGGATAGCTCAAGAAGTAGGCTTGGATCTGAATGAAGCATAGATTAACGGGCTACATCAAATCAATGAATTGGATGAAATCCGCCTATCTTCTCTTCAGCATACTGCACTAATCCAACAACAAAGAGAAAAATGGCATGATGCCCTCATCAAGAAGAAGACATTCCATGAAGGTGATTGGGAACTTCTGTATGATTCTAGGTTCCAGGATTTCCCAAGAAAAATCCAGACCAAATGGTTAGGCCCCTATGAGATATAGAAGATGCATGATAATGGCACCCTCACATTAGCCACCATTGATGGATTTGGCTACTCTTTTAAAGCAAATGGACATCGAGTATGCCTCTATCACAAACCGCTTACCAAGGAGTCCTTTTGCCAACAGCTACGGGAAAATTCCACTATACAAATTCTTGCTGAGGAGGGCAACCCTTCCACAGCACCAGTTCAATGAAGGAGTATACTTTTTTTCAGAACTTTTACATAAGTTTGCCTTTTTATTTTTTGATTGGATTTGATTGTATGTTAGTTTTGATTCTTTCCTCTATTTTCTTTGTTGTTCCCTATAGGGAACATCTGTTGTTCTCTCTAAGGAATAACAATTTTAGTATATATTTTTCTTTGTTGTTCCCTACAGGGAACAGCTGTTGTTCCCTATAAGGAACATCAACTTTTGTGTGAATTTTTTCTTTTTTGTTCCCTACAAGGAACAACTGTTGTTCCCTATAAGGAACATCAAATTTTGTGTGAATTTTGCTTTGCTATTCCATACAAGGAACAATTGTTGTTCCCTATAAGGAACAACAAATTTTGTGTGAATTTTTCTTTGCTATTCCCTATAGGGAACAACTGCTGTTCCCTATAAGGAACAACAACTTTTGTGTGAATTTTTCTTTGTTGTTCCCTATAGGGAAAATCTGCTATTCCCTATAAGGAACAACAACTTTTGTGTGAATTTTTCTTTGTTGTTCCCTACAGGGAACAACTGTTGTTCCCTATAAGAACAACAACTTTTGTGTGAATTTTTGCATTGTTGTTCCCTACAGGGAACAGCTATTGTTCCCTACCAGGAACAGTAATTTTTTTTGTAAATTTTTCTTTGTTGATCCCTACAGGAACATCAATTTTTCATGTGTTTTGTTGTTCCTTACAGGGAATAACTACGGTTCCCTTTAAGGAACAACATTTTTTTTTAATATTGTTTTTGCCATTTTCTTTCAAAGAAAAACACTTTGTAAATATTTTTGAAGGACATCCTATTTTTATACCTCAACCTATTGTGAAACCAGCTCCAAAAAGAGAAGAAAAGAGATGTCAACACCTTAGAAATAAGCCACTTCGAGGGGGAAACCTCTGATACATTACATGAATGAAAAATTCTTGGATGATACAAATGAAAAAACCTCCTTTCTATATATAGGAGTCCATGGGGCCACAATGTAATCCTAGCCGACCTAACAATAATAATTTAAGGGCACAATAATAACAAAATGGGGGTTACAAGGGTACAATAATAACAATAAGGGGTTTACACTAACAATAATAAGGGGCTATACTAGTGATATAGGGACCTAACATGCCCCTCTCCTTAAAAAAGTGTTGTCCTCAACACTTGAGTAGCTCCGGGTGCTTCTGTATAAAATTCTCATCCTCCCATGTAGAATCTTCAGTGGGTAAGTTCTTCCACTTGATGAGATACTCTGAAATTGATCGATTCCATAGTTGTCAAGTTCTTTTTTCCATGACTGCTTCAGGTTCCAATATGATTTTCCCTTCCCCATCAAGTTCTGGCAATACTGTTTGAACTGGAAGATTTTCACCTATAACCTTCTTTAAGCATGAAACATGGAAAGCTGGATGTACTCGCGAAGAAGCAGGAAGCTCCAATTTGTATGCCATAGTACCAATCTTTTGCAACACCTTGTAAGGACCATAGTACTATGGTGATAATTTATTATCCTTCTTAGCTTGCTTGAGGGACATTTGTTTGTATGGTTGTAGCCGTAAAAATACCCAATCTCCTACATCAAAACTTCTCTCGCTGCGATGTTGATCTGCCTGTTGTTTCATTCGATTTTGTGCCAAATTCAGGTTATCCTTTAAGAGTTGGAGAGCTTCTTGCTGATGCTCGATGTGATCTTCCACTGCTTGAACCTTCGAATTTTCCCTTAAAGATGATGTGATGGATGGTGGATGATATCCATAAAGTTCCATAAATGGGGTCATTTTTGCTGCAGTATGGAAGGAAGTGTTATACCACCATTCAGCGAAAGGTAACCACTTGACCCATTGTGTTTTTTTATCAGATACAAAACAATGAAGATATCCTTCCAAACATTTATTTACTATCTCAATTTGACCATCAGATTGAGGATGATAAGATGAGCTATGAGCTAATTGAGTACCCAAACAAGAAAACAACTTCGTACAAAAATTTCTAGTAAAAATGGGATCTCTGTCGCTCATAATAACCTTTGGGTTTCCATGTAGCTTTTGAAATGTGTCCATAAATGTAGTAGCAACTGTACTTTCTTTAAATGGATGAGATAATGCACAAAAGTGTGTATACTTGGTAAGTCTATCAACTACCACCATGATGACACTCTTTCCTTCGAACTTAGGTAAACCTATGATAAAATCCATTGAAATCTCCTTCGAACGTTGACTTGGAATGGATAAAGGTTGTATAAGTCATGGGGTCTTAATTGTCTCAACTTTATTCTGCTGGCAAACCAAACATTCCTCCACAAAATTTTGAATATAAGATTTAAGGCCCTCCCAAAAAAATTATTTCTTCACCCTGTGGTAAGTTTTTAAAAATCTTGAGTGTCCTCCTAAAGGAGAAGTGTGCAATTCCAAACGAATCTTTTGTTTTAGTTGGGAATTCTTACAAAGATATAAGCGATCTTTGTACCATAAAGAATAATGTTTCCAACTTAATGTATCAAATGTACTAGGATATTGTTGCAACTTTTGAATGAGTGTCCATACTTCTTTGTCCTTCTTCCATTCATCTCTTGCTTCGGTTATCCAATCTGGTTGGATAATAGAAATGGCACAAAGCAATGCTTCGACCTCTTCATTCTTTCTTGAGAGTGCATCTGCAATAACATTAAGCTTCCCTTTTTTGTAGATTATTTCAAATTCATAACCCAACATCTTTGTGACCCATTTTTGCTACTGTTCTGAAGAGAGTCTTTGTTCCAAAAAGTGTTTAAGACTATCATGATCAGTTTTTACCTTGAAGTGTCTTCCCATTAGGTAAGTTCGCCATTTCTTTAGTGCATGCAGTATTGCTAGCATTTTCTTCTCATAAATAGGTTTCTGTAAATACTTTCCTTTGATTGGATGACTTTCAAAATCAATGGGTCTTCCTTCCTGCATTAAAACAACACCAATTCCATTTCCTGAGGCATCACATTTTGCAATAAAGGTTTTTGTGAAGTCTGGCATAGCTAATACCAGTGTTAGGCACATTTCCTCTTTAAGATGTTCAAAGGCCTTAGTTGCTTCAGGAGTCCATGAAAATGCATCTTTCTTCAATAATGTTGTTAGAGGTGCTGCTATTCTCCCATAATTCTTAACAAACTTGTGATAATACCCTGTTAACCCGAGAAATCCTCGCAACTGCTTTATGGTTGTGGGGACTTTCCATTCCTTAATGGCTTTAATTTTGTTAGGGTCTACTTTAACACCCTCGTGAGATACACTATGACCCAAATATTCCACCTCTTGTACTCCAAAGAAACATTTGGATGTTTTTGCATATAATTGTTTCTCCTGCAATAGTTTGAGCACCCTGTCAACATGTTCACCATGATCCTTCCAAGACCTGCTATAGATTAGTATATCATCAAAAAATACTAGCACAAATTTTCTAAGGAAGGGTTTGAAAATGGAATTCATCAACCCTTGAAATGTAGAAGGTGCATTGGTAAGGCCAAAAGGCATGAACAAAATTCATAATGACCCTCATGAGTTCGAAACGCTGTTTTTGGAATATCTTCAGTCTTCATTCTAATTTGATGATATCCTGAACGAAGATCCAACTTGGTAAAATAAATTGCTCCATGTAATTCATCCAATAATTCATCAATCACAGGAATGGGAAATTTATCGTTAATGGTGAGCTTATTGAGCTCCCTATAATCTCGACACATGCGCCATGATCCATCCTTCTTGTGTAACAATACTACAGGAGGAGAGAAAGAACTTTGAATAGGTTGAATTATACCCGCCTCTAACATTTCTGCAATCATACGTTCAATTTTTCTCTTTTGGACATAAAGATATCTATAAGGCCTGATGTTTGGAGGAACACTTCATGGAATCAAATGAATAGCATGATCATGATCACGAATAGGTGGGAGTCGTTTGGGAGTTTCAAACACCTTGGAATGATTTTCCAAGCCTTGTTGGAGATCTTCGGAAATAGATGATTTTGATGTTGGAACTTCTAGTGAGAATAATTGTGCAATTACGCCTCGTTGTTCTTTATTTAGAAGCTTTGTCATGACATTAGAGATTATTACCTTTCATGGCTTCCCTATAATACCCCATAATTCAACTTCCTTTCCTTCTAAAAAAAAATTCAAGAAAAGTTCTTGAAAATTAAAAGCTACCGTCCCCAAATATTGTAACCATTGTACTCCTAATACAACATCAACACCTCCCATAGGAATGGAAAGCATTGGACGATTCAATACATATTCCCCCGTGGTTAGCTTGATATTATGGCATTTTATAGAGAAATTTATAGTTCCTCCATTTGCAACCATCACTTGACATTCTGGTGCTGTGTATAGGAAACAATTCAATTCCTTGGCTACCTTACAATGAATAAAATTATGGGTGCTACCTAAATCAATCAAAACTATTACCTTTTTCTTCTTGATATGTCCTTCTATCTTGAGAGTTTGAGGAGTGGTAATTCCTGCCAATGCATTACATCATATGGTCGGACTCATTTCTTCCTCTTCTAGGGCTGGTTCCTGGTGTATATCCTTTTCTTTTTCATTTTCTTCTTCCTCTTCACAATCTATGTAAAATAATTTCTTCTCAGCACACTTATGACCTTTAGTGTATTCGCTATCACAACTGTAGCAAAGCCCTTTTTCTCTTTTTTCTTCCAATTTTTGTTGTGTCAACCTTGTAGGTTGTGGAAATCTAGGTGTAGCAACACTTCCTTCTTTATGGAAGTGAGTGGTAGGCTTCCTTGTCGCCATAATTTTACATTCAATTTTTCTTGCCAACCTGAATGCCTTCTCCAATGAATTAGGTTCCAAAACACGAACTTCATGTTGGATGTTATCCTTTAAAGTACCTATGAAGAGATCAATCCTGTGTTCCTCTGGAATATCAGTTACCCTTATATTCAATTTTTGGAAGTCCTCAATATGCTCCCCCACTAAACCCTTTTGTTTCAGATTTATCAATTGGCTAAAGAAGGTGTTTCTCTTTGTATCCTCATAATGTGCTATCATTTACTCCGTAAAAAATAACCAAGTGACAATTTTTTTATGGGATCAAAGCCATCGATACCATACAAATGTATTTTGTTCTAAATGTAAATTTGCAATGCGTACCTTTTGTGTGTTTTGTGTTGGGGTTCCCATGTTTTGGCCAGATTGGCAAGACCAAAAGATAAGCAACATAAAAACCACTTTCAGACCTCAGGATCTAGCCCTTCTGGGTCCATAGAGGGATCTCTCTATGATATTCAAAGGCATATGTTCTTTGAAGTTCAAATGTTAAGATGTTAGGGTAGTTATAGGCACAGGGTTTGTTTGTTTGATGTTTGTTTGGTTGTTGGGAAACTGGAAAGAAGGGTTCAATGTGAGACAAGGCTATGTGAAGAGGATTCTAAACAGAGCAGGAGGGTTTTTAGAGAGCACTCAAGACCATTGGGCAAATGGGGTCAAGAAAGGGTTTACTTGCTGTTCAATATGCAGGCTTTCAGTTGGGCTAGTCATCTAAAGCATTGGATCTTAAAGATGATAGTGTGGTATGAAAATTAAGAGAGAAAGTGAAAGCAAGGAAACCTCCAAGGTGACCTTTCAGATATCAGACCCAGGGACAGGACATGCCATTGGACAACCTGTGATCCAAAAACTAAAATATTAACTCTTCAGACAAGGAAAACATTAAAGATTTAAACACTGAGATGAAGACCTGAGATCAGAGAGAGAATTTTAACTCTCAATGCTTCGGCCTCCAGCTTGAGGGAACTTAAAAAGTTTCAATTGATTGAAAAGAGTCCTAGTGAGACAGAGACAGAGTTCTAAACTCCTAGGATTCTAATTCATTCAATTAAAGCCTTCCAAGAACATCTAAGAAAAAGACCTCATTAATTCATACATCAGCTAGCGATATATCTGACCACTACACTTGTTAAATTAATTGAAATCAATCCTCAGATAACACATACAGTAGAAAACATTAAAGGTAGGGAGAGAAGAAACATAGGGTACCTAAAAAGGGTAAATCCTATGCCAAATTTCTGATGCATGCCAGAAGAAATGTAATGAAATGAACTAAAACACAAAGATAGAAAAACATCACCAGCTGCTTTAAATCGGGATCCAAAGAAATGTGCTTGTCATATTAAATAGCAGCACCAGTCAAGTACAACATTACCAATAGCTTGAAATTCAGTTAGAAAACATCTTCCTCAACCTATCCTACAACTTTACAGAGAGAACTTGTCTCAAAAGAATCAGCTTGCAATTCTCAGATATCCGATCAACAACCTTTACAATGAGTTTCTTCATGAATTTTATAGTTGAAAGAGAGCAGAGGAGGTAGGTGAAAAAATAAATGGAGCATTAAAACTCAGAAGAGGAAAAAAGGGTCGAAGCCCATTCTGTTTTAAATCCTGGGCATTAATCTCTGGTACTCTTTGGACGAAAGAGTGGTCTTCCTCAGGCTGCAATTTACTCCAGGTATGCCTTTGATGTAATTTGTTGCAATACCTCTGCAATACTCTGGTGACTGAATAAAAAAGGTAGAATAATGATTCTAGGGTCTACCATGCTGTATAACTAATGCACTGGTAGCATAGGACTATTGTCAGAGCGGAAATTCCCACAGGAACACGAAACAGTAAGCAGGTGGTATAGGTGCTTTGTCCTTGTATGGAAAAAACATTCTGCTGATGTGAACCCTGATAGTATTTTTTTCTACGTGCTGGACCTTCCGTGTGATCCATGATGTATTCGATCTGGTACCTTGCCTTTAAAATATTGGAGTAAGGCTTGAAATCTTCAATTATAGTCCTTAAACTCTTTTGTTTTCCCATTGATACTCTTTGCCGCTCCATGATTGCCTCTGTCTGCGAAATCTGTGCTTTAATGGCTCCAGAAGCATTCTGCAGAGTTTAACCCTGCTCTTTTAATGAAATTCATGTTATAATACCTTCCCAGACCTTCCTTCATGATTTGATCTTTGCACACTGTCTTCCCTGCGTTCTTTGCCACTGCAATAATGACAGTGAATCATGGCGGTTTTTCGCCCACCTGTAACCCTGTAAAACACGACAACGTGTTAATAAAACCATGCATGGGGAGGGTGGATGCAGCGGGGACGGTGAGAATGGCCATGCAAACTGGTGAAATGGTGGAATAGTGCAGGGTGATTGCGAAAAACATAGTGAAACAATGGAGAATGGTCTGGTGAATTTGGCAGAAAACAGTGATTTTAAATGAAAACCTTGGACATTTTGACCTTTGAATGAAATACAAGGGGAACGGACGAAATGCAACAAAACTATGTGAAAACACATGGAATGGGTGACGTGGTGGGATGGGACATGCATTTAATCAGGACCGTCCGATCTTAGGAGGAGATCGATGGTTGAGAACGAATCTGAGGACGATAGATGGTGGGCCCGGGGTCTATTTGCCTTGGGCTATCCCCCGTGCAACTTCGTGGCGTGATCACCGTTGGATGGATAGCTCCAGATCGGACGGTGCACGCACATATCGCGCCGGGTCCACGTACGAACGATAACGCGCGATGGAGGGTGGTTTTCAAATAGTGCGCGGAGCCACGTGTCATGCGGTGAATGGGATCGCACCGAAATGAGAAAAATAGCCCGCCCTCCCAAAGTGGTGCGATGGAAACCATCGGTTTTTGAACAATGCTTGGGCGCAGGGACCACCGGGGCGGGTGCAATACGGATCATCGATCAATGGGTTAAATGGATGGTTGTGACATGATCGGAGGGGCAAACGGAGTGGGCCACAGGCACGATACTGGTCTGAAAATATCGTCCGATCTGTGCAGATCGACGGTTAATAGTGTTCCTAATATCCATCTGCGGTAAGCGCTCTTGGGTTAGTGTCAAGTTCTAGCGCCTGGGTCACGTGGGGAAACAGTTTTTGGGGGCTGGCCGAAGGGGGCTAGGCTCTCATATATGTTGAAATACGAGTTTATGGCCCTTTTTCATGGGATTTGAGGCTAACAAAAGGTAACGGTAGAGGGAAGGGGAGGGAATTAAATGTAACCAAGGGTATGTGTAGGATTTAGAGAGGATTTTGGGTGGTTTAGGGGATTAATGAGGGAAATTTAAAGGGGAAGAGAGAGGGTGGAAAGTGGGTTTAGTGAGAATGATTTAGGAGGGAAAGGAAACCTTTGGACATTTTTTACAAACAGAGAGGCTTTACAATGGGAATTAGCAGTGGGAATCTATTGTAGGGAAGAGGGCCCAAGGAGGCTTCAAGGATGATGTGTTTCTAGGGAGATGCATTCCTTGAAGGCTCAACAGACAATCTAGCCCCCCTGCTTTCTTGTCAAGAAATTTATAGGGGGCTAACAGTGGCTCCACATGGGGATGGCTTCTTCTTGAAGGAGTCAATAATTCAGAAATGATCTTTGGAGTAGGCCAGATGCCTTGTACTTGACTCATCTGTTTTCTTACTTTGATCAGCTGCCACAAATTGTGAAGACATCAAATTAGCAGAAAAATTCTCCCAAATGATCTACCTACCCATCCTACAGTCTTAGCATTTTTCTTCCAGGGTGCATTTAGGCTAGCAGACCCTTTACATCATTTATTTTTTACAAACAGGAAAATAAACCTATTCTATTTCTACCCTTATTACTCCATGGGACCAGATTAAACTGTTGGTCTCACATGCTTCTCTACCTAATTTAATATCTGCTGGGATTAGACTGTCCAGCATATTTCTTCTCTATATTCTACAATAGAAATTTAAAAATAGCCAAACTAGGATTAGACAGTCTAGTTTGCTGTGGATCCAAGGCATAAAGATAGTTGCACATGGATAGCAATTTGCAAAAACTGAAAACCAAACTTGAAGGCTTGAAATATGAAGCTTTGAAGTATCCTTCTGTGCTTTGTGACTCAAGTTTTGAGCTTGTTAGAGTCACTTTCTTTCCTTCATTTCAGCTCTGGTTTTGGGCATGTTAGAGCTGATCTTTTCTTCTTGATTTGCTGGTTCACATTTTGAGCATGTTAGGACCAGCATTTTTACTTCGTTGGCTTAGGTTTTGATCATATTAGAGCCAATCTTTTGCACTTCAGATGTTTTGAGCATGTCTGAACCTCTCCCCCCCCCCCCCCCCTCCTTTTTTTTTTTGAAACATAACACAGCAATGGTATTTACAATGACCATGGAAACTGGAAATTGGAAATTAGCAGAAGTAATGTTTGAGCATCCTGCCATTGACAGGACCCCTAAAAAGCTCTGTACCATCTAACACTTGCAGAAAAAATGCATTTGGACCCACAGCGGCCTGGATAATGTATGGACCCTACCACAAACTGTCAAATTTGCCATGTTTTCCTTTGTCTTCTCTCCTCGAGTCCCACTTCAGAACTTTATCTCCTATTTTGAAATCATAAGCTTTGGTTATTTTGTCAAACAATATCTTTATACTTTCCTGAATTTTCATAGCTCTGTTATAGACTTCTTCCCTGTTTGTTGGAGATGAATTGTTTGGTTTACCCTCCTTACCATGCTATCTTCTTCTGTTTGAATCTCTTGGACAACTCTGATCATTGGTACTCCAAGGCTGGTAGGAAAAACTGCTTATGTTCCATATACAAGCTGATATGGTGACATGCCAATGGATTTCTTTGTTGTAAGCCTGTCAGCCCATAAGGCGTGCACTAGCTTGTTATGCCATGACTTCTTATTCTCTTCAAGAAGCTTCTTTATAATAGTCACCAAGCTCTTGTTTGATGATTCAGCTAACCCATTACCTTGGGGGTAATAAGCAGTTGAATGACCAAGTGCTATTTGATACCTGTGACAAAAATCAACCATTTTCTTGGATCCAAAAGCAGCAGCATTATCAGTGATTATTTTTCTTGGGCAGCCAAACCGAGAGAGGATGTGGTTTTCTAGGAACCTAATAATAACAGAATCTGTGGCATTCCTAGAGGTTATGGCCTCTATCCATTTAGTGAATTAATTTGTGGCTGTTAGGATCCACTTGTGCTGTGCAGAAGAAGCAGGGTGTATTTCCCCAATGAAATCTAGGCCCCATTGCATAAACGGACCTTCAACAGTGATGGGGTGTAAGGGGAGGGGAATGAGCTTTCTCTTGCCTTTAAAAATATGGCATTTATGGCAAGAAATTATCATCTTATGGATATCATTGAAAAGCGTAGGCCAATAATAGCCAGCTCTGAGTATTTTATTGGCAGTGGCCTTCCAGCTCAGGTGGCCTCCACACTCTCTTGCATGTAACTCTTGTTTAATCCTCTCAGCTTCGGTTTCAGGCAAAAATTTAAGCAATAGGCCATTTTTATTTTTCCAGTATAAACATTCATTCAAAATGCAATAGTTTCTGGCTTTTAGCTTTAGGAATCTGGCCTTAGTTTTTTATAGTTCAGGAGGGGAATTGAGGTTTGTGAGCACGTAAAGGATATCAGAATACCAAGGAGAGTTTTGAAACCTCTCTTCAACAGTGGGATCAGGTAATCCTTCCTGCTCATCCGAAGCATTCACCATGTCTGTGTCAAGAGCTTGTAAATTGGATTCAGCCATTAACTGAGCTAAGCCCTGACCTTTGATCAGTTTTTTGAGTTTTATCTCAAGGTCATATTCTAGGATCACGACAATCCATTTTCCCCTCTTCCGATCTGGGTCTTGGGACAAGATGTCTTTAACCACTACATTTGGCATGTAGGCTATGGTGTGAGAATGTAGTATGTACACCCTAAAGTCTTTTAAGGCCTTTACCAAGGCATAGGCCTTTTTTTCCATGATGTTGTATTTCAAGGGTGCATCTCTCAGAGCCTTGTTGAAGAAAGCAATGGGCTGTTCCATTCCCTCTGTATTTTTCTGCAGTAGAACTGCAGCCACTGTATGCTGGGAGGAAAATGAAAAGATTAGGAAATCTTTCTTGAAATCTGGGCTGATTAGGAAAGGAGCCTGTGTGAGTGCAAGTTTAACTGACTCAAAATATTTCTTAGCCTCAACAGTCCATTTAATTCCTACACCTTTCTTCAACATGTTTGTCATATTCCTAAGGTGTTCAGCTAGGTTGGGAATAAACCTCCTTAAGAAGTTAATTTTCCCAATGAAGGACTGTAATTCCTTGATGTTTCTCGGGTGTGTGATCTGTAGTATTCCCTCAAATCTTTGTGGATCTATCCTAATTCCATTCTATGATATGATATGGCCAAGAAGCTTTCCTTCTTGTAGCCCAAATACAATCTTTTTGGGATTCAATGACAGACCAAACCTTCTACATTTTTCAAACACTCTTCTCAGATGTTTTAGGTGTTCTTCATCAATCTTGGAATAAACTATTATTTCATCCAGGTAGATGACAATGAAGTGTCCTATTTTATTTGAAAAAGCTATGTCCATTGCTTGTTGAAAGGTTGCACCAGTGTTCATCAGTCCAAAGGGCATCTTTACATACATAAAAGTGCCCCATGGAGTGGTGAAAGCAGTCTTGAGTTGGTCTTCTGGGAGCACTAAGACTTGGTTGTAACCTAAGAAACAATCTAACAAGGAGATCCTTTTTGAGCCTACTACTTTCTGAAGAATGTGTTCCATCTTTGGCAAAGGGTAGTTGTCCTTAAGTGAGGCTCTGTTAAGGTTTCTGAAGTCTATGCATAATCTGATCTCACCTGTTTTCTTCCTTACAGCTACTAAGTTCGAAACCCAATCAGAGAACCTCACAGGAACTATTATTCCTACCTCATACATCTTTTTGATCTTCTTTTCAACTGCAGGCAATTGTTTTGGGTTTATTCTGTGAAGTTTCTATCTGAAGGGTTTCTAATTTTCTTTCAAGGGTATTTTGTGTTGTATGATTTTTGTGTCATAGGCCTTTAAGTCCTCATAGCTCCAGGCAAATACATCAATGAATTCTTTGAATAGGTCAATGTACTTCCTTTTCATGTCCGCAGGTAAGGACTTAGCCAATTTAATCATTTTGGGTTTATCTTCAATGCCTATGTTGCATTTTTCGACATCAGAGTCTGCGTATTCTATAGTGGGATTTTTTGCTACATCATCAAAGTCAAAAAGGTCTTCTAGAGGTGCCATCCCCTTGGGTATATTCTCATCTTTGGCTTGCAGCACCTCCATTTCCTCACTTTCTGCGTTTTTACATTCTTCGGTTGGATTTCCAATTTGTTCGTCCAAAGTGTTTATTTCTATGCTACAGGGTGGTTCTTCCTCATCTGAGGGTCCCTCACTTAGGCAACTATCGTTAGACTTAGAGTCTAAATCGGAAAATTAAAACTCGTTCCTGCCTATTAGGAAATATTCAATCTGCTTATCGCCCTCAAATACCTACCAATATTTTTCGTTATCTTGCACTACAAGTCTGAATTTGGTCTGAATGATGATTTTTTGGTCACTGGGGGTCTTAGGGTATGAACTAGCTATGCAAGCTAATCCATTTGCAATTACGTTTTGACTCCTAGGGACAAACACTAGTTCATATTCTACAAATGTTTTCAATATATCCATAGCATCATTCTTTTATGCTCTCAACCTAGGGTGTTTCATTGTGTATTCACCATTCACTTGTTTGATAACCAACTCAGAGTCTCCTCACACAGCTATCCTACGAGCTCCTAATTTTTTCAACAGATTCAAGCCTAGGACAAGAGCCTCATACTCCGCAATATTATTTGTACATTTGAAAAGTAGGTTGAAAGCATGACTCTCTGCATAGTCACTCTCTATGTTATGTACCCACACCCCTTCTTCTGTTGTTCTTCTAGTACAGGACCCATCGAAACTCATTTCCCACAGGGGTTCATTTTTCGTTTTATCATCATTTCCTTCCATACAGCTGGGTTCACTATTATGTTGTATTATAGGGTCTACACTAGGGTGTGGGTTGTTTTTTTTTTCATAATGGGTGTGGAAATCAGAGAGGTGACTAGTTGGCTGATTGCATTCTGCTTCTGGTCTACTCAGAATTTCATTTTTAGTGCACTATCCCCAGTTTTCTTCTTCATTTTCCACTAAGTCTAGAGTGGCCATTATGTTAAAATCTATGGGCTCTATTTCAGTGTTTGTATCTCTGTTTTCTTATTCTGGCTCCCCCAAGGATTTTTCATTGCAAAAGATAAAGGAGTCTAGATCTGTGTGTATAGAGTACAAAGGAGGATTTTCAGGTTTTTCATGGCTATTAACCAGGAATTTCATTTGTGCCTCCCTATACAGTCTTCTAAGCTGGCTAAAGACAGGGATTGTGGCATATGCCCCATCCATCTGCATTGTACCTTGTAGCTTGGCTCCCCAAGACCGTGATAGTAACATACCATACTTAGATGGAACATCTGCCACCACAACATCCATGACCATACATTTTGCTGGAATCTGGGTCAAACTGACACATAGGTCTTTGATCAGGCCAAGACATTTTACCCTGCTAGAGTCAAATGAATACAAATCTTTATAGGGACGTGTTATCTCTAGGCCTAACATTTCCATAACTACTTTAGGCATCAGGTTGTGTGATGCTCCAGAATCATGCATTGCATTGTGAAGGATCTTGTCATGAATATTGAGACTAATATAAAAAGGAGGTACTACCCCTTCCTGAAACTTCCCTTCTATTTTTGGGCCAAATAGAAGGGCTGGTTGATCATCACTCAAATTGAAAGTGTCACTGACTTCCCCTAGGTTCAATGCTTTCAAAATTTGGCCTTTATATACATCCTCAGTGGCCAACTCAAAGAGTAGGACAGAGATTTTAATTTTTGCAATCTCACTCTCTAAATTGAAAGTGGAATGACCCTTTGTAATGTTCACCTCTGTTTTGTTAGCCACTGCCTTAGTGGCTGATTCAGTGTGCTGATTCTCACTATGTACATGGTTTGGAACTGTTTTATCAGGAGCACTAACTACCGTGCTAGTGCTGCTAGTTGGTTGAATTTGTTTTTTAGTGTTTTGGTTGTCTTTTTCTTTGTTCTTCTCAGAACTCTCAGCTGCTGGTTTGCTACTTTCAGTAGTCACTTTAGAAGTCTTCTCAGGCCTTTTCTTAATGGTAATCTCAAAAGCGTTTGGTTTGGAAGTGTCTTGGCTATTTTTTCTTCTAAGCTCATATTGTTCTCTGACCTGCATGATGGCATCCTCAAATCCTAGTCTGTAATCCTCAGATTCTAAATCTCCTTCATCCCAGTATGAGGGTGAGGGCTGATCTTCCTCTGTGGAACAATTGTAGATTGATTTTTCTATTTCAAACATGTTTATTGTGTTCCCCTCAGACTCTTCTATGATCCCCTCATACTCATCAAGGAATTTTTCTTGAAATGGGGGTATAATCTGTTGATCTGATTCTCTTTGTCTGTTGGGAGTGGTATTGTTCCTTCTAAAGTTCTGGTTCTCATTGTGGTTTTGATTTCTATTCTGATTACTGACTATGAAAACCATATTATCCATAATTTGCTATAGTTTTTCCACGTTCTTAGATAAATGGTCATAATTGGGATCAGATGTGGAAGCTACAGTGTCATCTTTATATGTTACCCTTTTCTCAGCTCTCAATCTGGCTTTTTTCTCAATCAGATTAGCCTCTACGCTTACTGTTCCTTTCTGCATGTCTTACAATGTATTGTAATCCCTCTCCCTAAGCTGATAGGCCATGTCAGCATCAAAGCCTTCAGGATATTTCACTAAGGCCAGACCTTAGGGATGTTTCATGTGTGGAGGGAGAGCGTTCTAAACGCTATTAAAACTTGTTGTGCAGTCGTGGACACTCTCTCCTACGTTTCTCCTAATGTTCTTGTATTCTGCTAGGATTTGGAGAGGGTTGGTCTTAACTTCCCATTTTTTTATGAAGGGTTGATATAGAGATGGAAGATCATTGATGCTACCCGGGGGTAGGCTTTTAAACCACTTCTTTACATCACCCCCTAAACTCTGGGAAAAAATTATCATTTTGACTGTTTCATCATCTATTTCCATATAGTCAAAATAATCTTCCATTCTGTCCACATGATGTTGAGTTGTTGTGGATTCTTTTGCAGTGAAGTGTGGGATCTTGGATTGATAATCATTGGGTAAGGGTAGTAGGGCCTAAGGTAACACTAGAGGTGCATACCAGGCTGCCATGGTGATATTCTGAGGAGGTAAGGAATTGGTTTGAGCAGCAGGTATGTGGATGACAGGGATATTAGGACCAGCAGAAGTCTGTTGAGCAGATTTAGGACAACAGAGCCCCAAGTTTTGAATTAAATGAATATCAGGAGGAGTATATGGAGGGGTCTCTTTGTCCCTAATTTGTTTACCACTTTGGGGTGGTGAACCAGGAAACTCAAAATCTGGCTGGTCTAGAACATTGAATGACCTAGTTCTAGGTAAACTATTTGATAGAACTAGGCCAAAAAGGATGTCTGATAGAGCTGCAAAATCTTCCGGTGCAGAGTTAGCTCTATGGATGCGACTAAAAATAGTTGATCTTCTAGGTATGGGAGAGTTCTTGAGGATGCTCTCGGGATTATCAACTATTTCAGGTGGACTTGGATTAGGATAAGCTCTTGTATGAATGGTTCTTGAAGCCAGAATGTTATTTAAAACCAAGAGCTTAACCCTATCTGTTACTTATATTGTGGTTGATGTTGTTTATGGAGGCTGGTCTCCCAGTGGAGTCTTTGATATTTAGGAACTATGGAGTCACCAGGTGGAAGGTTTTAGGGTGTTACTAGGAAGTACACTGTCCACCACAGTGCTTAGGTAATGTCCCTTTTTCAAGGATATCCCGAAAACACAACAAACTCTAACTAGAGATTGAATGGGAGGGAATTTACCAGATATGTCACCTCTGAAAGATGATGAGATCCGGAGGCTACCTGGCCCTTTCCAGACTTTGTTTAAGAGTGTGGGAGAAACACAACAAATGGTATAGAGGTTGATTTTAGAATTGGAGTGTTTAACTACCAACCTAACCAGAGATTCTAGGTTTCTAAGGCTCTTCTGATGTAGTAGGATGGAAAATACTCAGAATCCCCAGTGGATTCATTATTATGTTGGTGACGACAATGGGAGAGAGACCAGTATTGACAGATATAGACTCTCAGAATTTCCCAGCGGAGTCGCCATTATGTTGGGGTTCCCATGTTTTGGACAGATTAGCAAGACCAAAAGATGAGACAACATCAAAACCACTTTCAGACCTCAGGATCTATCCCTCCTGGGTCCAGAGAGGGATCTCTCTATGATAGTCAAAGGTATATGTTCTTTGAAGTTCAAATGTTAAGATGTTAGGCTAGTTATAAGCACAGGGTTTGTTTGTTTGATGTTTGTTTGGTTGTTGGGAAACTGGAAAGAAGGGTTCAATGTGAGACAAGGCTGTGTGAAGAGGATTCTAAACAGAGGAGGAGGGTTTTCAGAGAGCACTCAAGACCATTGGGCAAATGGGGTTAGGAAAGGGTTTACTTGCTGTTCAATATGCAGGATTTTAGTTGGGCTAGTCAACTAAAGCATTGGATCTTAAAGATGATAGTGTGGTATGAAAAGTAAGAGAGAAAGTAAAAGCAAGGAAACCTCCAAGGTGACCTTTCAGATATCAGACCCAGGGATAGGACATGCCATTGGACAACCTGTGATCCAAAAACTAAAAGATTAACTCTTCAGATAAGGAAAACATTAAAGATTTAAACACTAAAATGAAGACCTGAGATCAGAGAGAGACTTTGAACTCTCAATGCTTCGGCCTCCAGCTTGAGGGAACTTAAAAAGTTTCAATTGATTGAAAAGAGTCCTAGTGAGACAAAGACAAATTTCTAAACTCCTAGTATTCTAATTCATTCAATTAAAGCCTTCCAAGAACATCTAAGAAAAAGACCTCATTAATTCATACATCAGCTAGCGATATATCTGCCACTACACTGGTTAAATTAATTGAAATCAATCCTTAGATAACACATACAGTAGAGAACATTAAAGGAAGGAAGAGAAGAAACATAGGGTACCTAACAAGGGTAAATCCTATGCCAAATTTCTGATGCGTGCCAGAAGAAATGTAATGAAATGAAATAAAACACAGAGATAGAAAAACATCACCAGCTGCTTTAAATCGGGATCCAAAGAAATGTGCTTGTCATATTAAAGAGCAACACCAGTCAAGTACAACATTACCAATGCTTGAAATTCAGTTAGAAAGCATCTTCCTTAGCCTATCCTACAACTTTACAGAGAGAACTTGTCTCAAAAGAATCAACTTGCAATTCTCAAATATCCGATCAACAACCTTTACAATGAGTTTCTTCATGAATTTTATAGCTGAAAGAGAGCAGAGGAGGTAGGTGAAAAAATAAATGGAGCATTAAAACTCAAAAGAGGAAAAAAGGGCCGTAGCCCATTCTGTTTTAAATCCTGGGCATTAATCTCTGGTACTCTTTGGACGAAAGAGTGGTCTTCCTCAAGCTACAATTTACTCCAGGTATGCCTTTGATGTACTTTGTTGTAATACCTCTGCAATACTCTGGTGACTGAATAAAAAAGGTAGAATAATGATGCTAGGGTCTGCCATACTGTATAACTAATGCACTGGTAGCATAGGACTGTTTTCAGAGCGGAAATTCCCACAGTAACACGAAACAGTAAGTAGGTGGTATGGGCGCTTTGTCCTTGTATGGAAAAAACATTCTGCTGATGTGAACCCTAATAGTATTTTTTTCTACGTGCTGGACCTTCCGTGTGATCCATGATGTCTTCGATCTAGTACCATGCCTTTAAAATATTGGAGTAAGGCTTGAAATCTTCAATTATAGTCCTTAAACTCTTCTGTTTTTCCACTGATACTCTTTGCCGCTCCATGATTTCCTCTGTTTGCGAAATATGTGCTTTAATGGCTCCGGAAGCGTTCTATAGCGTTTAACCCTGCTCTTTTAATGAAATTCATATCATAATACCTTCCCAGGCCTTCCTTCATGATTCAATATTTGCACACGGTCTTCCCTGTGTTCTTTGCCACTGCAATAATGACAGTGAATCATGGTGGTTTTTCTCCCACCTGTAACCCTACAAAACATGAAAACGCGTTAAGAAAACCATGCATGGGGAGGGGGGATGTAGCGGGGATGATGAGAATGGCCATGCAGACTGGTGAAATAGTGGAATAGTGCAGGGTGATGGCGAAAAACGTAGTGAAACAATGGAGAATGGTCTGGTGAAGTTGGCGGAAAAAAATAAATTTAAATGCAAACCTTGGACATTTTGACCTTTGAATGAAATACAAGGGGAACGGACGAAATATGATGAAACTATGTGAAAACACGTGGGATGGGTGACGTGGTGGGATGGGGCATTCATTTAATCGGGACCGTCCGATCTCAGGAGGAGATCAATGGTTGATAACAAATCTGAGGACGATAGATGGTGGGCCCGGGGTCTATTTGCCTTGGGCTATCCCCCATGCAACTTCGTGGCGTGATCACCGTTGGATGGATAGCTCCAGATCGGACGGTTCACACGCATATCGCGCCGGGTCCATGGACGAACGATAACACGTGATGGAGGGTGGTTTTCAAATAGTGCGTGGAGCCACGTGTCATGTGGTGAATGGGATCACACCGAAATGAGAAAAACAGCCCACCCTCCCAAAGCGGTGCGATGGAAACCAACGGTTTTTGAACAGTGCTTGGGCGTGGGGACCACTGGGGCGGGTGCGATACGGACCATCGATCAATGGGTTAAATGGATGGTTGTGACGCGATCGGAGGGGCGAACGGAGTGGGACACGGGCACGATACTGGTTTGCGAAGATCGTCCGATCTGTGCAGATCGACGGTTAATAATGTTCCCGATATCCATCTGCGGTAAGCGCTCTTGGGTTAGCGTCAGGTTCTCGCGCTCGGGTCACATGGGGAAACAGTTTTTGGGGGCTGGCCGAAGGGGGCTAGGCTCTCATATATGTTGAAATACGGGTTTATGGCCCTTTTTCATGGGATTTGAGGCTAAGAAAAGGTAACGGTAGAGGGAATGGGAGGGAAGTAAACGTATCCAAGGGTATTTGTAGGATTTAGAGAGGATTTTGGGTGGTTTATGAGATTAATGAGGGAAATTTAAAGGGGAAGAGAGAGGGTGGAAATTGGGTTTAGTGAGAATTATTTAGGAGGGAAAGGAAACCTTTGGACATTTTTTACAAACAGAGAGGCTTTACAATGGGAATTAGCAGTGGGAATGTATTGTAGGGTAGAGGGCCCAAGGAGGCTTCAAGGATGATGTGTTTCTAGGGAGATGCATTCCTTGAAGGCTCAACAGACAATCTAGCCCCCCTGCTTGCTTGTCAAGAAATTTATAGGGGGCTAACATTTTGCACATTATGGAGATCAAAATATTGCTCCATCTGTAGTATCCATGTTACAGGATCCTTTCCATCAAACTTCCTCATATCCATTTTTGGAATATGGTGGTTCTGCCCACCAACATTAGAGTTTATGAAGTCACGATTAACATTTATTTTGTTCTCATCATGAGTTTCCTCTAATATCTTTTCACCATTAGGAAACATTTCTTGTATCAACATTGTCAAACCTTCCATGTCTTTTTTTAGATCATTCTTCATGTCTTCCATGTTGTCTTTCATGCTTTCATCAATCTTAGCTTCCATGTCATCCATCTTAGATTCCATGCCAACTTCCATGTCATCTATCTTAGATTCCATGCCTTTCTTCAAACCATCCATCTTCGCTTCCATGCCTTTCTTCAAAACTTCCATTTCATGTTTTTTTGCTCTTTGCGACATCGAAATTTGGTGCACTTGCTCTTGTAATTTTGATAGATCATGTTGCAATTCTTCATCTTCATGAGTCATAGTAGAGCCTTCTGAAGGCTTAATGGGTGTTGAATTATTTTTACGAGGCATTTTTTAGAACCCAATACTAATATCTATTCTACAATATGCCCTTGGAATCAATTCAAATTGATTCTTCAAACAAGACTTATGCAATTCAGAAAACAAATACACACCTTTTTCTTGCTTTTGAGGAGCTCGATATTGAAATTAGATTATCTTTGTGATTGTGGCTCTTCAATATCTGAAATTTGGCACTGCGATAGCCTTCTAAATTATCTTTCGAATGTCACAAGTCTGACTTGATTTGGATTCTTCAAGGCAAAGTTATGTCCAATCTCCCACAATGACCTAATTATGGACTGGTTCAGTAGAGCGAACTTGTACGACTTGCCACATGTCACTATTTCGTCTTTTAGCTCTGAAATTGATAGAAAAGAAACTAAAATTTGTGTACTTGCGACCACTTTTTATGACACTCCAATTCGATGCTCAGAGAGAGAGTTATGAAGATTTTCCCACGATCACCTCTTTGAGATGAAATTCAGGAGCCTGAAAAAGCACTATCTTCCACAGATCATATCTCTGAAAATATTACAAACCAAGCTCTGAAATTTTGCAACAAGTTTCCTCCAGATTTCAGCTTTGCACCCTAAAAATTTTAGATTATGAACCTTCGTAGAAAAAAATGTATAGTGAAAATACCACGATGACCTGTTTAGATTAAATTGAGGAACCTGCAAAAAGACCTAACTTCCACAGATCATATCTCCTCAAATATTACGAACCAAGCTCTGAAAGTTTGCGATGATGTTCCTCATAATTTCGGCTTCGCACCCTGAAAATTTTAGCTTCTTAAACTTCTAAGAAAAATAGTTATAGCGAACATGCCACAATGACATGTTTGGAGCAGCGAAACCATAGAATCCAAAGCTCTAATACCAAATGTTGTGAAACCAGCTGCAAAAAAAGAAGAAATGAGATGTCAACACCTTATAAATAATCCACTTCAAGGGGGAAACCTCCAATACATTACATGAATGAACAATTCTTGGATGATACAAATGACAAAACCTCCTTTCTATATATAGGAGTCCATGGGGCCACAATGTAATCCTAGTGGGGAACAATGTAATCCTAGCCGACCTAACAATAATAATGTAGGGGCACAATCATAACAATATGGGGGTTATAGGGGCACAAAAATAACAATAAGGGGGCCTACAGTAACATAATAAGGGACTACACTATTAATATATGGACCTAACACAACCACCCCAGTTTCACTTTGTATGATCCTCTTAATGACATGAAAAGTACAATATGTATGGAGGTGTAGTGGAACGGGAAAATACCGTGAATATTATCATCTTTAACAAGATTTCTTTGTGATGATCCATAAAAATAAAAATACACAATTATCTATCTCACTTTACTATCTTCATTTCCACTATAAATTAAACTGATTGATTATCTATATCATGTTGGTTCTCCCTTGTCTGTATAACTCTCTCTATATATTACTAATAAGATTATGGGTATATTCTTATTTTATATTTATATGCCAAAATTCTTTCTCCATCCCTACTCTTAAGGAGTGATGAGCCACCCTCTATGTATAAAATGGGGATTAAAAATAAAAGCAGTATAAAATAAAAGGATATATATATATATATATACTAATGATTTTATGATTTTCCACAGGGGAGGATAGGGGGTCTCATCACGAGCCGGCCTGACCACTCTCGCTACTTCCCAGTGAATGGAAATGTGCTCACCTGGTCACCAAGCCAGCACATTGGTCTTCGCTATAGAAAACAATAAGACATTTCCCTAGTTATACATAGAGGACCATGGTTCTCAAGGGTTAAAAAGCAACTTTGTCGAGGCTATCGACGCCTGCGGGCAGTAGAAGCTCCGCTGATGGTATTGAAGCTTTATTTTACATCAATAATTATTATAATACCCTCTTCTTATAAATCTTTGATACGAAGAGATTATGGTCCTAACATCCCATTGAACCTATATGCATGAATATTTTTAAAGTCAATCATAATGGTTTAAGTGGAATAATGGCATTAAAAGTATTATTTCTTGTGTTTTTGCTGTTGTTCCCTTTTTCTTTATAATATCACATCATGGCAGCTTATCATTTAGAATTCACGGTACAAGCCTTGATTTCACTCCTCCCATTACTTTTTACCCTTTCTGATTATAAAAGGAAACGATTGTAGGAAGAAAGGGGGAGACCTGTTGTTTTTACAAATTGTAAGCTTAATTACATACTGTGTAATTGGAGAATGAAATTACATTGTAATGCTACTCAAAGTTCGATGATTAATTGAAGTCGGTGTTTTTCATTCGCATCATCTGAAGTAATCTAGCAGTGCCTGATGGTGGCTAAGGGCCTAACTTCCGGTGGAATTCACTGCTCCATCTGTGTCATACATTTCTGATTATCACAAGTGTGATGGTTTGACAGTATTATTGCTTTCTATGATTTTATTTCCTTTTCTGTCCATTATTTTCCTGTATAAACTAAATAGTTCTGTTTTATATGATTTATAGTATTGTTGTCTATTCAGTTTACTTACGCTTTCGGATTGAGTTTCTTAGATAATCATTCTACTCAATGGGATCAACTGTAACGAATATTAACTACTACTGTTAGGCCCTCAGATTGATATCATTTTTGTTTTATTGAAGATTGCATTCGATTTAGATTCAATCAGTTTCGAAGAGAAGGGTTATCACTACTGTACTCTTCACTGATATTGCTATTACTTGAAATGCTGTAGGATTTGATTTCATTAAATGATTGATTTTTCGTTTAATTGCAATTAGAATTTACTTGCTGCATTCATTTACTCTTGTATTAAAAGATCTATATTGCAATCTATGAAACATTACTCTCTGATTTAAATAGCTACCACATACTGTGTACACTCTTGAAATAGAAGGACTTGCCCGAATTGATAATTAATGTGAGGATAATTAGGAGTTTAAAAAGCACCTTTTATCAACCAAAATTTGCATGCAACATATTTAGAACCTCATAGGTTCTACCAGGCCATCAGAGAGAGGTTCTCATGGAGAGACCTCAAGGAGGATGCACTTCGACATATCATGGAGTGCAGATATTTTCATCAAATTCTGGAGTATGGTATTGTCAACATTGATCCACTGTGGAGGTATGCACATTTCTTCGACATTTTCACACAGTACATCTCTTCACCCGTGACCGGATTATCTTTCCAGGATGTCTTCATGCTTCATGGTATTCCCAAGGCCATAGATAGTGAGTGATGGGGACATTTATGGTATGAGCAGTTTTTGGCAGGAGCTTCTCCATTGGGTGGATATTGATATGGTGCATGATATGGGTCATCACCCATAGTTGGATGGATGGATGGAGATGATGAGAAAGTGGCTGGAAAGCTACTTTCAAATCTATGACATAGGGAAGCAAGAATCATGGTTGCACTGGCTACTCTTGGGTGAGTATGGTTACCACTCGACATTTCACATTTGTATGTTCCATGCCTTGATAGTACTAGTGTGATGCAGCAGCAGGAGGCATGGATGTGTTGGCTACTCTTTGGCCAAGACATTCCATTTATATGCCCACTAGTATATCATTGTTTCCTATCTTGCACCGTAGTGATGAGATGCAGCAGCATGAAGCATGGTTGCACTGGTTACTCTTGGGAGAATATGGATTGGCATTCTCCCATACCTTGCATAATGGTGATGTGGATGGAAATAGGAAGCCTTGCTGCGTTAGCTTCTGTTTGGAGAGTATGGCCACCATACTTGGTATGATGATGAGGTGGTGTGACAGTAAGATTCATTGTTGCAGTGGCTTCTATTGGGAGAGTATGGCTCAACATTTCATATGTCAATCCATATGTCTCTATTTCCTACTTTGCACAGTGTTGAGATGATTCTTAGAGAAAGCAAGGCCACGAGGGCCAAGGATTGGAGCATGAAGGGACACAACCCACTCCATGTAGCATGGGTTGGAGAGATTTCATATGAGTTGGGACTTTCCACTTGGGGAAGGAACCACTACACTGCACATATCTCATGCAAAGAAGAGGCTCTTGGACAATAGATGGTTGCCACTTAGGGACTCATTGATGAGGAGAGGCATCTAGCTACATAGCTGGAGGCCATTCTAGACATTCTAGAGAGGCATAGACATTCTAGAGAGGCATCTATGGAGATGGGAATTCATAACACATTGGAGCAGAAGGGGAAACCTTCCATATGAGGATGCCACTTGGGAGAGAGATGGATTTCTGCAGGATCCACTTTTGCAGTTTCTTAAGGACAAGAAACATTTTGGTGGGGAGGACTGTAATATTCCAAATTTTCCATCAGCTAATTGGAATATTAGATTTCTTAATTTTTCTTATTTAGTTAATTAAATAAAAGGGTGGAGGGACCCATAAACCTAATAGATTAATAAAATCCACTTCTATATTGTGAATGTGGGTTAGTTGAGAGTAGTGGAGTAGCATTATGAAGTAGTGGAGCACCTTATTGATGAAGGAAGAGTGGAGGTCATGGAGAAATAATGATAAAGTGATGGAGGAAGTGGTGAATTAAATGCACACATGATGGAGATAATGAAGGAATAAATACAAGATGATGGAGATAGTAGAGGAATAAATGCAGACATTATGGAGGGAGTGGAGAGTAATTGCAACAATTATGGAGATCATGGAGGACAGTGCAATCTTTATGTAGGCTAGTGGCCACATGTGCAGTGCATTTATGAGGTGGGTCAAGGCTAGGGAAGGCTCACAACAATAAAAGGAAGATGATGATGGCAAAGGAGGGGAGTTTGGATTTTTATTGTTGATTATTGTAAGACATTTCTTTGCACGCTTCAGCTGTTTAGCTATGTCTATTGTGTTGTTTAGCACCGGGTGTTCTCGAACGGGAATCCCACCTTACCCATGGGGGACTTCAATTGCATACTTTGGGAAGGTTTTCATGGGCAGCATTCATCATCCAACAATCAATGGCACTTTCAACCACTCTCATCTACACTTCTAGCTACAGGAATTACGCATTCCTAAACTTGGGTTTGAGATTTGGAAGGTTGTTCTCAGTACTTCAATTGAGAAACCTATGGAGGGATCAACCCTTCACGTTGTGGATCCATTGTAGTATTCCGGGGGATCATTTTCATATTTTGCATCAGGCCATCCATCTGATTCTCCTATGCATCAAAATTTCCTACAGAAATTGCGTAATTTTGCAGTGAGGGTTTCAGGAGAAGAGGAAGTTCCAAGCAACTCAGCTTGGAATCGTGTGAGGGATTAATCCTTCACTTTGGGGATCACTTCAGTAGCTTGGGATCATAATTTTATTACCTATCGGTAGGGTACATCATCAGCCCTCCTAGACAGCGTATTATTTCCCAGCAATTGTGCATGCAGCAGCTGCATATTCAGTGGAGGAGCTAGATCTCAATTTTTGAGCTTGGGAAACAGAAGAAGGGACCAACCCTTTAGTCAATGAGCTAAGTGGGTTATATTTTAGATAATATATCATTATTTCAGCCCCATATCAGTAGTTGTCTCTAGGTAGTGTGTAACTCAGCCAGTAGGGCTATAGTGTGCAACCCAAAAAGGGCCAAAATTCCAAACTCAAAATCTGGCCAAACCATTTCTGGGTTTTTATGGGTTTTTCAAGTAGAATTCGTGGTTAACATCCCAAATATTTCTGAGAAATCTAGAAGACTCTCGCAAATATATCTTCTTCCTAACAGCAGTAGTTTCCAGCAATAGCAACAATTTTTACTTTCCAGTGCTAGTTTTCAGTAGATTTGTTTCAACCATCTTTGGATGGCTTGAGTGCATCCCATTTTGGAGAATTGTGTATATTCATTTTATGTTGATATATAATGATATGGCTCAGTTGTTTCTTCCCATATGTATGATTTTTTGATGTATTCCAACATTTTTCTAGTTTTATATGTTTAATTCTTATTTGGAATTGTGCATATGTTCTATATTACTGTCTTTCCCATTTTGGGATATTACATATTGGGAAAGATATTGGAGATATCTAGTGAAGCCCACAGCTAATGACTCATGCTTCATTGTCTTACAGATACATCTTCATACATGCTACCTCCATTATTTGATGTCGTTTTTACTGGACACCTACGCATTAGGCCAGGCCAACCTCCTAAGGGTCAACCTATGCTTAATATTCTTCAACTCAAGGAAAAAATGGAAGAAGGGACAACAGAACAATCCACCAACAAATCACCCCTTTAAATTATGTTTCTATTTTTATTTTACTTACTTTAAAGAGATTTATTTGAACCTCCTTAGTTTTTATTGTAATGACTATTTTAAGACTTATTATTTTTATATTTAAACCCCTTCATGTCTTTTAAGAATGGGTCCTGAAATTTTGAAAAGAAGACTTTACTGATGTTGCAATTCTATACACTTAAAGTTTACTGAATAGAAAAGGTTGGACCGAGAGTTATTTCTCAAATGAACTGAGTAAATATATATATGGTACTTTTATCTTATATGTTTCATTTAAGTTTCAAATGATAAATAGTTCATTGATCTTATGATGTGTTGTTTTATGTATTTATCCAAATACAGTTTGACATCAATTCACTTTTGAATGTGTTATTTCTGTTATCAATTATATGTATATGCAATACATAAGAAGTTGTGATATAAGCTTCATCAAATTGATTTAATTAACTTCTTAATTAAATCAATTATCTTAATGGTTTTAATATCTCTAAATGAATGTATGATATTTATTTGCACTCATTGAAAGATTATTTCTTTAGATCGCATAAGAAAAAGGTTTCATCCTGGGATAGATGGATAGAAATAAATTTAGATATATAGATATAAATAGATAGATTTGATGTTTATTGGAAGCTTTCTTATCTTCCCATCTATCAAATTCCACTTAGATATAAAATCATTCATTCACTCCAACTAAATTAAATTTGGAAACTGGTCCCAAAAATCTAGTTGGAGCCACCATTCTAAATGGAAAAGGAACGATTTTCAAGTCCCCGACTGAGTGGTTTTCACCGATGTTGTTGCACCGATTTTCGAGGCCTCAACAGGGTCTTAGGGGGTAAGGGGTTATTGCTTAAGGGTTTAGGGTTTAATGTTTTAGGTGTTAAGTTTTAAGGGCTTAGGGGTTAGGGGTCTAAAGGCTTAATCAGGGGGAATGGGGTTAAGGTGTTAAGGATTAGGGGGATTATAGGGTCTAAGGTTTTAGGAGTTAGGCCATATTAAAGGGTTAGGGTTGGTTAATGGTTTAGATTTTAGGGGTGGGTTAACAACTATGAATTATAGGGAAAGTTTCCATCGACTTAAAAACCAATGTGGTCACCAAGTGAAATAAAAGAATAATATGAAATAATTATGAACGTGAAAGAAGAATAGGTTATTTTTGTTAGTTCTGACTATATATATCACAAAGCGTATATATTTATACATATCAAGAAAAGTATCATTTTTCCTAAAAAAAATCAACATATTCTGTTATCACTCAAAAAATAAAAAACATCATTTTGACAAGATTACTTATGTTCATGGGTCAAAATAGGGTTTTAGGAGTCATTTTGATTTTGACCAAGGGAAGCATTAAATTTTTTATAGTTTGATCCTACCCTAAGGTTTAGACAAACTCATTTTTAAATTCCTTCATGTCAAATCATTCATCATTTTAGGATTCATTTCATTTCCCAAATTTTTTGTGCCAAAACTACCTAATTAGCCAAGAATACCTACTTTCGTAGTGCATTCAGTGTAAAAAAGGTGGAAAGAGCTATGAAACTGGCTAATAGTTTCGTAGAAAATTTGAAACATTTCTCTGTTTTCTGGTTTTGAGCAATTGAAAACGAATTTTGGAAATCTAAAAGATGTTTTTCTTCATACCGAACCTTTCTAAAAAAACCACTCTCAGTTTCTTCAAATTAATTATGACGTGGGAGAAATTTATAAATTAAAATGCACTATGAAACTGCTCTTACTAAAATGTCTTGTACATGACTGTTTAGAAGTCAACTTCAAGTTCAGTTTCTGGCCAAATGAAAAAGTGTTTTGGAATTATGAAAGAGGTTTGTCTTCATCACAGCCCCCACTACAAAAAAATCTCTCACTTTTCTCACAGGTGTTATCAGTTGGGAGATACAAGGATTTAATTGAAGCCCTATTTTCAGAAACAGAGTTTTCCTGTTTACACATGTTTTGCAAATGCAGTTTATGGACAGCAGGAGATGTGTTTCAAAAAACCAATATATATTTTAATTCAAGACATAACGGCCTACAAAAAATTCCTTCAGTTTCTCAAACTACATCATGGATTAGGAGATATAGGCTCTTTTCCAAGGCATACTTTTCATAAAAAAAAAAGGAAAAATCAGCAAGGATGTCTTAAATATGAAAGGTGAGATTGACACCTCAAAATTCTTGGTTTGAGTTGGTTTATGGTTGATTGAGGCTAATGACAAGTTACATTTTAAGTTTTTGGGCAACTACATTTTTCATTTGACAAATTTATGAAAAAATCTGCATTCGCAGTATTATCGTAGCGCCTCCGATCTTAGAAAGCAGAAAAGCGTTGTGAAACTGTTGTAGCTGCCTTTTTTGCTTCTTTTGATTAGTGTTAAAGGTGTTAAAGGTTGATTTAAAGGTTTAAAATGTTATGAAATATTTTTTAAGGTATAATAAACACTTTTCAAAAGGAAAGAGAGCAAAATAATGTTGGGAAAAAGGCAGTTTAGCAGCGCTATGAAAGTGTGCTACGAAACTGCCTTACTTTCGTAGCACACTGTCTTTCGGCCTTTTTAGCAGATTTGGAGAAGTTTTTGGAGATATGGAGCTTATGGGAGAGTTAAAGATAATTTCAAGAAGTTATTTAACACTCAAGTACCACGAATTGAAGATTAAAGGACAACCTAAGTGTTTGAAGAAGAAGAAGGCCATTTGCCAAAAAAACAAGATATTGTTTCCTAGTTTTAAGGAGGTCAGTTTATAAAGTGATGAATCACATCATCTAAATTCAACCATGTGAATGTATACTTGTCAAAGATGTGATTTATTTTAGTATATAATGTTGTTAAAGATAATAATGAAGAGTTTGAGTCCTAGTTGAAATAGGACTGTCAAGTAGGATAGGTGTCTGTTTGTCATAAATTTTATGTTTTATGGTTATGCAAGTTGTCAGTAGGCAAAAATTCGATGTATCTAGCCTAGAGTCAGATCATATGAGGATGTAACATGTCTATTAAAGTCTAAGGGGTCGAATTTTTCAAGGGTTGGATATTTTTGGCAAAATTGCAACTCATTGTAAATTCACTGTTTCAACAATACAAAGAGGTGTTACTTGACCTACTTGATATTTTGAATGAGTTTTTAGTGCTTACCTATTCTATATTTACCTTTTATGTATCTCACTTACAGTGGTTTTAATTTATATTACTCAGAATTCATCCATGTGATGCTCTGACTTCCTTTATAAGTGAAGTTGCTGTGTATTTTCATGTTTCATGTGTGTGTGTGTGTCCTACTATTAAAGACTCAGACCTGCCTCAACTTCCATGTCAAGTGAACTCACTGAATTACTGAAAGTTTTGACTCCATAAGCCCAATGGCATGTTGATATTATTTTAAACCTACATTCATCATAACTAGTTTATTTCCTAAATAGAGTTAGCCATCTATATCTTTCTTCCATATCATTAACCCTTGACGGAGCCCTCTCAAATTGAGGAGGCTAAGCCTAAGTCACAATATTGGTTTGAAATAGTTAAACTAAAGTTGTCTAATCAACAGTTAATCAAGTACGATTTTGGTGATAACATTTTGGCGTCGTTTCCGGGGACCGAAGGTGTATATTTTCCTTAGGAAGAATGACAAAGTTTCAGTTCTAAGGTCTGAGAGCAGCAGACACTTAGGCACATATTAGCTGTATTTCTGCTCTGGCAACTCCACACATCAAATAATAAATTGGAAGGTGACTCAACTGCTTTAAGATCAGTAGCTTGATGAAGTTTCAAGATGAGTTCCATTGCAAGAATAAATGCCAGGTATACCCCTATGAATCGGTCTCATATCCCTGGCTTTCAAAATCGTATGCCAAGGTTTGAATGGTTAATTGATCTTCCAATATTTAGATATGAAAAGAAAGACAATGATGCTCTTCATTTGGTTAGATTCCATATGCATGTACATAGACTTAAGGTTTAGTTCCCTGAGCATTGTCTCATGAAGATATTTATGGCCGCTTTAGAAGGAAAAGCATGGTCTTGGTATGAAAGCTTGCCAAATGGTTCATTATATTCTATTGTTGATTTCCATGTTGCATTTTATGAGATGTATGAAGAGTGTCATCCCTCCTTATTTTTGGTCAAAGACTGTTGTAAACATTGTGTGAGTTTTATTGAATATTTGGAGAATTATTATGAAGATGATGAGTTCATGGATGACGAAATTTTAGAGGCCCTTCATGACAATCCCTTTCATCACCAAGAAGAAAGGATATCTTCTCTCTTGGATGAAAATGAAACCTAGCAGGAGTTTATTTATGATAATCGTGTTACATCCTCTGAGTTTGATGAAAAGTTGTAGCAGACTTGTTAGTATTTTGATCATTAGGAGTATGAGAATAATTTCAAACAACAAGAGGAAATATTGGAAGATAATTACTATAACTCTTAGGTTAAGGAAAAAGTTGATTCTTCATGTTATTTCTTGCATCAGTCTACATCAAATAATGATCACACTAATGGGGAAGAGGGTGAAAATTTTTCTTTATCCTTGTGTTCTAATCTGAAGTCATTTGAGTGCAAGTCAGAAGTTAAGATTAAATTTGTGGATGAAGTTGATAAGAACATTGAAAAGGACATTGAATTTTTAGAGGATAAAATTAAATCTTATAGGCTTCAATATCAAGATTAGTCTTTTCAAAATCTTTCCATGCCAAAACACAAAGAGAGGGTGTTGCTTCCTTTCTCTTTTGAGATTGAGGAAGAATACACTGTTTTTTAAAATAAGTTTGAACAGCAGTTTGATAGCACACAATTGAAATCTTGTGTGGTTGATCAAAGCATGTATGAGTTGTCCAAATTTTCAGAATGTCATTAGAAGCATCAAACAGATCATGTCTTCTTTGATCCTATAGCTGACTACATGGAAGAGTTCTACAGCCCATATTTCCAGTTATATTTTCATTATGAAGATCAGATACATCTTATGTTGCCTTGGTCATTTCAATATCATTTTTACTTTTGGTTCAAGTGCAGTCAAGAGGTTCAAGTTTCAAATCATATCAATGACTGGCTTCATTGGAAGTTTCATGTTGCTTGAATTAAGAATGGAGATTGCAGCTGTTAGGGTAGGTAGGAATGTCTGAATAAGCTCAAAGTTGACTGAGCATATTTTCAGTAGGTACAGATTTGGTTCTTCTGCAGTGATCATCAAGCTTGAGCCCGAGGAGAAGGCCATAAGAGCTTGGCGAGTTTTTCATAAATTTCAGTTTTTATTTCAAGGAAGATGGATAACAACACTGGAACTACTGGTTCTTTAGTGTACCACAGGGGCACACTATCCCAAGTGGAGCCATTGTTATCACTCGAAAAATTCAAAACATCATTTTGACAAGATTACTTATGTTCATGAGTCAAAATAGGGTTTTAGGAGTCATTTAAGTTTGACCAAGGGAAGCATTAATTTTTTTATAGTTTGATCCTACCCTAAGGTTTAAACAAACTCATTTTTAAAGTCCTTCATGTCAAATCATTCATCATTTTAGGATTCATTTCATTTCTCAAATTTTTTGTGCCAAAAATGCCTAATTAGCCAAGAATCCCTACTTTCATAGCACATTCAGTATAAAAAAGGAAGAAAGCACTACAAAACTAGCTAATAGTTTCGTAGCGAATTTGAAGCATTTCTTTGTTTTCTGGTTTTGAGCATTCAACTTAAAAGGCTATTTCTGCGAAACTGAAAACTAATTTTGGAAATATGAAAGAGGTTTCTCTTCATAACAGACCTAACTACAAAAAAATCTCTCAGTTTCTTCAAATTCATTAGGAGGTGGGAAAAAGTGATTAATTAAAATGCACTACGAAACTATTGTTACTAACCTATCCTATACGTGACTGTTTAGCAGTCAACTTCAAGTTCAGTTTCTGGCCAAATGAAAAAGTGTTTTTGGAATTTTGAAAGAGTTTTGTCTTCATCATAGCCATAGCTACAAAACCCTCTCTCTAGTTTCTCATAGGTGTTATGAGTTGGGATATACAAGGATTTCATTGAAGCCCTATTTTCAGAAACAGAGTTTTCCTATTTTACACATGTTTTGCAAATGCAGTTTCTGGACAACAAGAGATGTGTTTCAAAAAACCAAGAGAGGTTGTTATTCAAGACATAATGGAATACAAATAAATCCTTTATTTTTTCAAACTACATCATGGATTAGGAGATATAGGCTCTGTTCCAAGGCTTATTTTTCAGAAAAAAGAAGAAGGAAAAATCAGCAATGATGTCTTAAATATGAAAGGTGAGATTGACACCTCAAAACTCTTGGTTTGAGGTTGTTTATGGTTGATTGAGGCTAATGACAGGTTATATTTTAATTTTTTGGGAAACTACAGTTTTCATTTGACAAATTTATGAAAAAATCTGCATACTCAGCAATTTCGTAACGCCTCAAATCTTAAAAAGCAGAAAAGCACTACGAAACTGTTGTAGCTGCCTTTTTTGCTTGTTTTGATCAATTTTAAATGTGTTAAAGGTTTAGTTGAAGGCTTAAACTATTATGAGAGATGTGTTAAGGTATAATAAACACTCTTCAAAAGGAAAGAGAGAAAAATAATATTAGGAAAAAGGCAGTTTAGCAGTGCCACGAAAGTGCACTACGAAATTGCCTTACTTTCGTAGCGCACTGTCTTTCAACCTTTTTAGTAGGTTTGGAGAATTTTTTGGACATTTGGAGGTTATCGGAGAGTTAAATATAATTTCAAGAAATTATTTAACACTCAAGTACCACGAATTGAAGATTAAAGAACAACCTAAGTGTTTGAAGAAGAAGAAGACCATTTGCCAAAAAACCAGGGTATTGTTTCCTAGTTTTAAGCAGGCCAGTTTAGTGATCATAAAGTGATGAATCCCATCATCTAAATTCGAACATGTGAATGTATAATTGTCAAATATGTTATTTATTTTAGTATATAAGGTTGTTAAAGATAATAATTAAGTGTTTGAGTCCTAGTTGAAATAAGACTGTCAAGTAGGATAGGTGTTTGTTTGTCATAAATTTGATGTTTTATGGTTATGCAAGGTGTCAGTAGGAAAAAATTCGATGTATATAGCCTAGAGGCAGATTATATGAGGATGTAACATGTCTATTAAAGGCTAAGGGGTCGAATTTGTCAAGGGTTGGATATTTTTGGAAAAATTGCAGCTCATTGTAAATTCACTGTTTCAGCAATACAAAGAGGTGTTACTTGACAAACTTGAGATTCTAAATGAGTTTTTAGTGCTTACCTATTCTATATTTACCTTTTATTTATCTCACTTACAGTGGTTTTCATTTATATTACTCAGAATTCAACCATGTGATGCTCTGACTTCCTTTATAAGTGAATTGGTTGTGTATTTTCCTTTCATGTATCTCACTTATAATGTTTTTCATTTATATTGCTCAGAATTCATCCATGTGATTCTCTGACTTCCTTTATAGGTCAATTGGCTATGTATTTTCATGTTTCATGTGTGTGTGTGTGTCCTACTACTAAATACTCAGACCTGCCTCAACTTCCATGTCAAGTGAACTCACTGAATTACTGAAAGTGTTGACTCCATAAGCCCAATGGCATGTTGATATTATTTTCAACCTAAATTCATCATAACTATTTTATTTCCTAAACAGAGTTAGCCATATATATATTTATTCCATATCATTAACCCTTGAGAGAGCCCTCTCATATTGAGGAGGCTAAGCCTCAGTCACAAGATTGGTTTGAAATAGTTACACTGAAGTTGTCTGATCAACGACCAATAAGGTACGATTTTGGTGATAACATATTCCATAAACATCTTAATAAATTGCACAAGCTTCATCATTGATTTATTGCTTTTTTTTCTCTCTCTCACCTAAGTTTATTGCTCCATTTATACTAACAAAACCTAAGTACCCCTAACACTTATATGCCAATAACCTCTTAACCCCTCATGCATTAACCTCTAATCACATAGCTTTGAACCCCTTATAAATTAAACCACAGTCTCAAATTAATTGGGTTGGGGAAAGTTACCATCCATGTCAAACTTGTGGTCTCCAAGTGAAATCAAGAAATAAGATGACATAATGATGAAGGTGAAACAAGATAGGTTTTTTTTTTTGGTTTTGAGTATATATCTCACAAAGTGTCTCTCTTTCTACAGGTCAAGAAAACTAACGATTTTCCTATATTTTTTCAGCATTTTCATAAACTTATTGAGAAAATGCACAAGCTTAATCATTTATTTGTTGTCTTTGTTTCTCACTCTCACCTAAGATATCTTTGTCGTTATATTTGTTTTCCTATATTATATTTTTAAATGTTTGAATCATTTAAATAATTTTTATATACACTAATATTACTTGATTGTTTGTAATTATAAATAAACAATGTCATAGTGTAGTTACCATGAATCATGATGACCTGGTCATTATACAAGTGAGTGTTTAGGAACATTGAGAAAATATTGAAGATAAAGTTAATGATCCTATGGAAGAATATGATGATGCTAATAACATAGTTGAAGAAGAGGGGACAAATGTATTTATCCAAGAGACATTTAATAATGTTTAAATGGATGATGATGACAACCAACTAGACGGTGTATTGGATAGATCTCTAATTGAGAAGGCAACAATACCACTTTATGAATGCTCCAAAACAAGTCTTCTCTCTATAATATTTCTGATAGTAAACTCAAAGGCTATGAATGGTTTGTCAGACACTTGTGTTACGCAACTCCTAAGGTATGTAATATATTTTGTGACATTTAGTACATGATGATAAATGTTTTCTTTTTTCCTCTATTTTTATTGTTAGTTGATCATCTATAAAATTTGGATGCAATATGTATGATTTATATTCTTTACATTAAGAAGTACTGATTTTTTAATTATGTTTTAGATTGTTAGGTAAATTTCTATTTCCGTTGTCAAATGTTTTACCTCACACATACTAAGATTTACATGCCATTATGAAAGATGTTGGAATGGAGTATCAAGTTATTAATGCATGTCCTTATGATCATATTTTTTATTATGAATAACATCGTTGAAAGAAGAATGACCAAAATTTCAATTACCAGACTTCGAACTGATCAAGCAACAAAAAATTGTCCTCGCAAGGTTCTTCATTATATTCCCATAATTCCATGTTTGCAACGATTGTTCAAGTGCAAAATCATAGAATATTTTATCGATTACCATGAAAATAATAGAAGTAAATATGATGTTCTTCGAATGCCTTTAGATGGATCTAAATTTAAGAAGATAAAAGGAAATATGGTCACATTTTAAAGATGAACCTCATAATCTTAGGCTTTTATTGGCAACTGACAGCGTCAATCTTTTTGGAGAGGTCAGATCTACTTACTTGATGTCGCTTGTTTTTCTTATCAACAATAACATTCATCCATGGATGTTAATAAAGAGGGAACACATAATGTTGGAAATGATTGTTCCAATTATTTGTTTCGAATAATTTTTTTCAACGTGGTAACATCTCATTTTCCTTGTTTTCTTCATAAATATGTCTTATATGTTTGATATTTTTTATTTACTGATATATGTAGTAATTATGTATTGTATGTTCAATTAATTAGGTAAGTACAAAGTCAAATATATGAATGTATATATTAAGCATCTTATCAACAAGTTACTAGAGTTATTGAAGTGCATCATTATGTACATATCTCTAGACCAATAAGTGCACAAAATGAAATTCAATTCCATGCAATCACTGTATGGAAAATTCACGATGCCCTAAGGCTAACATATTTTTTTGGTAAGTTATAACATTACACTACATTTTAATAGAGTTTTTTTTTATAAATTTCATGTCATGCATCATTTTTAAATAACATACTGCAAATAATTGGTATATAATTTAATCCATCTCTTGCAAGTATTCAATCAAAGGGTAAATTTGCACGTCCAGGGTGTTGTCTTAAGATGAAAGCTCGTAATTATAGAAGCTTAGGAAAGGAGGTTTTTTATGAGCATAGACTCTTTCTCTCTAAGAACCATAGGTATCGAAGTACCGAAAAACATCTTTTCAATGGAAAAGAAGAGACTAGGTTAAAATCAAAGAGAATGATTCCTCATTTATGGCAATTGCAATATAATAGATTTGATTTTGAAGGTATGGATTGAAAATTTGATAATGTATCATACACTAAATGTTTGGAATATTTTATATTTTTATTTAATTTTGTTCACTGTACTAATTGACAAGCACTGTTCACTGCAAGGAAAAGGCCCTCTAGCGGATGTTTTTGAGAAACCCCTTATAAAAATACCCCAGACATTCATTTCTATTTGAGGTTACTAGAGGAGGTTGGCAGGCGGAGGTTTTTGTGGATTTTTTTCATCCGGTGCTCTTATCAACCTAAACCGCACCGGTGCATTCAATAAGAGAAAGCATCGGTTCGCACAAAACATTGGCACACTAGACACCGTGCGCTCTGTACAAACCCACCTAGTGTGTCTTATTACTATAGCGCACTGGTGCCTTACAAATATTCCACACCAGTGCGTCCTAAAACCCCACGCCAAAATAGAAACCGCCCAGTGTGATCTTAAGAAACCACACCGGTGCACCTATAAAACCCTGCGCACTGGAACAAGGTTAAATAAAAAAAAAATAGGGCTAAAAATATGCATTAAAACCCCATCTTAAAAGTATAAATATTGATGAAATAACACATGTACCATTTCACATGTACTAATTCCATTGAACAGATTTTAGAAGAATTCAAGTATATTACCATTGTGTTGCCTCTTATGGAGGCTAATTCCATGAACATATTTTAGAAGAATTCGAGTGTCAAGAATGCAAAAAAAAACAAAACAAAAAGCATTTTTTGACTATTTTGCATTTTATTAAAAGGTTTTTGAGATTTTTTTTGGGTTTTAATGGTTCATGGGACAATAGACAGTACCGACCCTATCATATTGGTATTTCAGTTGAATTTTTCCTAGCAGAGATATGACCGAATATTGTAGCTATGAATTTAACAAAGAACCCATATATTTTGAGAATATGATTGAAGACTGTTGTCATATAATTGAGCACTACTCCATTTCTTCACCATATTAGGATGAAACAGAAAGAATAATTGCTTTCACCATAATAACACACAACTTTCAAAAAAGAAAACACTCCATTTTTTGTTTCAAGGAATTTTACGTGAAAGATAGGCATTTCTATGGATTTTTATCTATATTCTGCAATTTAATGAGGGTTGGAGGGAGCTTACAATCCTGTATATGTTAGTAACTGCACCCTTCGGTAGAACCAACGAAAATTCAAGGCAGATTCCTTAGCGATGTTGACTAGCCATAATCAGTTCCTTTGAGACCTCAACAAAAGAAATAGATATGCATGTTAGAGGCTCTTGTTGGCACCTTTTCTTGTTGCAGGTTGTGGAAAGGTTCAAGTTTCTTTTTCTAAAAGAAGAAGAGGTGTAGTTTTGAAAATAAATGGCCCGAATATTTTCACAGAAAAATGTACATTTCCAACATGTCTAAAAACTAAAATATATCCAACTTCAATAAACTGCTCAGAAACAAAACTTTCCCAGCCATTTGTGAAAATTTCCGACGTCTTAGCATAGCACAGGTTCACATGCCACAATTGCCCACTTGGGCCCTGTAGTATTGCATCTTCACATGCCCCACATTGCTTTCTCTCCACATAATCAGTGGGGACCTCTTGCAATAAAAAAAATGCATTGGAAGAATAGTTATTTCCATCAAGAATTTATCCAATTCTAATTCTCAAGAATAAACAAAATTCTAATTCTCAAGAATAAACAAAATTCTAATTCTAATTGCATATTTCCATCAAGAATAAAAAAAATTCTAATTCTCAATTTCTATGGTTGGAGTTCACTAAATTTTGGTGTACACACCTAAAAGTAATTTTGGTGCCTTAAAAAGGGACTTCTTGTAATCGGTGCTAATGTACATATAACCGCACCGGTGCGTTTTAGTTACTGCACACCAGTGCCATGTTACCAATGGACGCACCAATGCGGTTCTATTAACTGATGCACCGGTGACGAATAACCGCAAAGAAAGAAAGCACAAATCTATTTTCTTTAAGTGAATAAAAGTGGTAAATTGAAAAATGGGTGGAAAAATATTTTCGAAAATCTAATTTCATAAAAAAATTCTTTAAATACTAAACACTTTTCATTATTTCACTATTTTTGCAAAACATTTAAGCCAGAGATATGCAGGAGACATACCTGGAGCAAGAGAGCATGAGAGCACTGTGGAGTACCAAAATACATTCAAACAGAAGTATTCATACAATCAGAATTCCAAACCTCTAGTGATTCAAACCCTGTAGCATAGAATTTCAAACGATCTCATGATTAAATTTGATTATTTTTTTTACTTTTTTCTGCATTTTTTTACGAAGTAAGAAAAAAATTTCAATTTGTTTTTCATTTTCAGAAAAATAAATAAATACATAAATAATTAAAAAATCCATGTTTACCCTAAACCCTTCATTATTTTTGTTTCTTCTGTTTCTTCTCCATGTTTCTGTGATTTCAGAATTAGGGCTTTTCATTTTAGATTTATAGGGTTTGTATTGCTATATATAGGCCTATGACATCCAACCCATGGGACGACTTGCATAGTCGGATCCCAATCCATGTGGGCCCTTGTGTGAATTTTTGAAAAGTAGATTTTGTTTTTATCGGTGCGCCCTGCGTAACCTAGCACACCAGTGCGTTGTATTATCCCATTTCACCGCGAAAGTACTGTGTAATAATTTTTAATATATATATATATATATATATATATATATATATATATCTGTGTGCCATATGTAAAATAGGGCACCGGTGCGCCCACCGCACTGATTAACACAGAGAAAATAATAAAAATCGTCCATTGTTAGTTTTTGTAGCATAAACGTCCTGCACAAACAAGGGACCACCATATGGTGCTCTCTGTCAACTAGGAGACCTAGTGCAGTGCGTTATATGTTACATGGTGCATTGATTAACACAATAAAACATTTTTTTGTGAAACAACACATTCACGGTGCGCCATATGTAAAATAGGGCACCGATGTGTTATTTCATTATGGCGCACCACAAATGTGTCGTTTCACAAAAAAATATTTTATTGTGTTAATCGGTGCTCCATGTAACATATAACGCACCGCACCCGGTCTCCTAGTTGATAGAGAGCACCGTATGGTGGTCCCTTATTTGCGTGAGGCGTTTATGCTACAAAAACTAACACTGGATGATTTTTATTATTTTCTTTGTGTTAATCGGTGTGGTGATTAACAGGTAACACACTGGTGCTCCTTGTTGACATATAGTACCATATGGTCTATTATACTATTTGTGCGGTGCATTTATAATACCCCCACGCACCGACGTTGGTGCGTACACCATGAATGGCACACCAGTTTCTTGAGATTTTTTCTTTTACCTGAGAAGATGAAAATTTATTTATAAATATATTAATGAATGATATGGTACAGGTTTCAGATTGATAAATAAATGGCTAACAAGAGATCAAGTAACAAAAACTGATAACACATCAAGAAAAAGAAAAAATGAAAGTTCTTTGTAAATTCTTTACAAAAAATATTATTTTTGAACTATATGTAAGTTTAACTAATATGTATTTTTTACTGTGTATCATTTAGAGCCACAAAATGACGAAGATCGATAATATTATTTCTGATCTAGGACCATAAGAGCGTAAAATATTGATGGAAAAATTGCAAAAGGATGAATCATGTGAATGAAAAAATACTACCAATCCAATATGATTTTATTTTTTTAATTTTCATTAAAATATACTTAAAATTGTTAGATAACATGTGTCAAACAATCTATTAATTCACATATGTTTAATGTTCTATAGGGGCCAACAACATAGAAAAAGAGTGTTGTTCCAAGAAAAGAAAAAAAATAGAACATGCAAATGAAAATGAATTTCTCCTTAGCTCATCTGGAGTGGTGCTGGAGGTTAAAGAAAGGGGGAAAAACTTTTACAAAAGTTTGAGGGATCTAGTGGAATGAATGTATAGATGTTCTTTCCACTTACAATACAAAAATCAATCCAATGATTCCAAGAACCAAATTTTATCTAAACTACAGGAAGAGTTTCCAGAGAATTGGTCAATGAGACATGTCAGACTTTTAATAGCAAAAACGTACAACAACAAAAAAGAAGGAATGAAAAAGTAATATTTGTTTAAATTTTTGTCTAGAATTATTTATAAATATCTCTTTTGCTATATTTACTTTTCATATATCAATATAAAAATCAAATAGTTTATTGCCATGTTACATTTTCAGGAAGATTATGAAAATCTCAAAAGATGAACAAGCTGATATCAGAAATATGCGAGTAGGAATGTCCAAAAAGGTGTACAAGGAGATGGTCAAAGAAATGGACAAAATTGCATCGTAGGAGGAGCCATCTCAACAAAAACGTGCTTCAAATGTAATATGTAATCATTGAATTTTTTCGATCATTAGGTACAATAAATAAACAATTTAGCATTAAATATTAATTTTCAAGTATTTTCTTACAGAAAAGAAAAGAAAACGGAACCCATTTAGAACATAAAACAGGATGACAAGGAAGAAAATGGTTGATATCTAAGTTTGTGAGTAATTGTTACTTCCTTATAACAACTTAACTAGGTTTCATTTTTGTATTTTTTAAGTTGTTTTACAAAAATCATCATTGAATGTCTTCAAACAGGTGCTAACATATAAAGAAGAACCAAGAGACGAATTAATTGAAATTGGGTTAAGTATGGGTTGTGAGTATATGTTGGCATATCATAAATTGATTGTGGAATTTGTAAGCATCTATCAATCTTGTTTTACTTAGCTCCATCTATAATTAATAGAACAAAAAAATCTTTTATATTAAATATATGATTTGTTATGGGGTATAAAACTTGCAGGAAACAAAGTATAGAACTACGCCAACAAATGAAATCTTGAAAGATGGCATGGTACATGGTTTTGAAAGAATGTGTATAGTTTATGAGTCAATTGTTACTATAGTTTATGAGTCAATTGTATAGTTTATGAGTCATTTCTTTTCTATTTAGATTGATGGATATTATTTAATATTGCAATTTTTATTATTCTCACCAATGTATATACACTCATTACATATTATTTTTATGTTTGTAGATGGAAGGTGAAGAAGAAGAAAACAATCCACACCATGAACAAAACATTCCTGAAAATAACCCAAGTCATGGAATTAGCTTTAGCAGTGATAGCAGTTCAAGCGAAGAATGATGATCACTATGTTTGGATATCAAAGCAAGGCGTTGTATTTTTTGAAATATTTGTCTATGAAATCAAACATTTTGTTTAATGTAATGGACATAGTGTCCCAATTGAAAGACAAAGGGATACCAATAACTGTCCCATTTTGTATGAAAAATACTGTCTTATATATGTGTGTGTGTGTGTGTGTGTGTCTGTAATAAAATATTTTTTAATTTATTCTATTGTGTTCTCCATTGTCGCTGTGAAATGTAACACCACTGATTAAATTTATGGATGATTTAATATTATAATCAAGAGATGTGAAATTTGATGATATGATATAACAAATTAATACAAACATCACCTTCAAATGCACTAATAAAAAATTAATTCATATGAATACTGTTATAGGATATATATGTGTCGACTTTTGATGAATAATGAATTTTAAAAAATCACAATAATTATGATATGATATAACAAATTAATCCAAACATCACATTCAAATGCATTAATAAAAATTTAATTAATATTAATACTGGTATAAGATGTGTCGACTTTTGATGAATAATGAATTTTTAAAAATCACAATAATTGCAATGTCACATGTCAATGTTTCTAAAAAATATAAAATGAACACTGGCGTGTGTCAGTTACTGTACACCATTGTATTTGTATGTTGTAGTGCACCGGTGTGTTTCTACAACCTATGGGCACCGCAAAAATACCAAAACCAATTAAAAATCTCAGTGCGTTTGTGTGATACTGTGCACCAGTGTGTTTATGTGAGACTATGCACCGGTGCATTTGTATGACCTATGGGCACCACACAAATACCAATACCAATTATAAATCTTAGTGTGTTTGTCTGATACGATGCACCGGTGTGTTTCTATAATTCTACGTATCGGTGCATTGAGATGACCTATGGGTACTACACAAATCCCAAGACCAATTAGAACGGCCCCGTGCGTTGTATCACCAACACTGCGCCCAGTGCGGTTTTATACTTTAACGGCCCGGTGCATGCACCTTCAACTGCCCCAGGCCACCTTCTAGATGACACACACCAGTGCGTTGAAACCTTAGTAACACACTGATGAAAAAACATCCGTAATAACCACTGACCGCCCAGTTTCTTTATTTGTGTTGAATTTCCATTAAAAGCTTCGCCAAAACCTCCACAACCATAAACAGATGTTGTAGAAAATGTTTTTTGGAAATTTTTGGAAAATTTTATAACACTAAAAACCTCCTTTATAACCTCCTCTAGAGGGTATTTTCCTTGTAGTGGTTGTAATCTCTTTAATCATGATTCACGTTAAATGTCATGATCATGAAGGCATCAATAATGGTGTGCTTCCATGAGTAATAAAAAGTTATCCTATACAAATTAGTAGGCTCCCATATTATGAGCACCTAAAACTTGTTCATTTGTTTGATACAATGAACATTGGGAAGAATGTAACATAAAAATTATGTTGAACCTTAGATGGAAGGAGTGATAAAGAAAAAAATTTCAATATTTGTAATGACAATAAGGAGGCCAATTGTGTGGTGCAAAGTGAGATTCATTCAAATAGCGATGGAGACCAAAATATAAGTTCCCTTCCATGGTTATTGATAGAGAAAAAGATCAAGTATGTAAAAGAGGTCATTGAAAAATTGAATTTCCCATTGCAATTTCTTCAAACATAAAGAATATCCTATCAAGAAAAGGTGAATTAGGTGGAGTAAAAATTCATAATTTGGCATACCTTGATTAAGGTAATTATTCTGGTGTATATATTTGAATATTTGTGAAACATCTTGTTAGTATATTTTTCGACTAATCTAGGAATAAATAATGATTCATTTTTTTCTTACAATATGATCTACCTCTATCTCTTCCAAAAAGCTTTGACAACAATGCAAAACAGGTTATATATCGTCTTGGAAAATACATGAGGTATGTGGCGATTTATATGCAAAGTATAATTTAATTTGTTCAATTTATTTTGGACTTATATTTTATTGCATGTGATTTACTTGTAATGTACTTATATATACTTTTTTGTTGAAACTTCTTATTTTCTTGCATCAATTGTAAATGGTTGTCATCCAAAAAAATAGATAAATAAGAAATAGAGTATTGGAGGAGACAAATTCCTCATCTAATGTGTGAAAGGAAAGAGTATCTACCTCGAAATTCTTCAATTCACAAGAACATTACCTCATACACATAGTTGAGGAGATTAAAAAGTGTGGACTTGTACACATAAGGTCAATGTGGATAGTTGAGAGGCACCCAAAATAATTGAATGCTTTGATCAGACAGAGAGCATTTCCTCAAGGTTTTATGGTAGAGGGATATGGTATACCAAACCATGGTTTATAGTACTCAATATATTCCTTGATATAACCCATGGTTATATTAAACATTCTTTGAATGTTTGACTGTCAATGTATAATTCAAGAATACCAACTTGCTTTTCTTACAGGGAAGGGAACAGGTTAGAGTCCTATGCTACTACCCATGGTTGGTTCTAATAAGGGAGGCTAATTATTTTGAAGTGATCTCGAGACCATATTATCTCTGATGGGATATATGCCCCATATATATTAGATAGGAAGACATGCTCACCTAAATCCAACAACTCATATTTTTTCAATAGAATATATTGGGAGGATGCTAAAGGGGAGATGCATGCTTGATTAGGGTTCCATAGAATAACAAGTCCTCCCAATCCTTTAGTTTCTCCTTTGACTAGGACCCCTAATCCTTTCTAGATTCTAGTTTTTATTACTTTCATGTAATAAGAGGCCCATTTTGTTTCTTGGAGTATTATTCCTAGATTTCGCTAAGCTAGATACACTTTTTTAATGCCCTATGTTTTGAGGGAGCATGGAAGTTCTTGGTTGGAATAGAAAAATACTTCTTTGGATGACCAAGGATTTGTTCTGAGCCAACGATGAGAGCTCCAACATCCTCCAAATTCTACTTAGTTGTGCATCGACCACATTGCTTTTTGTCTTTCCCTCCCTTTATGACTAGTTTGAGAGGGTTGGTTTCGATGACTAGGATCCTTTTGGATGTCCCTGAAGCCAAGTATGAAAGAACATTAAATTTTCCTTTGGCTTCATTTGGAAGTTATTGATTGGGGTTTTCCTCCAATAATTTTTACACTAGAAAATTTGGCGGAATTTCTGACGGCCAATTCATCGCTATTCCGACACATAGTCGTTGCAAGAGCAACAGTTCGAGGACGGGCAAAATGTGGTTTGCCATACCGTCGCAATTTCGATGTACTTAAAAAGTGTCGCACTATCAACACTTTTTCCGTCACTTCCAAACAAGCATCGCTCTTCCGACGTTTCCCAAACCGTCGTGCTTCCGACGTTTGTAAATTGTTGCACTTAAGACGAAATGTGGTCCGACGTTTTGAACGTCGCTCTTCTGACATTTGTAAACTATCGCAATTCCAACGAAATGTGGTCCGACATTTTGAACGTCGCTCTTCTGACGTTTGTAAACTGTCACAATTCCGACGCAATGTGGTCCGACGTTTTGGATGTCGCTCTTCCGACGTTTGTAAACTGTCGCAATTCCAACGAAATGTGGTCTGACGTTTTGAGCGTCACTCTTCCGACGTTTGTAAACTGTCGCAATTCCGACGAAATGTGGTCCGACGTTTTAAACGTCTCTCGTCCAACGTTTTTATACTGTCGCTCTTCTGACGTTTTTAATCTGTCACAATTCCGACGCTTACAAGGCGTCGGTATACCGACGGTGGGTTCAATTTAAAAAAAAAAATGAAACTTTAAAAGAGGAAAAACGTTGTTTTGAATATATTATATGAAGTAAAACAGTCCATGAAGTCATTACATTTTCACATCTGAAGATTGGAACCCAAATATCCATCCAGAAAAGTGGAAGTCCCACCCCAGACAATGATAGAAAATACCCCATGTCACATACAAGGACATGATATAAAACCCAGTAACGGTCCACATGGAGATTATCGACAATCTGAGAAAGCATCCAAATATGCCCGAGGCATCTATAAGAAAGTGAAATAGCAGTATGTAGAATAGTAAAGCAACAGATAAAGTACCGACGTCCATTGTTCCAAATACAAATTAAAGTACCCAAAATCCTTGAACAGAGAAAAACGCTAATCATGTGAGGAGTGTGATATGTCCAAAATATAAAAAGACCATCAGACCATATCAATAAACCAGCAACATAGACCAGCATCACTAGTTTTGAAGGCTGAGTGATAAACATTAATCATTTTTTTTTCACAAGAGAAAAAACGTTGTTTTGAATATATTATATGAAGTAAAACAGTCCATGAAGTCATTACATTTTCACATCTAAATATTGGAACCCAAATATCCATCTAGAAAAGTGGAAGTCCCACCCCAGACAATGATAGAAAAATACCCCATGTCACATACAGGGACATGATATAAAACCCAGTAACGGTCCACATGGAGATTATCGACAATCCGAGAAAGCATCCAAATATGCCCGAGGCATCTATAAGAAAGTGAAATAGCAATATGTAGAATAGTAAAGCAACAGATAGAGTACCGACGTCCATTGTTCCAAATACAAATTAAAGTACCCAAAATCCTTGAACAAAGAAAAACACTAATCATGTGAGGAGTGTGATATGTCCAAAATATAAAAAGACCATCAGACCATATCAATAAACCAGCAACATAGACCAGCATCGCTAGTTTTCAAGGCAGAGTGATAAACATTAATCATTTTTTTTTCACAAGAGAAAAAATGTTGTTTTGAATATATTATATGAAGTAAAACAGTCCATGAAGTCATTACATTTTCACATCCGAAGATTGGAACCCAAATATCCATCCAGAAAAGTGGAAGTCCCACCCCAGACAATGATAGAAAAATACCCCATGTCACATACAGGGACATGATATAAAACCCAGCAACGGTCCACATGGAGATTATCGACAATCTGAGAAAGCATCCAAATATGCCCGAGGCATCTATAAGAAAGTGAAATAGCAGTATGTAGAATAGTAAAGCAACAGATAGAGTACCGACGTCCATTGTTCCAAATACAAATTAAAGTACCCAAAATCCTTGAACAAATAAAAACGCTAATCATGTGAGGAGTGTGATATGTCCAAAATATAAAAATACCATTATACCATATCAATAAACCAGCAACATAGACCAGCATCGCTAGTTTTGAAGGCAGAGTGATAAACATTAATCATTTTTTTTCACAAGAGAAAAAACATTGTTTTGAATATATTATATGAAGTAAAACAGTCCATGAAGTCATTACATTTTCATATCTGAAGATTGGAACCCAAATATCCATCCAGAAAAGTGGAATTCCCACCCCAGACAATGATATAAAAATACCCCATGTCACATACAGGGACATGATATAAAACCCAGTAACGGTCCACATGGAGATTATCGACAAATTTAAGAAAGCATCCAAATATGCCCAAGGCATCTATAAGAAAGTGAAATAGCAGTATGTAGAATAGTAAAGCAACATATAGAGTACCGACGTCCATTGTTCCAAATACAAATTAAAGTACCCAAAATCCTTGAACAGAGAAAAACGCTAATCATGTGAGGAGTGTGATATGTCCAAAATATAAAAAGATCATCAAACCATATCAATAAACCAGCATCACTAGTTTTGAAGGCAGAGTGATAACCTATCAACACATAAAATAGTATCATAAAGCGGATACGGGAAATGTGCAAAGACATGTACTGTTGATATACACCTCACACAAAAATCATCCATGATAGAGCAAAAATATGTATAAACCCAGGGTCGATTGTATGTTCTGGCTCGCTTGTTCCCAGAAATAAAAACCATCTGTAGAAACCCAAACTCGCTTGTAAGATCAGGCTCACTTGATTCCAAAATTGGTAACCATCTGTTGCATCCGAGATGTAAGGTTCAGGCTCACTTGTTTCCATTAGTAGCCCACTACAACATCCACCCTGTTCATAGCAAAAAGGTTCCTGTAGATATACAGAGAAAGAGTATAATACGTAGACCATATAAACATGGCTCTGTATTTCAAAAAACAGGTTTAAAATAGAAACAGGGCAACATTTTTTTTCCTAAGTAAAGTTAATCTATTAACAGTGGGAATAAAATTACACCGAAGTCAAAAACATTGCCCAGACTCATGGAAAATTTGTCATCAAAAAATAAAAAAATTACGAAGACTGCCCTCATACGGGGAAACCAATCTTGAATGTTTAATTTACAGAATTCAAAAATATTACAAAGGTCCAGCACAGTAAAATAATCTAAAAGCAGCCCAATTAAGTGGGTCGTGAAGCAAGAAAAACAAATTAACCAAACTACTCCTCTGGCTCCTCGATGATTTGGCACCATCCTTCGGAAGGTCCAGGATCACTAGGTGCTACCTCCACAGTCATGCCACCGCTCCCCTCCTAAAGGCCCGAATGTTGGCCGGCTTTTTCTGAGCTCAGACTCGTCGGACAGGTGCATTGTTCTTCCATTTGGACCTCCTCACGAAAACCACAGTAATTGAAGCTGTGACTCGTGGGCGGTTCAGAGAGAAATTAAAGGAAAAAAGAGCAGTGCGCACCGTGGGAGAAGGTGAAGCTGTGGGGAAATGAGGAGCAGGGGAGCCCATACGGTGGCCAGATCTTAGAACCCGACCCCACCCTCTTCTAGTATCTGGATAGTGACCTGCGTGATAATCACTGGACTAGGAAGTCGACTCGGTTGAGGGGCTGGAGGGAGCGCGCAGGGGTTGACCTCTAGTGCTCCCCCTGTGGCAACGCATCCTTTGAAGTAGGTGAGGCATGGGTGCAGTCTCAGTAGTGGGCACAAGAGGTGATGGAGAAGCAGAATTCCAAGAAACAGAGGAAGACAGACAAGGACCAGACCGAGAGAAATGTAGAGATGCAGCAAGGTCTAAGTAGCAGTTCAGCTGGCCACTTCTCCTTCTTGTCACAGTGAGCAGGCAGTGTAACCCAGCAACTGGCTCGTCTGAAAAACCATAGCGAAATGCCATTTTATCGACCCGACTGCGATGCAATCGAAGGACACCCGTCATAATTAATCTCTGATCATTAATGAGAGCTGAAGGCCGGATCATATTGGAGCATGCGGAATCGCTAACAGGAGTGGAGGTCCAATCTTGAACAATGTTAAAACTTAATGCGATTAGATGTGAAAACCTTGGAACTTAATTTAACAACGTTAAAACTTAATGCAATTGATATGAAATCACCACATCCATGTCCCATTGCCTTAAACGCCATCGAATGCACCCACATCCATGAACAGGGAAACATTTGATTGAGGACACATGGCAGAAATTGATTGGAGCGGATCTTTGTTTGGGCCGCTCGCGCAATGGAAATCCGAACTCGAAAAAGATTAAGGCGAATTTGATAAGAAATTCAAGTCACAACTCTCCCTCCGTACGCCAGCCCAACTTCCGACCCGAAAAATATTAGGGCGAAATTCAACTGGTTTTCACGTCACAAAATTGGCCGACGTCAGCAGGCTATTTTGGAACGCGAATATGGTTTGAATTATGGTTTATCGTCGTTTTAAGTCTGGCGGGCTCGACTTAAGAACAATTTTGTTTGATCCCATCTTATAAAATTTGTGTTGGTTTTCTTTGACAATACACATATGTATAATAAATCATGGGAATACCACACTAAACATGTGGAAAAGTTATATAAATTATTGAGAACAATCATTTTTATGTAAAAATATCCAAATGTGCTTTTGGGAAATAAGAATTCGAGTATTTGGTTCATATTGTTTTAAAGGAAGGAGTGAAGTTGGAGCCTCAGATGCAAGCTATTACAAAATGACCTATTCCTAAGAAAATCAAGGTTCTTAGAAGATTTTTTAGACTTACATGATATTATTGATCATTTGTTAAGAATTATGCATGCATTTCAAGTCCACTCACATATCTCTTGACGAAAATATCATTTATATGGAATGATGAGGCTACTTTAGCATTCTCTCTTTTAATGGATGCCATGTCTTCTACACCAACATCGATTGCACCTACTTTTGGTAAAACATTCATAGTAGAGTGTGAGGCACTAGGACAAGGAATTTACGTAACATTAACACAATAAGGGATATCATTGGCTTTTAAAAGCAAAGAATTCAAAGAAAATATTTGGTGAAATCTACATATGAAAAATAAATGGAAGCAATATTACATGCAATAAAAAATGGGGATAGTATATCATTGGGAGGTACTTTAAAGTCAAGACATACCATGATAGCATAAAGTATTTTTTGAAGCTATGATTTTCATTAGAAGATTAACAAAAATGAGGAGAAAAAATGCAAAGTTTTAATTTTGAGATAATCTGCAAAAAAGGGTAAGGAAAATTTAGTACATGATGCTCTTTCTAAAATAGAAGAGGCCTCAAATTTATATCCAATTACATTTTCTATTCCTAGGTGGCTAGAAGAAGCTTTCCATAATGGAAAAATGACAATAGTACTAAACAAAAACTAAAATTTATAAAGGATGGGATGAACTCTATGGAGCATTGGGAGTGAAAGAGAGATATACTTTGGTGCACATGTAGAATATTTTTATGCACGCAAGCATATTTGAATAAACAAATATTAAGGGAGTCCCATGTCTCTCTGATGGTAGGACGCAGGGTTCCTTAAAACATCTCAAAGGATCAAAAATATATTTTTGGAAGGAATGAAGAAAGATATTCAAAATTTTGTAAGAGAAGGTCAGGTTTGCATAATAAATAAAAGAGAGATAGTAAAATCTCTAGGGTTACTTCAACCATTCCACATACATATTCAAAGACTAGAAGATATATCAATAGACTTTATTACATGGTTACTGAAATATAAAGGTAAGCATTACATTTTTGTGGTCATTTATATAGACAAATTTTGCAGATTTTTTTTGTAGAGCTCAAAGTACATAAACAACAAGCCAAGTGGCAGAAGTGTCCGTGAAAGAAATTCATAGTCTTCATAGTTTTCCTAAAGTAATAGTAACAAGAAACTTTTGGAAATAATTATTTAATATGAGTGGAGAAACACTAGCTGCCATGAGTTCTACATATCAAACACAATCAAATGGTCAAACAAAAATTGTTAACAAATGTTTTTAAGGTTATATACAATGTTACTCTTTAGAAAATCAATCTTAATGGATGAAGTGGGTTCGTCAAGGAAGAATGGTAATATGATACTACCTATCACACATCTACTAAAATTTCCCCATTTAAGGCCCTTTATGGATATCCAACTCCTAGTATCTCATACTTTTGCAAGATAAGTCCAAAGTATAGGAAACAGAGTCACATATGGAAAATACTAAAGAAAATTTGAAAATTATTATGGAAAACCTTCAAATGACATGAAACATGATAAAACAACAAAGGGAACAACATTGAAGTGAAAGATAATTTGAGGAGGGTAATTGGGTATTTTTTAGATTATAGCATTATAAGCAATCTTCATTCAAGAAAAAGAAGAATAAAGAATTAGCTCAAAAATGTTATGGCCCTAAATAATTATTCATAGGATTGCACAAGTGGTATAGTGGTATTGAAGACCACTATTCTAGGAATAAGGAGATATTTTCTCCAAAAATAACCCTAGCCAAACATTGAAAATGCATCAAGGATATCTTTCTATGCTTCATAAGTACATATGTTCTACTTCTAAATCATGTCTTGGAAGTGGTTGTTTTGCTGGAAATTATTCACCAGTTGGTTTCATACCAAAGTCTTTTTCTCATTTTCAGCATCCAATACATGAAAAAGATAATGGTTTAAAACAACATAAATATTTGAAATTTTGCAAGAATTGTCTGGAACACTTTGAATATTAATTTTGAAGTCAAGTGCATGATGCTGTATAGGATCAAGTGTCATTTTGAATACCAAATGTTTCACAAGAAACTTCTCAACATGCTACCCTGCAGTAAGGATTAAATGACAATATTGCATCAACTATTTCGATAATAAAAGTGCACCTCGGCCATAAGACTAAACAACTACAAATGTTGTAGATCTAACAAGACCACACAATCAAATGTATTCCACAAGGCCAATACTGTATGAAAAATGAAAAGGAGTTTGCAGCCAAAAATACCTTAGGCAACTAATTCAATTAGATACACCAAACCATCAGCAAAAAGGAAAACCAGCCTACTCAAAAGGCAAGCGTTTACCTCCTTTGACAAAATTTTGAGTTCCGAAACAAGGGCCTTTATTGTCTTGTCAATACCCCTAGTAATTTGAATGGGGTTTGCACCTGCTGCAACAACCTAAACAAAAAGGTTTCATTTCAAATTATTTTCCACAAATTTAAGATACAACCATTTTCAGTTTTGTATTTCCTAACAAGCTCATAAATTTTGACAAAAGAACCAAAATTTTTTAATACCTGATAGCAAATTTTTCACTCAAAAACTATCTTAGACTCAATAAGCCTAACCCAAAACTAAAAAAACAAACATAAAACCCTACAAAAATGAATAGATGATCTTAATCCAGTACTATCGACAAAAAGTTACTTTTACACCCTCACTTATTAAACCCTGTGCTGTTGAATTTTAACTTCAACTGCTGCAGCAGAAGGACGGATGCAGCAGCAACATTTTTTTTTGGAGGTTGCTTGCACGCCATCCAGAAATTTAATTCATCATTTAAAATTCCTACAAGTTTTTTTTTGTAGACGGCCGCAGCCATATTTCTGTACAGGATTGTATTTAAACACAACAACCAGCATTAACGCAATTCACCAACCAGAAATTAAACAAACAGAAATTTACCCCCCAGTTTTGTAAATTCAAAAGGAGGACATGTGGAGCATTAATATTGGATCGCATGAAATTGAAGGGAATCTGAAAACCTGAAAACCAGACCTGAATTTTTTATAAGGCACATTAGATTGAGAATTCGCATTACAAATTAGGCAGACGTCAGCATCCCATTTTGGAATGCGAATTTGGTTTGAAATTCAATCTATTCAGACTTTTGAAGTCCGACGGAAAGGGTTCTTTAATGTTTTGATAGTTTAATTTTATGTATGCTTTAATATATACATATGTTACATATATATCATATGTGAAATGAAAGGTGGGCCATAGAATTTAGTTTTAATTTTATTTTTTTTAAAAGAGGGTTTATTATAATATGTTTTATATGTTACGTCATATAAAAATAAAAAGGACAAAAAAGCTTGGTATTTTTTTTTATAGACAGTACGTAAAATTTTTATTACACAGCAGTGTGTAAAAAGTGAAAGACTGAGTGTAACTTTTTAAGTGTGTATGCACAGCAGTGCGAAAGTGAAAAACACAACAGAGTGTTTTAGAGACAGAGTATGTTTGTTTTGAACAGATAGTGAGTTGGTTTTATGCATTGCGTTTTGTAGCAGTCATAATTTTGTAATCCCTCTCAGTGAGGAAGAAGTGTACTAGTTTTTTTTTGAGTTATTGAAGGGAATAGAAGTTTGTTTTCAAAGTATTGAAACTCTATCTCCTGTCAAAGAAATTTTTATTTTCTGTGTGTTAGAGGAAGGGAGATTTATTCTCCATTCATTGTTCTGGAATTTTTCAATATTCCAACATGTGCAAGAACAACAGATGTTGTGGTTCCATCCCCAACTAAATCATTTGTCTTTGCCGCAGCTTGCCTTACCAACTTGGCCCCAATATTTTCAACTGGGTCCTCTAATTCAACTAATAAAAAGGCCAAAACCATAGCATTGAGATACATTTCATTACACTGTCAATAACAATAAAATTTGACTCAGCCATAACCCTTTCCTTTTATTGTTGTGAAAATCTTTATGCATTACTCTAATGTGGCTAGTCCATAGGCCAAGTAGACCATTGGGTAACAAATATGTTTCCTTTCACCTTTGAGTTTTCAAATTATGCCTACCAAATCTAAGACATTTAAGAGGGGGAACTAATACAACGTTAAAAAGAAAACCAGAGCACACATATACAAATTACCTCCTTAGCTACTGTCACACCATCATTAACTATTTTCGGAGAACCATTCTTGCTCTCCAAGACAACATTTTTCCCCTCGCCCCAAGGGTGACTCCAACAAGATCAGCAAGTTTGTTCAGACCGCCTGCAAGAAAAATTGACAATGATTTCAGTAAGTGTGCAATTGAAAGCCAGACCATATGCCAAAACAACCTTCCATGAAAAATTAAAATACCACATTAAAATCGAATATAAGTGGACAAGGAAAGATCCACCGCAGTGAAGTTTCACGTGCAGGTGACCTTCCTTTAAACATATTTTTTTCTCTGACCTGCAATTTTTTTGTCACTGAGCCATCCTTGTTGAAGTACAACTCCTTTTCCATAGCTCTTGTATTAACTACCTTCTCTCTGTCACGTAATCTCAGAGTCCCTCTTCTGCTTGGGCGATTAAATGAAATGGGTGAAAAAACTGAAAGAGAAGACAATTGTCTGCCATAATTATCAAACATTGCACCCAACTTCTTCCCCTTTCCATTGTTACCCAATGAGTTAGATCTGGCAATTGTTGTCATACTACCCAAAGCAGAGGCCATCTTCTCTTATCTTGAATATAGAATTACAAGATCTTCATATTAGTATGAACCTTAAAAAATATGACTCCCATTGCTAAAAACCACTTTTAAGTTGTAATAGGCAAACTAAATAACTATCGCAACTTTTGGCAACTTCTGGAGCATTAAGAGAGAAACAACCAAAGAGAAATACAACCACAATCCTCATTTTAATGAGACCGGACTATATATTTGCATTAATATAATAGAAAGAAATCACAACTATATTAAGGCCAGCACAAAACAATCTTTAACCAGTGTCTCTCGCGGCCTTCAGGTTTCCATGCTAGAGGTTGCATATTTTTAATTTAAATTCTTGACCTCTCGTGCCCATCTATGAATGCATCCAATCGTATATCTACATCAAATGCTCCTTTATATCCCCAAAAACAAATTCCCTACTACAAGAGCACCAGTATTGATGGATCACCCCACACCATCCCACCCACTAAAAATGGTGAAAAAGGAAACCTGAGAAAACTTCTGAAATATCTCAAGATGACTATATGGGTGGTTCTTATGAATCAACCAACCATTCAGAACATGCTCATCAATCCAAAACATGAGTATTATGTGACGATATTCAAGCAGGCACTAAATCGGATTTCTGAAGCTATGTTAGAGAAACCCTAAACTCTCACTGAAAATAGGTGAAATGTGGCACCACTCAAAGATTGACATGTGCAAATTGGTACAAGTGGTAGACAATTGGCATGCTCAAACAACGAGGTGATGCAGGAATGACATGAGGGAGAAAATATCAGAAAAGCCCCAAATTTGGAGAACTAAAGCTCATCACCAACCTGATATTGACAACTTTACATGATGTAACCTATGAAATAGTAAATGGAGAAATCATAGTAACAATAAAGTAACCTATGTAACAATAAAGTCGGATTCATCCTGGGAGTGGTAATGGGAGAAATCATAGTGAACAACAAGAAACATGCAGAGTTTCTTACAATCAAATAGATGAAAAAACACATACAAAAAACCTAGATAATAATCATGAACAAGCGTAATATTGAATTATGAACTGTAAAGGAACTTACAAAATGTGACATTATGAACCTGGTCAAGTGCACAAGAAAAAATATCCAAGACATGACCCTGGTTGACAAGTTGTATTGCTCATGATGCAAGAGGATTTGTACCTGCACTGCCAAGTCAATCAAAATCCATCATTATCTATACAATAAATACAAGTAATTGATGTAGTATTTTTTACTCTAAGATGCATTCTTATGATAATGTTAGAACATATGTTGAAAATGTCAAAACATACCTAAATAAGCTCCTCTTCATTTCAAGAACAATTTATTGGAGTCGCATGAACTTGGAACAAGCCTCCCACGATCTGAAAGAGTAGCAACTAAGTCAACAATGATTTTTTTGTTGCTACGCTGGATCGAGGGAGGTTTGCTCCAAGATTAAATCGCTCCAATAAATTATTCTCTACTAAACATGGCCAACCACGTGAAGGTGGAAGCTCTTATGGCCCCTCCCCCCCCCTCACATCACTCTCAATTCCCCAATACCCAATCTATATTTCATTTTTTACTTTCATGAGCATAAAAAAAAATATTCAATAACTAATAAAAAAACAATTCAACAAAAGTACGCAAGGAAACATTGAAATTAATGCTTGACATAAAAATAGTATGATAAATGAGTTTTTTATATAACGCAAAAAACGTTCCAAGTATGGTAACGTTTGTCTTATAATAATACAATATTTTACATTATCAAATTTTCTTTTTCTTCTTCCTATTTCTAAAGCTCCTAATTACATCATCAATATCATCATGCTCTGCTCTTGTTTCGTGCCTTTCGACCCGCACTGCTGACCTAGTTGCGTAGTCATGATGTTTGGTCTCATCCAGTGACAGGGCATCGCCTACAAAAACAGATAATATTAAATTTTAATTGTCAGTTTTTAAATATCATTGAACTAATTCGGTAATATTAATAAAAAAAATTGCAATGAGATTATATACCTGGTGCACCAGTTGTCGCCGCTAACCTAGTTGTGTAGTCATGATGTCTGGTCTCATCTAGTGACGGGGCATCGCCTACAAAAACAGATAATATTAAATTTTAATTGTCGGTTTCTAAATATCATTGAACTAGTTCGGTAATATTAATAAAAAAAATTGCAATGAGAATATTTACCTGGTGCACCAGTTGTCGCCGCTGACCTAGTTGCGTAGTCATGATGTCTAGTCTCATCTAGTGACGGGGAATCGCCTACAAAAACAGATAATATTAAATTTTAATTGTCAGTTTTTAAATATCATTGAACTAGTTCGGTAATATTAATAAAAAAAATTGCAATGAGATTATTTACCTGGTGCACCAGTTGTCGTCGCTGACCTAGTTGCGTAGTCACGATGTCTGGTCTCATCCAATGACGGGGCATCGCCTACAAAAACAGATAATATTAAATTTTAATTGTCAGTTTTTAAATATCATTGAACTAGTTCGGTAATATTAATAAAAAAAATTACAATGAGATTATTTACCTGGTGCACCAGTTGTCGCCGCTGACCTAGTTGCATTGTCACGATGTCTAGTCTCATCCAGTGACGGGGCATCGCCTCCAAAAACAGATAATAATTAAATTTTAATTATCAGTTTTTAAATATCATTGAACTAGTTCGGTAATATTAATAAAAAAAAGTGCAATGAGATTATTTACCTGGTGCACCAGTTGTCGCCGTTGGGACTGTTGCCCTGTCTTCCTCTCTGGTGGTAAGATCCTCAAGGGAAACATTCTCTGTCATTTAAACAAAAAACGTTATAAGGACAACCATCAAAGTATAATTAGAAAAAATTATAAGTGGAAATTAATTACCGTCACGGCCCTCACTGATAGTAGCATTGTCGGCCTGGTCCCCACTACAATGATTAGGTTGCACGTGAGGATCATCTACATATGGCTCTAAAAATGGGTTATTTTCCTCGTCAGTAGTGCTACTCCCCTAATTTAAACAAATTTGTTAGACATTAAATTTATGGACGAAAACAAACATATTGAAAGGTTAATGTTTTACCTTATCAGGCATTCTGGATCTTGGGACCTGCCCCAAGCTTCTGCGACGTTCAACTACGGCTTGATAGCTGAAATGGAAAACGATATTTTTATCTTCCTCTGTAGTTTCTGTTCCGAAGTCATCACCCTACATTACATATGATTGTGTATTTTTAATCATATTTGATAGGATTACAAAAACGTTGGAAGGAGATACAATTAATTATAAGATGTTTAGCTACTTAATTACAATTCTTGCCGCTAATTTCAAGTAGCCGCCCTGGCCTAGCTTGTGATGGCCCTTTTTTTCAATCCTAGCTTTGGTTGCCTTTGAGGTGTCAGGCAACCTAGCATCAAAATATTGAATTCAGATATGATGTAGCACACTTTTATTTTAGACATAGAGAAAATTAAAGTTATTGAATTAAAGTTGTAATTTACCTTGCGGGTCCAGTTGGCATTTTTCCTTCTTTCTTTGCCCTTTTCTCTTTTCCGTCATGGATGAGTGCTCTCCACTCACTCTCTAGAACTGTGAGAGGATGCTCATATCTAGGGTTAAATTGCAATTGCGTCCTATAGGTGTCCCTGGTATATTTCAAATATTTTCCGGCTACCCGAGCCACCGTTGTTCTGTCAAATGTGCCGACCCTAAAAAGGGCTTCTAGATAATCTAGAAGTTCTTTTTTCAGGTTGGAATTCTGGGAATTCCACCCTATGCGTATGGTTGGGCCAAAAATTACCAACACATGGCTCTCCAAAATCCTGTAGAACTCATTATTTCCTACACAGAATAAAACCAAAAAGAAGAAGAAGATATTATCATTAATTTAAAAATAAAAATCATGATAAATATGTTTTAGATGAAGTACATGAAATAGTTAAAATATTAAAATTTACCTGGGAGTTGTACATGCTTTATAGGGACACCCTCATCGTTCACCAACAACATGCCATTAATGGTCCCTGTGGAGCTGACACGTGTAGCTCCAGGAAACGCAATAATGTAGTTGGCCATATCAGCCTCATCATTGCCAACACGTTCAGCAGTTGGCTGGGTGTCAGCTTGGGCAGGGTGTGTTTCTTGGCTAGCACCTAAAGGAGTAGAAGGTGTACGAGAGGGTTGTTGGGCAATCTCTTGCCCTTTTGTCCCACTACCACCAACACCGGGTTCAGCAAATGCCAGAAGACGCTACATACAAAAGAACTTTTTGTTAGTTTAGTCAATGTAAAAATTAAAAATCAAACTATCACAATTCATCTCATGCAGAACAAAAAAAATATCCTTTCGACTTTTTATTATTACCTGATATGTTTCTAGCTGGCTCATAAGTTTTTTTATCCTCTCTTCTGTTTCAGGTGTTTGAGGCGCGTCTATCAAAGTATTAAATTCCGACCTTGCATCTCGTGCCTTTTTTCGCAACAAGAACACTGGAGATAGGGATGAAGAAAGCTCTTCCTCAAAGAGGGAATCATCAAGCGTACCATGGCTAAGTGTCTGCATATTTGAACAAAATTAATATTATTTCAATTATGTAAATAACTAAAATACCTGAAGATAGAGCAATGCTGGCACTTTACATGTTCTTCCACTGGCCTCTTTCCGCGATCATCCCGTCTCGGGGTTGTTCCTGCACTGCTCTGATCAGTCTGCTACATTGCAATAAAATTATAAATGTAAAAACTTGAAAAAAATATCTAACTTGAAAACACAAAATGAAAACTGAAATAATTTCTAATAAGACACCGGAAGACAGAGTTAGAGTTTCAAATATGCCTTGCATTGAATTCAGTCCTGGAAACATGTAATTGCACATTAAGGCACCCAAACAAGAGACGAGTTGAAAATGAAGACCTTATTGAATATATTGTTGGAGCAACTTCTAGTAAACTTGTTGTGAAGACCTTGAGGACATTTTTGGAGCAACATTGTTGAAGCTGATGGTATAGCATTGTTGGAGACTATCTTGAAGGGCCTTGAAGTGAAGCTTTTGGAGCAACTATTGAAAAATCCTTAGAGCATTTAAGTAAGGCACTTTCTATCTTCCATCACCTTTTTCCTTTCAATATCCTTTAAACGATTTTTTTGATATTTAATGTTTGAAATCATGTTATAATTCCTTTATTATATGTGTTTGGGGACTTTCCCTTTGAAATTACCCAAAAATACCCTGGCAATTTTATCTTCAGGATGCATGTCTGACCCTATTGTTCAATATTTTGGTTGATAGTAGTAAACATAGAGAGTTAGGGGGCTCTTGACTTGGTTTGGTTGGGCCATTAGATCCCTAACATCTACTAGGGAGAACCCCCCTTGAGTTGGAGGAGAGCTAGCCTGAAATGAAAATAGGTTGGTGAGGTGACAATGGGGCTATTGAATTACACATGGTATCACACTTTAGCTTTAGGAATTTATCTTGAGAAGTGCGATATTTTGCTATATCAATTCTCAAATTGTTTACAACACTATTGTTAAGAACTAATAAGAAGTGATGTTGAGGGGTTTTTGGGTATAAGAAACAATACCATTTAAAAACTAGGGTTCTTAGTCCTTGGCATTCCTTCACCCGGGCCTAGGGGCACACTAGAATAATTTCACACTAAACCATGCAAACTTAAAAGTAACTTAACAGATCCATAAAGTAATAATAATCATAATTCCTAATTTCCTATTGTACGATATCATGCAAATTATTCAAACATGAAGCAATGAAGACATGCAATGTCTGAATTTCAAGATTGATGAACCAATACAAGAAGTTAGAAACTACAACTTTGATTCAATACTTTGTGTCCTAACTCCATGAAGGAATCTAGTTTGTAGTACAAAACATGCATCGTGTATTATCAATTCTTAATTGACAACAACTAAAGGTCATCTACCTCATCAATTCCTTCCCATTTTGTGTTTTTATGTTATATTCTTTATAAAAGTGTCAAATTTATCTCAAAGTAAGCAACCACTGAATAAAATAAAAAATAGTTGAGATATGATTGAGAAATGGTCATTTATTTCTTGAAAGGATCTTCACAATTTCTTTGGTTGTTTTTCATCTCAAAAAACAAGAAATGACCTAAGAAACTATCGTGATGTAATATAAGAAACAACACGGTGCAATGGCCATTTTCAAAGCCAAATGATGTCCATTGAGGACATGGCCTTTATTTGGTTCCTGTTTCATAGGAGTTTCGGGTAGAAATGGAACTTTGTTGTTCCATTTCCAGTGGTAAAAAAGGAAAACCTACTTTTTCCATGGGAAATAATTTACCTTTCCTTTTTCAAGATAATCTAAATAAAAATATATATGAACTATACTGCACACATTCTTGGATAATGTGAAAGTGGAAAAGGAATACCCTACACAAGTGATGCACACATGTACATTTGAACACTAATAGATTTTTGTAGTTGAAATGCAATGCTTGTTTTCATTTAAATGTAGGGTTTTTAAAGCAAGGAGAAATAATGGCTACCAAATTAATAAGCGTTTCTTTGGGAAAAATTTAAATCTTGTATTGGGTGATGAAGATAATAGAGGGTATTGAATCTTGATTCTTGACATCTAGAGAGAACCCTAAAACCTAACACAATCCAATGGAATTGACCAAAAAAACCCAAATAGAGTCAACCCTACTATAGGAGGAAGGGCCTGCAGTAAGAACTTACCATTTTGCAAGAGCTGAGGGCGAATGTTGTTCTGAAAGAGCTGAGGGCGAACGCTGAGGGCGAATGCAAGGCGAATGCTGTTCTGCAAGAGCTCAGGGTGAATGCTGAGGGCGAATGCTGTTCTGCAAGAGCTCAGGGCGAAACCTGAGGGCGAATGCTATTTTGCAAGAGCTGAGGGTGAATGCTTTTCTGCAAGAGCTGAGGGTGAATGCTGAGGGTGAATGATGTTCTGCAAGAGCTGAGGGCAAATGCTAAGGGCAAATGCTATTCTGCAAGAGCTGAGGGCGAATGTTGAGGGTGAACACTAATAGATTTTTGTAGTTGAAATGCAATGCTTGTTTTCATTTAAATGTAGGGTTTTTAAAATGAGCAGAAACAATGGTCACAAAATTCATTGCCACTTGGTAGAAAATTTAAATCTTAATAAGATGAAGATAATAGAGGTATTGAATCTTGATTCTTGACATCTAGAGAGAACCCTACAGCCTAACACAATCTAATGGAATTGACCAAAAAAACCCAAATAGAGTCAACCCTACTTCAGAGGAAGGCCCCATAAAGAAGAACTACCATATTTGCAAGAGTCAGAAGGAACGCCGAGGCGAATGGCGACCTTTGTCAGAGTCATGCGAATGTTGAGGCGAATGCCATTCAAGAGCCGGGGCACAATGTCGAGGGCGAATTTTGTTCGCAAGAGCCTGTGGCGACGCTGGGCGAATGTTGTTTCGCAAGAGCCGAGGCTAATGCCCAGGAAATGTTGTTCTGCAAGAGCTGAGGGTGAATGCTATTCTGCAAGAGCGGAGGGCGAATGCGCGCGTGATATCAGACGTTAATGTAGCTATTGTGACGGATATAAGTTTCGTATTTTTAATAAAATCATTTTTATGTAGCGCGCATATAAGTTTCGTATTTTTATGTAGCACGCATATAAGTGTCGTTATACCGATGGCGGAAAAATCGTCGCTATTGCGATGGATGCCTCCAAACGTCGCAATTGAGACACTTAAACATTGTGTCGCACTTGCGACGTTTGGAGGCAGCCGTCGCAATAGCGACGTTTTGGGGCATAGTGTCGCAATTGCGATGTCTTCCTCCAAAATTCGCAATTGCGACACTTTTCTATAAACGTCAGTATAACGACGGTTTCGGGCGGGATTGAAAAATTTTGGGGAAATTTCCGACATTTGGTCAAAAGCGTTGGAACCAAGTGTCAGAATTTCCCCCAAATGTAGTAGTGTTAGACTTGGTGCTCCCCTTACTTCACCATTAAATATTGAATCTTTTTGTTTAAGTTGTCTAATGTTAGCATGTATTATTCACCATCCATTGGAAGGCTAAGCACATCTAGGTCATCCATTCTTATCTCGCCCTCCTCTTTAAAGTTAGGTTTGTGTTCCTTCTTACTAATTCTATGTTTCTTCTACTTATCATCTTCCTCTATGATATATTGTCTAGGTTTAGTCTCGTAACCTTTATAAAATTCACTTGGAGATTGTTCTCTACCTAATTCTAAATGTGTTGCAACACTATTAAAAGAATTTTTCATTCTTTACCTTACTACTTGAAATTTTTTTTATTGGTTTTTTGTTTGGATAGACCTTGTACAACCCTTGCCTATATTTTGTTTTGGATTCTCTGGGAATTTTTGAGGAATTAAGAGGATAATCCATAAATAAATGACCATGCTTATGACATATTTTGCAACATAGAGGGATATGTTCATAATCAATAGTTTGAGTCCAATCCATTTCTTAGGATTTGACAATGAATTATGGTTGGGCACCTTTGACAAACATTTGCAAAGAGACGGGCATATGAAGTATACTTAGAAACTTTACTCATTTCATATATATTGAAAAACCTTCCCATTGCATTTCTAATCCCTTTTGGTGTCTCCAGTTCCCAAAATTATTACAGGAGTGAATTAATATTGATCCATATTGGAGGAGAGATAAATGTTCATTTCTCAAGGGATAATCTCAATATCTATTACCTTACATGTAGGCTTGTTTAATTGAAAAAGTATGGCCCTTACTCAAACAACTTCTCTCTATCCTTTCTGTAGTGAAAAATAATTATAAAGAAACCTTTTGAACCCAACTTCAATTCCATTTGGCCTTTGATTTTCTACTTGACTTTGATACATTGGACAAGAGCTCTCTTAGATGGCCAAAGGTCTAGGAACTTGCCTATTATAACACGGTCCTTCATATATTGGATTTTATCTCCCACCCTCAAGGTGGTAGGTTCATACTTGGTGTTTTTGGGTACCTTAGGTAGGTAGTAATTTGCTAGGAATCTAGCATATGGCTGACTCTAATTAGTTTTCTCTGTATGGTTTCTTTGTGAGACTTCAGCTTCCCTACACCCACCATCTTTGGCTTCGTCAAATGCTCTTGAGGGGCCTGTTAGAGTCCTATAATTTACAAAATCACAAGGTGAATGATCATTTCTTATATTTTGTCATTACTGAAAATAATTTTCCATGGATATCATTTTTTTCAGAGAAAGAAAGGGAGCTCCTAACTGTAACAAGCTTCAACGGAATCAATCCGCCTCTTCATCCAGTAGAAGGAAGGAAGTGTTGCTGACAAGGTGTAATGGGGATCAAACTTCATTTCTTCCCTCGTTTCATTTCATTTTCAATCACCCCCTTTCCCCTCCTCCACTCCTCCATATTCTCCCATGCTCTGAATCCAATTCAAACCCCCCCAAAAAACTCACATAGATAACTTTTCGGGGCTTATTACTTTATAAACCCTTTCATTATAAAGTTTCAGACTTTATAATTATAAGCTCTTCCACCCATGAACAACCATGTTATATTAAACCTTATCATCATATCATATATATATAACAAGACCTGTTTAGAACATTTGGTGAGACCCCTTATGCCTCATCGTATATCGCATCGCATTTGACTTACCATTGTGCGTGCCCACAAGTCTATCCATTTAGTTTTGTGATGCGATAAGCCGACCCCACCTCCGCAGCTCCGCTCTTGCTTCATAAGCCATTGCAATACATATGAATATCATATAAATTCCATAATACCTACCGCTTTAAACCTTCTGACCATTCATAAAAACTCTACTGCATTGCCAGTGGGTCCCTCTTCCCTGCATTTTGAAAAGTTTAAAAGTTAACCCCCACAGCTTATAGCTAAATGCTATACATTGTGATGTGCGCTGTGGTCTCAGTCCCACTCCTTCCCTGCCACGTCACCTATTTCCTCCCCCGTGCGTCGCACTTTGTACTTTTTAAAGTTTATGCCATCTGCGCTTGTAATTAAATGTTAAAACTTGTGATCTACGGGCTGCAGTCAAGTCCCACCTTCCTCCATGTCACTCCGCCCTCCCTGCACATCGCACTTTGCATCCCTCCGGGTTTACCTTTGCTGCTAAATGTTAAAACTTGCGATCTGCGGGCTACGGTCTGGTCCCACCTATGTGCCATGTCATTCCACCTCTAATCAACCTCCACCTTTCCTCCTTCCCCACTCCTCTTCTCCTCATCTAACGGTCCTTGTTTCATTTCGCGCTCCCCGCAGCTTCCGAAATTTAACCATGTGGGGGGGGGGGGGGAACGAAATGGGTGGTATCTCTTACCCCCCTCCCCACTACATATCGCCCTTCCTTTATTTCACACCTCCCTTCTATATTACCACTTACCACCTAAGCCCCCCTCCGAAAAGTTGTTTTCACTCGCTTCCAAACTGACGTCGTATTCATTTGACCACTACCACTATTTTTGTGCCATGTCCTCCAACCGCCATCCCTCCACAATCGGGCATATAAGGTCTATGTACCATTTATGAGGAAATAGGCTATGCGTGGCAGAATGACTCAGGCCAGACCTAACAAAGGGTAAAAGGTAGGGCAAGGCTTAACATCACTTGGAAAAAGACAGTAAAGAGCGAGTCAGGCATTTATACAGATATTTAACAGCAGAGACTAAATGGGAAGAAAATCACATCAACACCAACATCAATAAATGAAAGTACACAGCGTCGTAGTGGAATTTATGATCTAGCAAGGGCGGTCCAAAAATCAAATCCAGAGGTCGAAGCCGTGTTCCTTGCTTCTTCGTGACTGCCTTAGCCACCTTCAGCCTAATTTTGATTTACTTTAGATTGCCGAAATTAATGTTACAATCAGAGATATTTGAATATCAAATCAGAAGTTATTATAGAAGTTAATATTGTAGGCTAGATACTAGATTATATTTTAGTTCAGGCCCTATGTGGCAGCAATTGTCAAAATTCCATTTAATTTGTCGTTAATGCGGATTGTTTATCTAGATTAGGGAAATCACCTATGTCACAATTAAATACTGATTGAATGTTCATTATCAGGGGTTGGACTTTGTTTAGACTCTGTATTGCTATATTATTGTATTGGAGCTCTGTAACAGTTTTGAGCTGGGCATCAATAATTAAAGCACGTTCACATGATCATTGAGCTATGTTAATGGTGATGTTATTTTCTCTGTTTTAATGTTTTTCTCTGTATTTTCATATTGTGCATCACTTTCTCTGATTACAGAATAGAAGTTTTATACTAAGATATGATGAGAAAGCACCTTAATTCTGTCTGTTTTTGTTATCTTAATGATTTCCTCTGAAGTACAACTAAATAATTCTTAATTTCTCTTTAGCTCTACTGAATTGTTGTCTTTAGGGTTCTCCTCTGAAGTATAGTTAAAGAATTATTCACTGCTCTTTAGCCTTACCAAAGCTGATATCTTTAAAGTTTCCCCTGTGAAGTTTAGTTAAATAATTCTTAACTATTGTTTCGCTCTATAGAAATTGTTGTCTTTAAGGTTTTCCTATGAATTTTGGTTAAATAATTCTTCACTGCTCTTTAGCCTTACCAAAGCTGATATCTTTAAATTTTCCCTTGTGAATTTTAGTTAAAGAATTCTTAACTACTATTTAGCTTCACGGAACTAATATCTTAAATTTTTTTGTTTGAAAGTATATTTAAAGAATTCTTAAATTCTCTTTAGCCTCCACAACCTCCTTTCATACCATGTTCACACTACCAGTAAGATCCAGTATGCATAGTTAGCTTGCCCTATGAATGACCTTGAAAATTTGATGCACAATTCAACCCTTTTATTGACTCCATAGCCCAATGGATTAAGCTCCCCATATTCTATCTGTCCAACCATCCAAATCAAACAAAAAAACAATCTCTATACCTAGCCTAAAATCAGCAATTATAATCATCAAGTTAAATCATAAATCATAAAGAACAGAGAGAGCCATCTCTAAGTCTAGGAAGGCTAGGTCTTGGACTCCAAAGCGGTTTGATGTTGTCCTCTGTTACTTTTTCTTGACAATCTTACAAATTACATAGGGCTACCATAATGGCGACCATATTGGGATGTTATTGAAAAGCTAATATTTCATCAGAACTTAGAAACCCCAATCAAAATAGTATATGATTCAAGTATGTTCCAATATTCGTATCTAGTTGTTGACGGTTGACAACAGCCAGAATCAAGAAAGTTGAAATCATCCAGCTGGCGACTCCACCGCCTTAATCTAACCTAAAGACTCCAATGGTAAAAGAATCCAGACTAGTTGTGAAGATAATGTGACCTCTTACTCTGACTAATTGAAAATATGGATCCAAGGATACAACACAGGTATGCTCCAATGAAAAAATATCACATTCCTAGATTCCCACACAAAATGTCTCAGGTAAATTGGGACATAAATCTTCCTGTTTTTCAAGATGAGGAGGTTGATGATGCTTTTTTACATCTCATTAAATTTAATATAAACTCATAGAGGTTGAAGGTAGAATGTCATGAGGATTGCCTCATGAAGATGTTCATGGTAACATTAGAAGGGAAAGCAAGGGAATGGTATGAAGGTTTGAATCCTGGTAGTTTTTTTCTTTAAAAAATTTCCGCAAGGTGTTTTATGAGCATTATAAAGAAAATTCTCCATCTTTATCATTAGCTGAAAATTGTTCTTCTCAATCTAAGGATATCATACAATACCTTGTAAATATTGATGAAGATTTAGGAAATTGACTTCGCAAGGATCTCTTAGCAGAAATTCATGAATTTCATCCTCAAGTTAACTCTCATGATAACCAAGAGAAGTTAGTTAAAAATGAAAGCAATCAGGAAATGAAATAAGATCCACAAGATCTCCCTATGGGGACAAATGATAATACATCTACTATTTTTTGTGAGGCTAAAGAAGACATTCAGCCTCGTGATCAGTATTCACACAAGAAAGAAAACAGTTGTTGTTCAAGCCAAAGAAAACAAAGACTCCCCCCTCCTTTAAATGAAGAAGAAATCAATCAGATTCTAAGCATGCAGCCAGCCTCTAAATTTTTATGTAATGAAGATATTATTTCTATTTTTTCTACTTCTAATTTGTGTACTGAAGCACTTCCTCATGAAGAAACAGAAGAAAAAACTGATACCGATGTTGTTCTACCTTCTCAAAAATGCCTATTTCTAGAAAGTACTCCTATTCATCAAAATGATGGCCTTCAAATAGAATTCAACCAACTCAGTCAAGACATACCAGGTTTTCTTGAGGACATCATAGTGGTATATTATGAGGATGCCATATCAGATGACTATGAATAAGGGTTAGAGGTTCTCTTTCATACGAATCTGGAGCACTAAAAAGTGGAACAAGGAGTGGTCATAGATGAAGCTTGTTATTTGAATCCTCAGGGCTAGGTATTATTGCAAGATCCTTTTGTTGATTTCTTAGAATCATCTCAAGAAGGAGTATGCTATGCCAGGAATGGTTTGTTGCATATTTTAAGGAAAATTTTGAGCACTATTGTTCAAAGGAAAGTAAAATGGGAGTGGCCCTTTTGTTATTTTATCATACTGAAAGAGCTAAACAAGAATCAATCATGTGGTCATTTACTTGATTGGTTGCATTGGAGAAAGGATTTCACTTATTATATATGTGTCTCTAAGTTAGATTAGGGTAGGTAGGTGTGAAAATAAGCTCAGCACTCTGAGCATCTTTCGATTTTTAGTTTTTTTTGGCTTGAGGGGTCCTGACCCAGGTTCAGAGGTTAAGGTTTGGCAACAAGCCCCTATACTACTAGCCCTTTTGGCAATGACCTACTTTCGTAGGCCAAGGTCTCACCCGAAGTAGTATGGGAGGGTGTTGGAACTAGGTTTCCACACCCTGGGAGAGAGTAGGTAATGAAGGCAGATCAGTGTTGGAATTATCAAATCTACACGGAGTCAGGCTGTTCATAGGTTTTTAACAGTATACTCAGCATATAACCATAACACAACTATCAGATCTAATCAGTACCTTCACATCCATGTGCGTATTACCAAATACCACCATAGAGCACTATAATCGCAACCAATAACAGATCACAGATAACTTATGCCAGAAATAAAGATACTTTCACAACTTAAATCAATAACATAGATACTTTCGCAGCTTAAATCAATAACACAGATGCATACGTAGCTTAAGCAGATATCATAGATTCGCATCAACAGTAAACACAATAGACCCATATAGCACAAGATACTTCAACTATATTCTGCATATATTAGTATCAAAAACCCACTTACAACCCAAAATACCTCCTACGCACACAGTAGGACTGAGGATCTCTGCGCACATAGCCAGTAGGAGTCCTACCCAAAATAACCCCAAAACAGATCTAACAGTTCACACGTAGCATCAATTCACATTCATGCGTACCTTTAGACTCTAACTTATCCATCTATTTATATCATCATGGCCTAGCGATCATATGGTCTGCAAACCATGGTTTGCGGACCCTAGGTCTACCCCTTTTTCCCATTACAAAAAATTGGGGGCTTTGACCCGCCCCAAAACCCCTACACACGACTAAATAATACCGAAATGTACAAAATTTGTAGCTTAAGGAGCCCCGCTCCAAAAAGCCCCCAACAAAATCTTGTGACTCATCCCAAGTCACTGTGGTTGTCGGCTCTCCACCTTTGCTTGCAGCAGCATGATCGCATCAACCAGCTTAGGCAACACTCTTTCACTCTACGCAGCAGCATTTTGAGCAATATCCACCAACTTTTATGAAATTGGTCCTTCCGTAGAAGTCGTGATGCTCTCCAAAGTCTGGTTGAGTTGCTTCACTGTGAGATCGACGTCCTGGGAGAGCTTGAGGGCTTCATCAACCCAAGGCTTAAGACGGTCACTGAGAATCTTCTTTTTTTGGTGGAGCTCTTCAATGTCGTCTCTCAAGGTGTGGCTGGTATGCATCCGGAACCATTTTTTGGCTTGAGGGGTCTTGACCCAGGTTCGGAGGTTAAGGTTTGCCAACAAACCCCTATACTACTGGCCCTTTCATGTAATATTCCCAGATGGGGAATGCAACAATAGAAAGCATATGTGCATGAAAATAACATAGTTCAACTAAATCAAAGAAAGAGGCCAATAAAAGTAATTTTCAAGTGTATTTACAGCAGCAAAATAGATGTGTAATGAGGCCTGTAGGATGCATAGCTGGAAATACAAGTCACCAATAGAAGAAAATCGCTCAAAAGAGGTGCTGCAACCACATGTATAGACTGAAAATGCCTTGACAAAATTATTTTATGGAGCTACAAATAGCTTTTGATTACACTTAAGATCTAAAGAATATAAGTGCATCAAAAGTCAGATATATAATAGATCCATACACTATAGAGGCTCCTCTTTCAATCCCCCTTCAGGTTTTCAACTTTACACCATGTACAAGCAGTAGATCTAAGATATAAGTCTGCAGGTCTATAGAAATATTTAGAAATGTTTAGAAATATGAAAAAGTATTCAGATCATATCTGATATAGAAAAGAAAATATATCTTCCTCAATGGATCTCCAAAGTGAAGGGAAAATCCCCAACACTTGAAAACCATCTCTCCAAATGGTGTGCCAAAACACCCTGCAACAACACCTACAAGAATAACGTAGATCTAGAAGTAAAACTGCACTGTAGGGTTTAGATAGTGGTTGGCCACATGCCAAGATCATAAAATGATGCCCAAGCACTCCAATACACTCCTCCCAATTGATTAGAAGTCTCCTCCACTGAAAAAGGGCACTGAAATGATCTCGATCTGAGTAGATCTAGCCTCCACTTGCTACAGCTTACAAAGACAACCAAACCCTTAACAGGATCTGTGTTTTAGTTGGAAGAAGAAGCTTGGCCTCAAGCCAAATAGTGGAGTATGCAATACAAACTCTCCCAACAGCTACTCAATGGGAAGAGGTGGGATTCCCACTCAGGAACACCAAATTCTAAACAACATTTGCAATCTAGGCTAAACAGCCAAAGAAAGCTCTATGTCTAAACAGACAAGATATCAAAATATCATATCATCAACAAATTCTAATGCTGCCTTCCTCCTCCTTTTATAAGATGAGAGCTTGTAAAACCCTAAACCACCTTCAATGAAATAACCTCTTTCACAAAGGAGATCTTCAACTAGAACTGTGTTGTGCCTCATTGATGACCACTCCTCCATGACAGCGTTGTAGATTTGGTCAAGATTGACCCAGTCAAGATATCCAGCCCCTTTCACACCTAAGGGTGCTTGCTAAAATAGCCTATATTTAGCCTTGTTCACAAGTGGCATTGATTTATTCATTGTTTAGGAGTATTATGGACCTCCTTTACACTTGTATTCTTCAAAAAAAGAAAGAAAACAAAAATGGATATTCCTATTAGCTTGGGAATAATTAGGAATATTATAGTTCTCCCCTCCCAAATGTTGCTTGTCCTTAAGAAACTGATAAGGTGAGTGCTACAACTCTTCTCCTCCTCCATTGGTGAAACCAACATGTAATAAGCTTCCTCCATAAGCTAATTTTTCACCAATCCATCCCTCAATGAATTGCTCCTCCAAAGTTCTCATGAGATGCAAATAGTTCATCCCATAAGGAGACAATAATTCACATGAAACAAACATGGCTTGACCAATGTTCTCCTTGAAATATGTAGCATAAGACACATAGAGAGTCTCCACCCCATGAGGTACATACATACCCTCCCTCCTTCCTCCACACATCCCCATAAAAAGTGCAAGTACATCATCAATGTAGGGGATCAAAACAATGTATATGCAAATAGAAATTTGTGCATATGGAGGTGGGTCATAGTCCCACATGTGGAACCAGCGTAGTGCACCTCCTGCCTGCATCAGATCTATATGTGGTAAATGTTTTTCCCACCACTTACTTGCTGCCCATATCATCTCACCCTGGCTGAAAGTGTGAGATATATTTGGTGCCTTAGGAAAGCACCCATCATGATGTAAAATCTCCCTTTTTCCACAAAGGGAGAGGCCATATTCAGAAATAGTTTTGGCCCATAGTTGGCCATGGAGTTTAGAAGGTACAACACTCCTCTTTGGAGTCATGGCCTGCATATACAGGGAAAAAGAATACATACAATCAAAAAATAAAACATGATTTACATAAGTATGTTCTTCACCAAAAAATCTCCTCATACAAATGGAGTGGTGCATAGATCTATCTCCTTCCTCAAAAAGAGAAAGAGAGGGTTGGATTAAATCTCTCATAGAGTTATGTTACTGCTCCATCTCCACATGGTACATGCATATTTGACAATGTTGATATAGTTCTCCTTCAAATCCCTCCCAATAGTAGCTCCTCAAGATGATGTTGTTGAGCTTCATGAAATATGTTTGGCTGAAACATACCTTTCCCAAATGCTCATGAGAGGCATGTCCCAAGTGTTCCAAACAATCATATGGCCTACCTCATAAAGAAACAAGTGATCTACTAAAGTGGCCACATCTTTTCCCATGCTGCCCTTGAAGCATGTAGTGCAAAAAGTGTGGGAAATTTCTTTCCCCAATGACACATCCAACCAGTGTGTCTTTCCTCCAATCATGTTACCAACAAAAAAAATAACATATTCAACATATGGAATCATAATTAAAGTCATGCTAGCTTCCATATGTAGTAAGGGAGAAGGAAAATGGTCCCTCATGTGCAACCAGCGCATTTTTACTCCTAACTACCATAGAATATGATATAACAAGTGTTTTCCCCAACACTTGCTTGTTGTCCCACCCTTCTTGTATGCTTGGAGAAGGTGTATGATAGTAGGTTCTAATGAAGCACACCATGAAGAATACAACATCTCCCCAAAATCTCTTAGGGAATGGTCAAAATCTCCATTGCTCATGGCCCCAAGTAGCCCATGAAGACCATAAGAAAAAGTGCCCCCTCTTTGAGCAAAGCTCGGTACATGAGTGTTAAGAAAATACAAGGATATAGTAGATACATCATGATGTTAAGGAATACAAGTCTTACCATATACTTGATTCAAATCAGTGAGGTAGCTCATGGATGAGCTCCCTCTCACACCCAATGAATAAGGAGGTGGTAATGATAACTCTTCCCAAGAGCTATGTTCCTCCTTAACCAGCAAATGATCTATGCACTTCCTCATATGAGAATGCATCTCCTCTTTGAAGTTTTCCCACATGAATCCATCTAAGATAGTATGGTATGTTCTAACGAAACTAGTGGGTTTTGAAAGCAAGATCTCATAGGTTGCATTAAGTAGTTCATCCTTAAGCTTGGAGTCTCTAGTCAAATATATTTGATCATGAAAATAAATGACTCCCACAACTACTTTATACCTCATATCCATCACTTTCCCATCAATAACCTTACATGTGAAGAGGTTCTTGGAATATTCCATCAAGATTTGGGACTCCCAATATGGATCTAGGCGCCCCAACAATGATAGCGTTCTAGAAATCTGAAATGAAACCCCTGTCATAACATGCCTCTCTTTGACATGCTTGATGCCAAAGTCACATGCTAGAGTATTATCAACTTTCTTTTTCTGCCTTTCTTGCAGCTGATCTTTCTCAAGACAAGATTGAAGCGGATGGAAGTCAACCTCTCCTTGAAAATTTTTTACCTTCAAAAAATTCCTTAATTTGGCCCATGCATGCAAGAGTGTTGATATCCTCTTGTCATGTTCAGAAATATTCTTTGTGTGTGAGAATATCATTGGCTACCCCAAAGATATGGAGTGGCTATTTGACATCACATCCATGTCACCATAGACTTCTGAATTCTCCTTTTTCAAAGCAAATAACTAAGTGGGAGATGGCAATGTCCATATCAGAAAATTGCTTACCTCTCCTTGGAACCCATCAATGGTTCTCAGCGCTGTGCTAGCTTCTCCCAAGGCTCCTTCCTTAGCCAAATATGTCACTACTACACTATGTTGAGACAACACTTTATTCATCTTCCAATCAGGGGGTCTCCCTGGTTGAATGCCTCCATGTAAAGAGACATCAAAATCTGAAGTAGATTGTATAAATGAGTGGACTGATTTGTCCCTCCCTTTACTGCAGAAATTAGTCTCCTTCTTCTGAATATAAATCCCTTGAAATAAACAAGGGTGCAAGGTCCTCATCCTTGGATGTTGATCCACCTCTCCTCCTCTTCCTTGGATCAAGGTGTCACTGCCCATGATTACTGTTAGATGATGCTCCTTGGGAACCCTTTGCAAAGATGCAAAAGCTCCTCCTCTTGAAGCAATGACTTCATACCCATACCCATGTGGTGATGGTCCTTCTTCTAAAGTGACAGCATTGTTACTGCCTTCTTAATCTTTCCCCTCATCAATATTTGAGGACACCTCATCAACAATGAGAGACCTTAGATCTTGGTATTCCTTTGAAAGAGGAATCTTCATGTCTTCCTTTTGAGAATAAATCTCTTCATGCAATGGGAATCTTGCCCTTGGCAAGGTATCAAACAATTTTTTATCCCCTTCAATAGAAATATGAAGTGGAGTTGGTGTGATAGATCTTTCAAACTCATGCAAAGGTTTTGTTTTCTTTCGTTCCAATAGCTCTACCAAAGGTGTTTTGTGATATCTTCCATCAAACCTTTCCACTATTCTCCTAGTGAAATTTTCATAAGTAGATGGATTTGCATTATTTAATGAAAAAGATTCAAACAACCACCAAGCATAAGCTTTACCTTTAAGATGCAGCGCTGCTATCCTAAGTGCTTATTTTTATAAAACTTGATGCAGATGCAAATATGACTCCATTTGATCTATCCAATCCTTGGTTGTGCATGTGGAGGATCCATCAAGATTTGGCAGAAAGAATCTACCTCTTCTGCTTCTGTTGTGCTTGTTGGATCTTCTTTCCTCCTTGAGTTGGCAGAACTCTTGGAAGTTCAAGTTCTCCTCGAATCCAAAAGATTGAGATTCATACTCTTGAAGCTAATCACTCAAAGTCTCCTCCTTTGGTGCATCTTCCTTCTCCATCTTCCTTGCAGTAGGTCTGGGCATAGTATAACGTTGCAGATCTGATTGTGTAGCTAGATGCTCACACACATAATATGAAGAACTAGGGCTTTCTTCATGTGAAATATTTATTCTTGAGGGATCTTCATGTATTTCCCTCCTCATTCCCTTGATTTCTCTTCTAAGTTCATGCATAGTTTGAAGAAGAAATCTTGAAAACTCCTTCCCTTCCATTCCTCCAGATAAAGGGGTTTCACCCTTGTCTTCTTTCTCATCAGTATAATCAATTCTTCGGTGTCTTCTCTTTTTATACTTGCTCTCTTTGTCAGAAAGAGGCTCTCCCCTTTTAGAATACATATTGGATTTCTTAGAAAGCATAGGTTGTGCCAAGATGACGCTCCGATACCACTGTAATATTCCCAAATGGGGAATGCAACAATAGAAAGCAGATGTGTCGGAAAATAACGCAATTCATCTAAATCAAAGTAAGAGGCAAATAAAAGGACCTTTCAATTGTATTTAAAGCAGCAAAATAGATGTATAATGATGCCCATAGGATGCATAGCTAGAAATACAAGTCACCAATAGAATAAAATCCCTCAAAAGAGGTGATGCAACCACATGTATAGACTGAAAATGCCTTGACAACATTATTTTATGGAGCTGCAAATAAATGTTGATTACACTTTAGATATAGAGCATATAAGTGCATGAAAATTTAGATCTATAACAGATCCATACACTATAGAGGCTCCACTTTCAATCCCCCTTGGGGTTTTCAGCTTTACACCATGTACAAGCAGTAGATCTAAGATCTAATTCTGCAGATTTGCAGAAATATTCAGAAATGTTCAGAAATATGCAGAAGTATTCAGATCAGATCTGATATAGAAAAGAAAATAGATCTCCCTCAATGGATCTCCAAAGTGAAGGGCAGATGCCCAACACTTGAAAACCAACTTTCCAAATGGTGTGCCAAAACACCCTACAACAGAACCTACAACAATAACGCAGATATGGAAGTAAAACTGCGATGTAGGGTTTAGATAGTGGTCGGCCACATGCTGAGATCAGAAAATGATGCCCAAGCACTCCAATACACTCCTCTCAATGGAGTAGAAGCCTCCTCCACTGAAAAAGGGCACTGAAATGATCTAGATCTGAGTAGATCTAGCCTCCAATTGCTACGGCTTATAAAGACAACCAAACCCTTAATAGGATATGCGTTGTAGTTGGAAGAAGAAGCTTGGCCTCAAGCTAGATAGTGAACTATGCAATACAAACTCTCCCAAGAGCTACTCAATGGGAAGAGGTGGGATTCCCGCTTAGGAACACCCAATGCTAAATAGCATTTACAATCTAGGCTAAACAACCAAAGAAAGCTCTATGTCTAAACATACAAGATATCAAAATATCATATCATCAACAACCTCTAATGTTGCCTTCCTCCTCCTTTTATAAGATGAGAGCTTGTAAAACCCTAAACCACCTTTAATGAAATAACTTCTTTCACACAAGAGATCTCAAACTAGAACTGCATTGTGCCTCATTGATGACCACTCCTCCATGACATCGATGTAGATTTGGTCAAGATTGACCCAGTCAAGATATCCAACCCCTTTCACACCTAAGGGTGCTTGCTAAAATAGCCCAGATTTAGCCTTGTTCACAGGTGGCATTGATTTATTCCTTGTTTAGGAGTATTATGGACCTCCTTTACACTTTTATTCTTTAAACAAAGAAAGAAAACAAAAATGGATATTCCTATTAGCTTGGGACTAATTAGGAAAATTACATTTCGGCAATGACCTGCTTTCGCAGGCCAAGGTCTCACCCGAAGTAGTATGGGAGGGTGTTGGAACCAGGTTTCCGCATCTTGGGAGAGAGTAGGTAATGAAGGTAGATCAGTGTTGCAATTATTAGATCTACACAGAGTCAGGTTGTTCGCGGTTTTTTAATAGTATACTCAGCATATAACCATAACAAAACTATAAGATCTCATCAGTACCTTCGCATCCATGTGCGTATTACCGAATACCATCATTGAGCACTATAATCGTAGCCAATAACATATCACAAATAACTTATGCCAGAAATACAGATACTTTTGTAGCTTAAAGCAATAACACAGATACTTTTGCAGCTTAAATCAATAACACAGATGCATATGTAGCTTAAGTAGATATCACAGATTCGCATCAATATTAAACACAATAGATCCAGATAGCACAAGATACTTCAACTATACTATGCATATATTAGTATCAAAAACCCACTTACAACCCAAAATACCGCCTGCGCACATAACCAGTAGGGTCTGCACATAGCAAGACTGAGGATCTCCATGCACACAGCTAGCAGGAGTCCTAACCAAAATAACCCCAAAATAGATCTAACAGTTTGCACGTAGCATCAATTCACATTCGTGCCTACCGTTAGACTCTAACTTATCCATCTATTTATATCAGCATGGCCTAGCGATCGTATGGTCTGCAAACCATGGTTTGCCGACCCTAGGTCTACCCCTTTTGCCCATTACAAAACATTGGGGGCTTTAACCCACCCCAAAACCCCTACACAAGACTAAATAATACCGAAATGTACAAAATTCGCAGCTTAGGGAGCCCCACTCCAACATTTTTGGTTTGCTTTCTAGTTTTCAGTTCGAGTGTGTCCCAGGCTACAGATTGAAGAGAGTGTTGATTTCAGCTAAAATATTTTTTTAGCCACATAGATTTTAGCAGATCAAGTTGTAGATTGGGATCAACCGAATGGATTAGGCTACTACTCAACGATGTTCTTGACACCTCTTGAAGGAGCTGCCATCCCCAGCTAGAGCCACTGTTAGAGTCCTGTAATTTACAGTACCACAAGGTGACTGATCATTTCTTATATTTTCTCATTACTAAAAATAATATTCCATGGATACCATTTATTTTTAGAGAAAGAAAGGGAACTCCTAACTGTAAAGAGCTTCAAAGGAATCAATTCGCCTCTCCGTCTAGTAGAAGGAAGGAAGCATTGCTGACAAGGTGTAATGGGGATCAAAATTTATTTTTGCCCTCATTTCATTTCATTGTCATTCACCCTCTTTCTCCTCCTCCATTCCTCCATATTCTCCCATGCTATGAATCCCATTCAAACCCCCCCAAAAAACCCACATAGATAACTTTTTGGGGCTTATTACTTTATAAACCCTTTTATTATCAAGTTTCAGACTTTATAATTATCAGCTCCACCACCCATGAACAGTCGTGTTATATTAAACCTTATTGTCATATCATATATATATATATATATATATATATATATATATATATATATAACAAGACCCGTTTAAAACCTTTTGTGAGACCCCTTATGCCTCATTACATATCGCATCACATTTGACTTACCATTATGCGTGCTCGCAAATCTATCCATTTAGCTTTGCGATGTAATAAGCCAGCCCCACCTTCGCAACTCCGCTCCCGCTTCATAAGTCGTTGCAATACATATGAATATCATATAAATTCCATAATACTTACTGCTTTGAACCTTCTGCCGATTCATAAAAACTCTACCACATTTCCAGTGGGTCCCTCTTCCCCACATTTTGCAAAGTTTAAAATTTAACCCCCGCAGCTTATAACTAAATTATATACATTGTGATGTGCGCTGCGGTCCTAGTCCCACTCCTTCCCTGCCACGTCACATGTCGCCTCCCCTGTGCATCGCACTTTGCACTTTTTAAAGTTTATACCATTTGTGCTTGTAATTAAATGTCAAAAATTGTGATCTGCGGGCTATGGTCGGGTCCCACCTTCCTCTATGTCACTCTACCCTCCCCGCACATCGCACTTCACATCCCTAAGGGTTTACCTTCGCTGCTAAATGTTAAAACTTGCGATCTGCGGGCTGCAGTCTGGTCCCACCTATGTGCCACGTCATTCCACCTCTAATTGCCCTCCACCTTGCCTCCTTCTCCGCTCCTCTTCTCCTCATTTGACAGTCCTTGTTTCATTTCGCGCTCCCCGCAACTTCCAAACTTTAACCATGTGGGGGGTGGTCCTAAATGGGTGGTATCGCTTACCCCCCTGCCACTATGTGTCGCCCTTTCACTATTTCGTACCTCCCTTCTATATTACCGCTTACCACCTAAGCCCCCCTTCGAAAAGTTCTTTTCGCTCGCTTCCAAACCGCCATCGTGTTCATTTGACCACTACAACTGTTGCTGTGCCATGTCCGCCAACCACCAAACCTCCACAACCAGTCATATAATTTATGTGCGCCATTTATGAGGAAATAGGCTATGGGCGACAAAAAGACGCGGGCCAGACCCAACAAAGGGTAAAAGGCATGGCGAGGCTGAACATCACAAGGAAAAAGACAGTAAAGGTTGAGTCAGTCATTTATGTAGAGATTTAACAGTAGAGACTAAAGGGGAAGCAAAGCACATCAACACCAGCATTAATAAATGAAATTAGTCAGCGTCGCAGTGGAATTTATAATGATCTGGCAAGGGCAGTCCAAAAATCGAAGCCAGAGGTCGAAGGCGTGTTCCTTTCTTCTTCGTGACTGCCTCAGCATCCATCAGCCTAATTTTGATTTACTTAATATTGTCGAAATTAATTTTATAGTTAAAGATATTTGAATATCAGCTCATAAGTTATTATTTAGTTCGGGCGCTGCGTGGCAGCGATTGTCAAAATTCCATTTACTTTGTAGTTAATGCGGATTGCCAATCTAGATTAGGGAAACCGCCTCTATCACAGTTAAATACTACTTGAATGTTCATTATTAGGGGTTGGACTTTGTTTAGACTTTGCGTTGCTAGATTATTGTATTGGAGCTCTGTAATAGTTTCGAGCTGGGCATAAATAATAAAGGCACGTTCACAGGATCCTTGAGCTATGTTAATGGTGATGTTCTTTTCTCTATGTTAATGTTTTCTTCTATCTTTTCATTTTTTGCATCACTTTCTCTGATTACGGAACATAATTTTTAGACTAAGATATGCTGAGAAATCACCTTAAGTATGTATGTTTTTGTTATCTTAATTTTTTCCTCTGAAGTACAACTAAAGAATTATTAATTTCTCTTTAGCTCTACTGAAATTGTTGTCTTTAGGGTTCTCCTCTGAAGTATAGTTAAAGAATTTTTCACTGCTCTTTAGCCTTACCAAAGCTGATATCTTTAAAGTTTCCCTTGTGAAGTTTAGTTAAAGAATTCTTAACTGCTCTTTAGCTCTACTGAAATTGTTGTCTTTAAGGTTTTCCTTTGAAGTCTGGTTAAAGAATTCTTCACTGCTCTTTAGCCTTACCAAAGTTGATATATTTAAAGTTTCCCTTGTGAAGTTTAGTTAAACAATTCTTAACTACTCTTTAGCTTCACGGAACTAATATCTTAAATTTTTTTCTTTGAAAGTATAGTTAAAGATTTCTTAAATGCTCTTTAGCTTCCACTACCTCCTGTCATACCATATTACACTGCCAGTAAGATCCAGTCTGCATAGTTAGCTTGCACTGCGAATGACCTTGAAAAGTTGATGCACAATTCAGCCCTTTTATTGACTCCAAAGCCCAATGGATTAAGATTCCCATATTCTATCTGTCCAACCATCTAAATCAAACAAACAAACAATCTCTATAACTAGCCTAAAATCATCAATTATAATCATCAAGCTAAATCATAAATCATAAAGAACATAGAGAGCCCTCTCTGAGTCTAGGAAGGCTAGGTAATGGACTCCAAAGCGGTTTGATGTTGGCCTCTGCTACTTGTTCTTTCCAATCTTACAAATTATAGAGGGCTAACAGGGCCCCTATTAACAATTCCTTGGAATATCTAGACTATGTCTACTCAATTATTTTTCCTAAGATTCTTTTGTACGTACTCATTGGTTTTGTCAATTTGATTGGTTTCCAATTCCATGGATGCATAAGCTTACATCATCCTCACCCTTCCTCGCCATCAATGAATGTTAGCCAAATACCCTGAATCATAGATCTCTATGTTGAAACACCAATGGGGGTCATGCACCTCAACCATCACTCCAATTGCCCAAAAAGATTGTTAAAAGAACTATTTTCTCTTATGTGCCACTATTGTTTTGAATTTGGAATGCTTACATTATTGAAATAAGTGTAAATACTTTTTGGATATTATGTAGAAGTATATTGTACCATCCATCTATTAATTATTGGTAGTTAAATTAAAATCTTGGAATCCCTATACACACCTATCAGGGTAAACATACTAAATATTGAGTGTGGTTATGAATTTCTTTTTATTATTATTTTTTAAATATAAAAATCAAATTGTAAAGATAGTTATGGGTACACACACATCTTGTCAATAGTTTTGTTTTATCCACGATTAAGGTTTTGATGCTCACTACTGGTACATAACCCAAGCTTGCCCTTACTGATCAATAAAATTTAAGCTTTAGTTTTCTCTTACTCATCAATAAAATTTAAGCTTTTTCTATGGAATATATGTGTGTGTGTGGTGGGTGGGGATAATCTTCATCATCTTTAAAATCTTTTTGAAAATATATTATTTTCTTAAAAAATAATTATTAAAATAGTATAATATCGATATAAGATAATGTATAGTTGAAGTTTGGCTTATGTGATCCATAAATTGTAAAGAAAAATCTTTTGGTAATAATCATATAGGAAAAAATTGGTTCTTATGTAATTATTACCGAAAGATTTCTCTTTACAAAATAATGTAAAGAACAAAAACAAAAACTATGCATGAACTTTAAATATGAGATTAGAGAAATAACTTCTTACTAATAATTATTTATATTATTTAATTATTAAATTGAGTTAAATTATATTAAACATATGTATTTAAGAGAAATATTTTTTATTAATAATTTTTTATATTTTTATCATTAAATTTATTCAAATTATACTAAATTCAATTTTATCATTATATTTTAATCTGAAAAAAAATACATATAAACTAGCCTACATTCATCTTAACAATGGATCTATGGATAAAATGAGGTGTAAAATTTTCTCAAAGTTTTACACTCAAAGAGGTTTTGGCCTTGAAAGAATTGATGGGGAGTTAAAACAGATATAAGTTTATTTTAAATTATGATTTTTTTAGTAAGTTGGACATTGGTGAGACTACATCATGGTCATGTCGAAAAATAACACCCTAATAAAAATGGAATTGAACCAATAAATTAACATCTAGAGATACCTTAATAACACACGTGACCACCCTTTATTCAAAACCCTTACACATAAATTATAAATTATTAAAAAAATTATAATGTCGCTTTTTATATATATAATTAAAATTTTCTCTTAAATAAAAAATTTAAATATTATAACAGTCAAAATTTCATTTATTATTTTTCCATTTAGAAATAATAATTGCAAACCATCTAATATTATATAATATAAAATATATACTCCATACTAGATAGCTTTATGGTGGCATGTGCGTTTGAAATATTTAATTGATTTTTTTAGTTATTTAGTTATATATTAAAATGAAACGCCACTCATGCCTACGTGCCTGGTTGATCTTTTATTGGTTAAAGGCCACCCCCAGCCAGATGGAACGCATTTAATTTGAATTTATTGTGTTTTTTAATTAATGCGTGTGAAATATTTATTCGCGAAGGACCACTGCCAACTAGATAGAACTCATTTCTGCTTATTAAATTATCCTGTTATCAATTAAAAGTGAAATTGTTGAAATGTTTAAGGGATTATTTGAGTTGGTCGGCCGTTATTTTAAGTAACTCTTAATTTAAAATCAGAATCGTTTTTCCACTTGCACGCTTGGTTGTTAAATATTCCTTTTCGTCGGGATCGATTCATAATGTAAACGGTTTATCATTGCTTATATTGTTAACATTAGCACATCTACATCAGTAGTGGTGGTGTAGAGATGGGAATCACTACAAATTAATTCTTTAAAATACATTTAAAATATGTGGGAAAATTTAAAATAAATTGTATTGATAAAAAATATATATTTTTATAATGGAAAAGATTAAATTTATTAATCAAATATTTAATATTAAGATTCGTAATTTGATTTTTAATAAAGTAATTTTTTTTTAATTTTAATTTTTTTTTCAAGTGATATTGGAAAACAAAATCAACATTATCTCCTCCCATAACATTCATATCTTTTGGTACAACAAATGGGGACGTCATGCAAGAAGTTGTTATGGTTCCCAATACAAGGCATCTTCTTGTAGTCCAACATGCATTGGCATGTTTAGATTACTACATACAACCATTATGTTTCCTTGATTGCTTCAATAAAAGCGTTACTAATTTCCATGTTTGAGATTAGTAAAACTATGAAATAGAACATAAAAAAGAAAGAATAGAAAATACTAATTTCCATGTTTGAGTTGGGTTTAAAAGGGCACAATGTGGTTTTGATCTAGCATCATTAAATTGGTTCCCTTTATTAATGTTAATTCCAAGCTTGAGGACACCTAATATGATGGTAGAAGACCTTTCAAATATTAAGGGTGAACACTTTGTATACGAAGGTTGTGCACAAGAAAAAACAACATAGGGAAGAATTTTATGTACATGAAGATAGAAGAAAATGTGAAATACTTGAACTAGTGCATACTGATGTATGTGCTCTATGCAGACTAGGTCATTTGATGGAGCATATTACTTTATAATATTTATTGATGATAGCACTAGATACACCTAGGTGTTATTTATAAGAAATAAAAGTGATGTGTTTGAATACTTCAAAGAATTCAAGAATATGGTTGAAAAACAAATAGGAAAAAGCATTAAAATTATTCGATCAGATAAAGGTGGTGAGTACACTTTAGAAGCTTTTGCCAAATACTGCAAACAAAATGGAATTTTGCAGCAATTTACAGTACTACATACATATTAGCAAAACAAAGTAGCTAAGAGAAAGAATAGACCATTAGTTGAATGTGCTAGTAGTATGTTAAAAAGTAAAGGAATTTCTAATATTTTTGGGCTGAAGGCATTAATACAAATATATACCTAAAAAATAGAAGCACTACAAAATATCTTGAGCACAAAACACCATTTGAAGCACTCTATGGTTTTAAACCTAAATTTAGTCATTTAAGGGTATTTTGATGTAACTCATTTCCTCGTATTCCTAAAGAGGATAGGAGAAAATTAGAGGCCAAAGCTATCAAATGCATTTTTATTGGATATTGTAGTGATAAAAAAAACATATAAAATGTATGATCCAAGTACTCACAAGCTCTATGCAAGTAGAGATATTATATGTCATGAGCATATAGATAAAAATATAAAAGAAGATGCACATAATGTATGGCATCCTCCCTATGACAACTTTAAATAAGAAAGAGGTTGTAGCGTCATCTCAAGCTCAAGAAAGCATGGACATTCCAGAATACATTTAAAAAATTCAAGGTCCACAAAGAATTGACTTAGAGAAGAAGAAGAGGAGAAGGTAATCCATAGTGTAATGAACCTCTAAGAAGGTCAACACGACATATTCAAACCCATATCAAGTATGAATATTATGCTTTGATGTCTCAAGTGATGATTGTTATTGAGCCTTTAAATTATGAACAAGCTAAAAATCATAAAGAATGGATGGAAACTATGAAAGAAGAATGTGACTTTATAATGAAAAATAAAACTTGGGAATTAACATAATTACCTGAAAATAAAATCCCTATAGGATCAAAATGGTTGTACAAGACAAAATTTAAGGCAGATGGTAGCATAGAAAAATATAAGGCAATATTGGTTGTAAAATGTTACTCTAAAAAAGAAGGTTTAGATTATGAAGACACTTTCACACCCATTGCAAAAATGAATACAATTATAATAATGATAACATTAGCCACTAAATATGATTGGAAGCTACATCAATTAGATGTGAAATTAGATTTTCTAAATGGGGACTTAAAAGAGGAGATTTATCTTGTTCAACCAGAAGGATTTGTAAGGAAGGAACATGAACATTTTGTATGCAAGTAAAAAAAAAAAAACCTTATATGGACTAAAACATGCACCCAAATCTTTGTATGAGAAAATCTTTAAATTCTTCTTTCAACAAGGATTTAAAAAAAGTAAAAATGGTCCTAATTTTATATAAGTCAGATAGAAATGGAGATATAGTATTATTCTATATATATGTTGATGATCTAATGATAATAGGGAGTGTTGCTAAATTGATAAAAGATATAAAAAGGAAGTTATCACAGGAATTTGAGATGAAGGATCTTGGAAAAGTGCAATATTGTCTAGGTCTTAAAGTATGGAGAGATAATGGAAGCACTTTAATCACACAAAGAAAATTTACAAGCGAGGTACTAAATAAATTTGATATGAAAGGATGGAACAAAAGAAGTGAATGGAACATTGTATCGACAATTAGTGGGAAGTCTGAATTATCTCACTCCCACTAGACCAGACATTGCTTATGCAGTAAGCATTGGATAGTTTCAAAAAGGTTACTTCAATATTTAAAGGGAACTATCAATTTTGGTATTGAATATACTAATGCTTGTAATGTTGAATTGACAAGTCATTATGATTCTGACTAGGCCAAAAATCTAGATGATATACAATCCACCAATGGATACGTGTTCAATATAGGATCAGGAGCTATATCATGGAGGAGTAAGGAAAAACCAATTGTTTCCTTATCATCAACTTAAGAAGAGTATAAAATATTATGTAGTGCCACTTGTGAAGCTATATGGTTTTCAAAAGGATGCTTGGATATGTTGGTGAAGCTCAACAAGAACCTACACTGATAAGATGTGATAATCTAACCACCATAAAATTGGCGAACAATCCTGTATGTCATGCAATGTCAAAGCATATAGTCACACAACATATTTTTGAAAGGGAAAAAGTCCAATCAAACTAAATCAAATTAATATATTGTAATACAAATGAGAATGTGGTTGACATATTCACTAAGCCTCTTGGGAAGGCTATATTTGAGATCTGTAGAAGCAAGCTATATGTTGTAGAATATCCAAATTATGTTGTAATACAGAATGAGACTTAGACCAATAGGCATGTCTATTAAGAGTATGTATGTGTCTTATGTATTGTGCTATAGGGTATTTTGTATGTTTTCCATATGTTTGGAATTAAGGGGGAGTGTTGGAATGCTGTAATAATTCCAACCACCTTTCACCAACTACATTAAATGTGAGTCCTGTATCTTCTGGATATTTCTTCTAGCTTCTTGAAGAAGCCATCGCCACCAATAATCTAGGCGATCTAGAAGCTTCTTCTCTTTGTATAAATATCCCTCATTGGTAATCAAATTATCAAGTTATTGTTCAGTTTGTGTTACTCTGATTCTCGTCTCTAGACAAGGCAACTGGAAGGGAAAGGACATTTTGCATGTTGCCAGCTTCGGAAGAGCAGGTCCATTGGGATATACGGTGGATGCTTGACTGATCACCCAATATATATTTCAAACCGTCGACACCTAAATTTCCTATATCAGAGAGTGTATATATTTGTCGTTATTGCGATTGAATTCAAATAAGCTAATGTGGTTTGGCCAGCTCAAGTTAACGTCATATAATTTATTCTCTCTTGGATATTTCATTTACATCATGACGTAATTTGTGGATTATTTTAAAAATGTTGACATATTTACATTAGATCTCGACGTCTCCTTATACTGTGCACAAATGTAAATTTGTGTAGTAAACTATGAATTATTATAAATTTCAAATTCTGTTTTTTTTTAATTAGCTTGACTGACTCATAAGAGGCCCATTGTCAATTGAGGAACCCTTCAACTTATTTTGTATTAATCATAGCCAATAATAATCTCATTTATCATTTCAAAAAATAAAATAATGTAAGTTTGACATGAATGATTATCACCTCTCCTCTGAGATGACTTTAAAGGTTGGTCCATATTCCCATTTTATTATGCTTCCAAACGTGAATTTAAATTTCTTTTTTCTTCCAAGGAAATATTATCTTATGGCCACGACAAACTTTTGTGGTAAATGGTTGCAACTTGTAACTATCTTCTTCAACATCAACTATCTTCTTTCTTTTCACATTTTGAGACTATTAGGACTCCTAAAACCAATGTAATGTTCTACCAACAACATTTGTCAATTTAAACTCACCTTGCCTATTACACTAATTCAAGGTTTAAGGATATGCTAAGAAATTATGAATCATTTTTAAAAGGGATGAGTAATAAAGATGTGGATATGTATGATGGGATATGTCTAGGCTAAAATTTCTACAGGTGATAGGGCTTCTAGTTATGACACACGATTTGAAATTCATATATAAGTTTCAACTTGCACATAAACAAAATTTGATAAGAATAAATTTATTATTATTCAAAATATATATATAATAGAATGAAACTAATTAAGTCATTGCGACATTCAGTCATCTTTTTAAATTCAAAATATTAATTCAAAATTTTTAAAATACATTTACAAATTATAACTCTATAATAGGTTGAACCCAATCTAGAAAAAGTTCAACTTTGACCTTAAGGGACTCCCATTTTCCCACAATAATTTCATGTTTGTCGATAGTGTACATGAACTTAGCATAATTATCGGCAAAAATAAATATATATTGGCAATCAAAGTAGTTTGGATAAAGAAAATGAGACTGCAAACTTTAAAAATCAGTGACCAATTTGATTCTTCCTTCCATATTCCACGTCTTTCCTTCCAATTTCTTTTGTTGTTGTGGTGATTTTGGAAGGTGTCAACATAAGGATCCCGCCACTATAAATTATGTCCTCTGATATATTTTCAATCTTCCACCGAATCTCATGTTGGTGGGCCATACTATACAACTGTTGGGTGATACTTAAGCTATTTTTCCATGCCAATTGAAATTATCATCTACATCTCGAAGGACATTGTTCTAAATCTTGATTAGTAGATAAATTAGGATGTCAAAAGTGTGAAATAAGGTCATACTTTGTTGTCGTATTGTGTAACGTGTGGGTCATATTTGAGGGAAGTCTAGGGAATTCCAGGGTAAAGGCTCACTCGGGACTAAGTTCACATCTAATGTCATGGGAAGTCAATATTTTGTTGGAAATATAAATCAATGAAAAATATACCAAGGCCATTAATATGATGTTAGTGGGGTGTGAACACTCCACCACTAGACTACACGGTGGGTCGTCCTACTTGACATGCTCTTTTCCATCACAAGTGAAATTATGATATCCCACTTCATGTGCAAGGATTTTCCATGGGATAATAGAATGGGAATAATGGATGACGAGAATTCCAATCGGTAATGGCAACAATGGATGAAGAGAATTCCATGAAAAGTATTGCATGTGAAGGGACCGTCGAGGTGAACGGTGCACTTCCCTCAACGTCATTATTTTTTCGACACAATCACTCAGCAGTAACGACAACATATAACTCGCATTTTTTTTAACAACGGAATCGGTAACTGGGAATACTGACCGTGAGGCTACTCGAGATCGAGCCTAGCTACTGCCCGGGCTCGCAATTAAATATTATATCCCATGATGATAGAAAGTAGGAGTAAAAATGATATAAACCTCTTTCGCAATCATAACATACAAAAGTGTGTCAGCTAGACAACAAAGATCAATAGTATCAATGAGGAATACCTGAAACACTTCAAAAGTGGATGTCGAATATTATTATACCTGCTCCACGGCATGGCATATAGCGATAAATATTGCTTCCATAGCATTAGTTTGAACCAAAAAAAAAAGCTTAATATAATTCTTTTTAATTCATATAGCATTAAATAATTTTTGGGATATATATATTGACAACTTCGTTTATACATTTCAGAGTCTTATTGCGAGTGATGTGAAATTAGGATATAAATCAAGGCATATATCAAAATTAGACAGTGAGACTAATTAATGTTAGCTTTAAGGGTAGCATTAAAACATAGCATTTTATGTGTGAAGTACTTTGGAAATATATTTGGTATACTTTGCAAGATGAATGTGTGCTTCAATGTGCTCTTGCATGTGTATGTGACTATCAGCATGTGGTTGTTGCCATGTTGGCTAGGCCATGATAAAGGTGAATAGATGCAATTTCTTGCAAAAGAGGCAATTTCCTATAGAAGGAAAATGAATTCGAGGGCCAGAGGCCAAATATCATCCATGGTGGTTCTGTTGTAGAAAGATGCCTTGGAGTTTTCCACAAAACTCAGATGTGCTTCAAGTCTTCAAGTTCATGGTAGGAAAGTGCCATTTCAAATCTTGCAGATTCGCCCACGGAAGAGAAGAATTGAGGCATCCTCTCCCAAATTCACAGTGAATTGGTTCCCAAGATGAGCAAGAAATTCAGAGAATTCAGAATTTGAAGAGACTCTATGGAAAAATATTTGGTGCTGAGGGATAGCGATATGATAAATGCCGCCAAAATGAGAGGCAGTTTTGCAGAGACCAATTTAAAAGAAGTTGTTCGTCTGTTATCAGTGGGAGGCAACAGGCACTTTCTCGTATGGAGACAATTGTAATTATCCTCACGGTAATCTTCCCTTTTTCATCTTCTTTTTGCATGAATTACATGAAATTTGAAATAAAGAATCCATGGCAGATATATTTATACCTTTCCAGTGGGGTTTTTTTTGTACAAAGCTGCACAATTTGGTCTTTGGTCAATTAGATTAGTTATTACGAGAGCTATGACAAAGAGTAGCAAGAGAAACATCAACGCTTTACTAGAGCTATTACGAGGAATATAAGTAAGAGCAATCTACAATTATAAAAAAGAGAATCCAAGTCTTGTCTTCAAGTGGTCAAAGTTTGGGAAACCTGCTCACCTCCTCCTGAAAGCAAACATCAAAAGTAAAAGGAACCCTAAGTTGGATTTCTGACTTGATGAAAGATAGCCACCTTTAAAATGAGCACCCTTTAAGCAAGTGTACCAGAAAATGACCCTTTTCTAATATGGCTCATACACATATTTCTGACATGAAAATCTATGGAAAGAAAAAAAACCTTATGGTTAAAATGTACCAAAGATTTATATGGCTCTATTTTAAATTCCATGATGAAATAAAGAAGGATATCCAAAGTGAGTTTACTGGGGGGCACTACATCTTGTAAATGTAGAAACAAAGGCATAAGCAATAAAAGACAACATTTTCACAAGTTTCAAAGGCAAAGGTGTAGGCATGAACAAAGTTATAGAAACAAGTTCCAAGGGAAAGAGAACTATCAACAGTAAGTAATGGAAGCATATGAGTCAGTGTCTTCCCTTTGATTCCTTCGCTTTTCCACCTATGATTACGGGGTGTTGCTTCCCTCGTTGCCTCTCCAGTTTCGTATTTCAATCTAGATAGAACTTCTATTTCTTCTTCTGCACTAATTCTAAGGCATTGGCCAAGACTAAGACTCCGTATGCCAGTCTATAGTGCATGGAGCTTCAGCCAGTTTCCATATGGCTAGTAGTACTTACGGCTTCAGGCAGTCCGGGAAGAGGTTACAACATGAAACAAGTGTCTATATTGTAAGTACACAGCTGGAAGGAAGTCTATAGTGCTTGTCCATACTGCAGCGCTTGACGAAAGAACCCAACAAAGTTGGTCAGTGTTGCAAGGACGTTTTTCTATAATATGTGGCAAGACATACGAAACGGGTCTAGATGTTGGGTTGGTCCTACTGGGTGGGAGAAAGGATAAATTACAGTTAGATCTAATAGGTGTATTTTCAAAATATTGATTAACATGTAGAAACAATGTTCCACTATAGTTTCGAACCTTGTTTCAAGGATCTATGATGATGTCATCTTGGTAAGCCAATTTAACACCAACTCATGATACATATTACTATCAAGGTTTCTCATTCTCAACATAAGGATGAACTCAATGTTTTTGACACTATATATTTAATTATTTACTGCAAAGAATTGATACAAAGTTGGTTAACTACATTGTATCTGAGAGTTGGCAAGCATTCCATCCAGCATGCAGGCTTGTTTCTATAAAAAAAAATTGTGCAAAAAATAATATGTAGGTGTTTTTTGATGTGAACCCAATATTTATGAGAGAAAAAACCAACAAGAAATTGGTTGTAATTCCAACACATTCCAAATCCTTGAAAAGCTTAATAATATTATGTGTTAAACAAAGTAAGTTGCAGAAGAATTATTTGTCCAGAGACCATCCATGTAAAGTTAAGATATTAGGAAGTGGACATAAATGTTAACAAAACTACTTTTAGAAAACAACACATAAGAAAAAAATGATATGTAATTAAACTAATAAACAAAAGGGGTCATCAACATCCAACCATATATCTATAAAAACATATGTATAAAAAACTTGTGAATAATTCAACAATGAGTGAATCATAATCCAACCAAATATCATTAAGAAATAAACCAAGTGAGCTACATGCAGTGATATTTAACCCTTAAAATTAAATAAAAAACAAGGTATTACGAGAAATATAAATCTACAAATGTAGATATAAGGGACAATGAGATGACACATGAGAAATATAACCCTTATAATAATGAATTTTAAATGAGAAAGTAACACTCATGGGCCATTTTGAAGGGGAAACCTATTATAACTAAAGCTCCAATTACAACATGAACACTTGACAAAAAATTGCATAACCTTCTATCTCTATACATAGATATGTGATAACCAAACCTTAACTACTTGTGGTATCATCATTAAGGAGTACAAACCACCTAGTGGACCATATTACATAAAGATGGTCATTTTACATTACATAATTATCAACTAATGATCTGATGGGAATTATTCAAAAAATATGCCTCATACATTAATTGACTAACTCTTAAGTACATGAAAAGTAAGGAGGTTAGGTGATCTGGAGATCAAAATTAGGCTAAAAAATGTGCCCGGAATCTCCTGAAACTAGTGTGAAGTCGTAGTGCTCGTTGTTTTTATTCCGACGATGCTTGAATCACCTCAATCCAATGTTGTATGACAAAGTTATGATGTTCTGAATTTGTTGACAAAAAAAAAAAATAATTGTAGCTGGGTTGACTCGGTTTCTGACTAGAAAATCTGTATTGTTGACTTCATGATGATGTCAAGATTCCAACTGGACGTACCATGTACCAATCACAACTCGTCAAGTGTCAACTCTGTACATGATGTGGTGGCATAATTTGATTGGTTCGTGGTGTTTGGGTGGCTCAATAGGAGGTTTCCATGTTGCCCAACTAGAGGCTATCATGTGGTGCCTCTTCATTCGACAAAAATTTGTTAAAAAGCCTACAGGACTTAATGGGGGTAAAACCCCAAACCTTCCACACACAACCTCAACACCTTACCACCTCGCCATCAGGATGGTTCTTATTCTATTTAGGTCTCTAGTTATATTTGAATTTGAACTATTGCACATATGGCGGAGAAGAGTCGGGCGTTAGCCCTGGCCCCTAGTCACAACATCGTCCACAGGATCGGTGGCGAAGGAAAGTTAGAGGGGTCGGAGACCAGCCCCATCCCCTAATCACAACATCAACCATATGACCCTTGATGGATATAGTTGAGCGCTTGGTGGAGAGGGGCAGGATGGTAGTCCTGACCCTAGGTTTCATGGCACCCACACGACCACCAAAGGGAGCGAGAAATGAGGACAGTCCATTAGTCCTAGCCCTTGGTTATCGGCAAGAGGTTATGACCATGTGGGAAGCACTATAGAGGAGAAGTGGCCTGTTAGGCCCCGTCCATGGTTTCCAATGGCTTATGTAACTAGTGGCAATAGTTAGAGTCGTGTGGTCGGCGAGGGAAAACTGTTGGCCCTAGCCCCCAGGCGTATGCGCCCATGTGGCCCTAATTTTGCGCTCAGGGGGTATTTGGGAAAATTAATGAAGTAACAAAATGCACCATTTGCGGGCGAAATTGTCTCCTCTCAAACTATTTAAAGGGCTAAAATGTCACACAATTAGATGGTTCTGTCAAATTGAGGGACAAATAACAAAAGTTGTTCAAGGACGCATAAATTGTTCAATTTTTGTCTTTTGAGCCTAAGAAGACCCCAGATAGGGGTTTTTGAGAATTATGAATCCATTGGAAGCCTCATTTTTCTGATTGGAGAATTTTTTGAATGAATTTTGAAAAGATTGAGTCTTTTAGTTCCAAAGAAAATTAGAGTTTTGATGTAGTTTTGAATGAATTTTGAGCATGGAGAGAAACTTGTAGGAGTTTTACATCCTTCTTATTTTATCTTTGGAAATTGTGACTTCTATGGTACAAGTCTTCTTTATCTTTTCTCATTATGTGTTTTTTAGAGAAACTCATTTTATTACTTCAATGTGGAGTTGTTGTACATTTTATGCTTGGTTTTCAGGTGGAGTACAAGGACTTGATGTGTGAGTACTTTTAATGTTGACCTTTTCATGACTTTGTTACATGAATTTTTTTCACCGCGGATGTTGATTTAGATCCTTTACCATCTGATGAAGTGTCCCAAATAAATCCCTTGTGAATTTGGAAGTAAAACAATACCGGGGAGAAAATTAATTTTGGGCTTCACTGCTTAAAAACCATTTTTTTAGCATTTGCACAGTTTTCCTAACCATTACTTGCACATTTGCAATTTTTACCATTGTGCCTGTGTAATTTTGTGTGATGTCTTCCACTATAAACTGCACAATCCTGTTTACACAAGTAAAAATAAAAAATAAAAATCTAGAATCTTTAATGGAGGAATCTTATCTAAATTTGAAACCTTGAACCACTACATAAATGTGCCTCATCCCTTGGTTCATGGAACTAATCTCACCTCTTAAGCATCATATCCCTAGAGAAGAGGAACTAGAAACCTCCTCCTCTTGTCTATAAATTGAGCATAGGATTGTAGGTGTTATGAAACCGGCTCCAAAAATAGAAGAATAGAGAGATCAACGCCTTAGAAATCATCCACTTTGAGGGGGCACCCTCCAATACATTAAATAAATGCACAATTATTTGATGATACAAATGAAAAAACCTCCTTCTATATATAGGAGTCCATGGGGTCACAATATAATCCTAGCCGACCTAACAATAATAATGTAAGGGCACAATAATAAAAATATTGGGGTTACAGGGGTACTGTTAGGATGAATCCTTAGTGTAAGTGTATGAAAAAAGACCCTTTTAGCTATGCATAACAAACAGCCCTAACAACAAAAGATGGCTGCTAATATCTTCAGATCTGTAGTTAGTTGATCAAGACAAATGTTGCAAAAATCCAGATCTATGCATAAAAATACATTAAGCAGTAAAAATAAGCTTTTGCTCCATGCATCCAATAGACAAAACAAGAACAATATTTTTTGAAGAATTTTATATTAATGGCACCTGGGAGGAAAACAAGAAAGGTGTTTCCATTTCTCCTCAATGGGATGGGTTCTTGGAAGTCATCAACACTTCAGATCTAGAATTTCTCTCTCTTGTTGGTGTAGAAAACCCAGACAAACATAGAACTGAAAGGGAGCTCACAAAGCAAATAATAGAAAATATGACAATGATAATGGCTCAAAGTCAGACCAAGAGTATAGATCCAGAGTGATCTAAGAGGCAACAAAAGGTCGAGAATGGTAGGAAAAACCCTTCTATTTATAACAAAATATTAGGTCATTCTAGATCTTGGTGCATGATTAAAATAATATTAACCAAATCTAGATCAACCTTTTATGGAATATTTTATTATATTTTTTGTAGGGGAAAGGAATTTGACTTGGGTCAAATCCCTTTATTTGTAAATAATAAATAAATAAATGATTTATTTATCATTTTAAAGAAGTGGTTGAATGATAATTAAATAAATAATGATTTATTCAACTATTTATAAATGATTTAGTCAAATTTAATAAGGAATATTATTTAAATAAGGTTTAAATAATTATTCCTAGAAAATAATAAGATAAATAAGGATTTATCTAATTAATTTCCTTGTTTTGGGTTAAATATGACCAGGAATAATAATTAAATTACTGCTTAATTAATTATTCCATGAGGAAAACCAAACAAATATAGATTTGTTTAATATTTCCCCTTGGGGTTTCCTGTTTAGACCATAACCAACCTAACAAATGTGTTTTATTAAGTTATTTTACATAGTGAAAGAAATTTTACTTAGGGTAAAATTGGTCTTACATGGTGTACTTGGGTTCATCTCATGATAATAGGTTAGATGACCAAAAATTGGTGTAACAAGTACAATAATAACAATAAGGGGGTTACACTAACAACAATAACGAAATATACTAGTAATATAGGGACCTAACATGCCCCTCTCCTTCAAAAAAGTGTTGTCCTCAACGCTTGAGTAGCTTCAGATTCTTCTGTATAAAATTATCATCCTCCCATGTAGAATCTTTAGTGGGTAAGTTCCTCCATTTGATGAGATACTCTGAAATTGATCGATTTCGTAGCTGTCGAGTTCTTGTTTCCATGACTGCTTCAGGTTCCAAAATGATTTTTCCTTCCTCATCAAGTTCTGGCAATATTGTTTGAACTGGAATTTTGTCCCCTATAACCTTCTTTAAGCATGAAAAATGGAAAACTGGATGCACTCGCGAAGAAGTAGGAAGCTCCAGTTTGTATGCCATAGTACCAATATTTTTCAGCACCTTGTAAGGACCATAGTACTTTGGCGATAATTTATTATCCTTCTTAACTTTCTTGAGGGAAATTTTTTTATATGGTTGTAGCTATAAAAATACCTAGTCTCCTACATCAAAACTTCTCTCGCTGCGATTTTGATCTTCCTGTTGTTTCATTCAATTTTGTGACAAATTTAGGTTATCCTTTAAGAGTTGGATAACTTATTGTTGATGCTCGATGTGATTTTCCACTACTCGAACCTTTGAATTTTCTCTTAAAGAAGATGTGATGGACGATGGATAATATCCATAAAGTGCCATAAATGGGGTCATTTTTGCTGCAGCATGTAAGGAAGTGTTATACCACCATTCAGCAAGAGGTAACCACTTAACCCATTGTGTTTTCTTATCAGATACACAACAATGAAGATACCCTTCAAAACATTTATTCACTATCTCCGTTTGACCATCAGATTGAGGATGATAAGATGAGCTATAAGCTAGTTTAGTACCCAAACAAGAAAATAATTCCATCCAAAAATTTCCAGTAAAAATGGGATCTTTGTCACTTACAATAATCTTTGGGTTTCCATGTATCTTTCGAATTATTTCCATAAATGCAGTAGCAATTGTACTTGCTTTAAATGGATGAGATAATGCACAAAAGTGTGCATACTTGGTAAGTCTATCAACTACCACCATGATGACAGTCTTTCCTTCGGACTTAGGTAAACCTGTGATAAAATCCATTGAAATCTCCTCCCAACGTGGACTTGGAATGGATAAAGGTTGTAGAAGACCCAGGGTCTTAATTGTCTCAACTTTATTTTGCTGGAAAACCAAAAATTCCCCCACAAACTTTTGAATATCATATTTAAGGCCATCCCAAAAAAAATCGTTCTTCACCCTGTGGTAAGTTTTTAAAAATCCTGAGTGTGCAATTCCAAAAGAATATTTTGTTTTATTTGGGAATTCTTTTAAATATATAAGCGATCTTTGTACCATAAGGAATCAATTTTCCAACTAAATGTATCAAATGTACTAGGATCTTGCTGCAACTTTTAAATGAGTGTCCACACTTCTTCATCCTTCTTCCATTCATTCCTTACTCTGGTTATCCAACCTGGTAGGATAATATAAATGGCACAAAGCTATGCTTCCACCTCTTCATCCTTTCTTGAGAGTTCATCTGCAACAACATTTAGCTTTCCTTTTTTGTAGATGATTTCAAAGTCATAACCCAACATCTTTGTGACCCATTTTTGCTGCTCTTTTGAAGATAGTCTTTGTTCCAAAAAGTGTTTAAGATTATCATGATTATTTTTTACCTTGAAGTGTCTTCCCATTACGTAAGGTCACCATTTCTTTAGTGCATGTAGTATTTCCAGCATTTCCTTTCTCATAAATAACTTTATGTAAATACTTTCCTTTGATTGTATGACTTTCAAAAGCAATGGGTCTTCCTTCTTGCATTAAAACAACACCAATTCCATTTCCTGAGGCATTACATTCAAGAATAAAGGTTTTTGTGAAGTCAGGCGTAGCTAAGACTGGTGCTAGGCACATTGCCTCTTTAATATGTTCAAAGGCCTTAGTTGCTTTAGGATTCCATGAAAATGCATCTTTCTTCAGTAATGTTGTTAGAGGTGCTACAATTCTCCCATAATTCTTAACAAATTTGCGATAATACCCTGCTAACCCGAGAAATCCTCGCAACTGCTTTATGGTTGTGGGGACTTTCCATTCCTTAATGGCTTTAATTTTTTTAGGGTCTACCTTAATACCCTCGTGAGATACAATATGACCCAGATATTCCACCTCTTGTACTCCAAAGAAACATTTGGATGTTTTTGCATATAATTGTTTCTCCTCCAATAGTTTGAGCACCCTATCAACATGTTGAACATGATCCTTCCAAGACCTGTTTTAGATTAGTATGTCATCAAAAAATACTAGCACAAATTTTCTAAGGAAGGGTTTGAAAATGGAATTCATCAACCCTTCAAATGTAGAAGGTGCATTGGTAAGGCCAAAAGGCATGACCAAAAATTCATAATGACCCTCATGAGTTCGAAATTTTGTTTTTGGAATATCTTCAATCTTCATTCTAATTTGATGATATCTTGAACGAATATCCAACTTGGTAAAATAAATTGCTCCATGTAATTCATCCAATAATTCATCAATCATAGGAATGGGAAATTTATCTTTAATTGTGAGTTTAATGAGCTCCCTATGATCCAGACACATGCGCCATGATCCATCCTTCTTATGCACCAATACTACTGGAGCAGAGAAAGAACTTTGACTAGCTTGAATTATAACAGCCTCTAACATTTCTGCAATCATACGTTCAATTTCGCTCTTTTGGACATAAGGATATCTGTAAGGCCTGATGTTTGGAGGAACACTTCTTGGAATCAAATGAATAGCATGATCATTATCACGAATAGGTGGGAGTCCTTTGGGAGTTTCAAACACCTTGGAATGGTTGTCCAAGACTTTTTGGAGATCTAGAGAAATAGATGATTTTGATGTTGGAACTTCTAGTGAGCATAATTGTGCAATTACACCTCGTTGTTCTTTCTTCAGAAGCTTTGTCATGACATTAGAGATTATTATCTTTCTTGGCTTCCCTGCGATACCCCGTAATTCGATTTCCTTTCCTTCTGAAAAATATTTCAAGAAAATTTCATGAAAATTAAAAGCAACCGTCCAGAAAGATTGTAACCATTGTACTCCTAGTACAACATCAGCACCTCCCATTGGAATGGAAAGCACTGGACTATTCAATACATATTCCCCTATGGTTAGCTTAATATTATGGCATTTTCCAGAGAAATTTATAGTTCCTCCATTTGCAACCATCACTTGACATTTTGGTGTTGGGTATAGGAAACAATTCAATTCCTTGGCTACTTTACAATGAATAAAATTATGGGTACTACCCAAATCAATCGACACTATTACCTTTTTCTTCTTTATATGTCCTTCTATATTGAGAGTTTGAGGAGTGGTAATTCTTGTCAATGCATTACATGATATGGTTAGACTCATTTCTTCTTCTTCTAGGGTTGGTTCCTGGTGTATATCCTCTTCTTTTGAATTTTCTTGTTCATTTTCTTCCTCCTCTTCACAATATATGTAAAATAATTTCTTGTCAACACACTTATGACCTTTAGTGTATTTTCTATCACAACTGTAGCAAAGCCCTTTTGCTATTTTTTCTTCCAATTGTTGTGGTGTCAACCTTGTATGTTGTGGAAGTCTAGGAGTAGCAACACTTCCATCTTTATAGATATGAGTGGTAGGTTTCCTTGTCGCAATAATTTTACATTCAATTTTTCTGGCCAACCTGAATTCCTTCTCCAATGAATCAGGTTCCCAAACATGAACTTCATGTTGGATTTTATCCTTTAAAGTCTCTATGAAGACATCAATCCTATGTTCCTTTGGAATAGCAGTTACCCTTATATTCAATTTTTGGAAGTCCTCAATGTGCTCCTCCACATAACCGTTTTGTTTGAGATTTATCAATTGGCTAAAGAAGGTGTTGCTCTATGTATCCTCATAATGTGCTATCATTTCCTTCGTAAAAATTGACCAAGTGACAATTTTTTTATGGGAGCAAAGCCATCGATACCATCCAAATGTATTTTTTTCTAAATGTAAAGTTGCAATGCATACCTTTTGTGTGTTTTTCACATTATTGAGATCAACATATTGCTCCATCTGTAGTATCCATGTTACGGGATCCTTGCCATGAAATTTCCTCATATCCATATTTGGGATATGGTGGTTCTTCAATCCAACATTAGAGTTTATGAAATCACAATTAACATTTATTTTTTTCTCATCATGAGTTTCCTCTACTATCTTTTCACCATTAGGAATAGTTTATTGTATCAACTTTGACAAACCTTCCTTCAAACCTTCCATGTCTTCCTTCAAACCTTCCATTTTTTCTTCCATTCCATTCTTCAAACCATACATTGTAGCTTCCACACCTTTCTTCAAACCATCCATCTTATCTTCCATGCTTTTCTTTAAAACATCCATTTCATTTTTTGTTTCTCTTTGTGAGAGTGAAATTTGGTGCACTTTCTCTTGTAATTTTTATATGTCATGTTGCATTTTCTCATCTTCATGAGACATAGGAGAGCCTTATGAAGGCTTAATGGGTGTTGAATTATTTTTATGGGGCATTTTATAACCCAATATTGATATATATTCTACAGTATGCCCTTGGAATCAATTCAAATTGATTCTTCAAACAAGACTTATGCAATTCGGAAAAAAAATAATAATACACACCTTTTTCTTAATTTTGAGGAGCTCGATATTGAAATTAAATTCTCTGTGATTTCAGATCTTAAATATTTGAAATTCGGCCCTATAGTAGCACTCTGAATCTTCTTTCGAATGCCATAGTTCTGACCTGATTTCGATTCTTCAAGGCAAAGTTATGCCCAATCTCCCACAATGACCTAATTATGGACCGGTTCAGTAGAGTGTACTTGTACAACATGCCACATGTCACTTTTTCCTCCTTCGGCTCTAAAATTGATACACAGGAAACTAAAGTATGTGTACTTGCAGCCACTTTTTACATAATTCCAATCGGATGCTCAGAGAGAGAGTTATGATGATTTTCCCATGGTCACCGCTTTGAGATGAAATTCTGGAGCCTAAAAAAACCCTAACTTCCACAGATCCTATCTCCAAAACTATTGCGAAACAAGATCTGAAATTTGTATAGGAATTGCCTCAGGATTTCGACTTCTCTTTGTAAAAATTTCAGCTTTTGAACCTTCGTAGAAACAAATTTATAGCACAAATTCCATGATGACTTGTTTTAGGTGAAATTTAGGAGCCTAAAAAAACCCTAACATCCACGGATCATATCTTCAACAATATTGCGAACCAAGATATGAAATTTTTGACACGATGTTTCGTAGAGATAAAATTATAGAGAAAATTCCACGATGAACTGTTTGGAGCAGCGAAACCCTAGAATCCCAAGCTATGATACCAAATGTTATTAAACCAGCTCCAAAAATAGAAGAATAGAGAGATCAATGCCTTAGAAATCAGCCACTTCGAGGGGGAAACCTCAAATACATTACATAAATGCACAATTCTTTGATGATACAAATGACAAAACCTCCTTCTATATATAGGAGTCCATGGGGTCACAATATAATCCTAGCTGACCTAACAATAATAATGTAATGGCACAATAATAACAATATTGAGGTTACATAGGTACAACAATAACAATAAGGGGGTTACACTAACAACAATAAGGGACTATACTAGTAATATAGGGACCTAATAGTAGGAATGGATGGGACTTGGATTTGTAAACTTATGTTATTAATTTGGGGTATGAGGAGTTTGTCATCAAGGGAAGGAACAAAGACTATTGGAAGAGGCTTGTCACATCAAGGCAACTAGGTTGAAAGATTTTTCCCCTTTAAATTCAATACAAAGTAGTTGTTCTTTCCTAATTGCGTCTATTTTGATGATTATTTGCGAGATTCCTTGATCACTCATATGGTTTATAACTGATTATTAATTCAATTATATGTTGTATACTAAATTAGGGATTTCATTTATCTTTGATTTTATATGCAAGATTATTTGATCCCTTTGAATTCTTTTTTCTATGAAGATCTCTTTTGGAGCATCATGGAGAAGTTGTGTTAAGAATTGGGAATTTCTCTAAGGTATTGAGGAAAATCTAGATGTGGAAAGCATTGAAAGGAATTCTACGAGCACATAGCTAATAGGTAAGTGATTCTTCGCATACTACATACTACATCTTTAATGTTTCAATTATAGGTTAAGGAAAGGTAGTAATTTTTTCGATGTTTGTTACTAGGTTTTGTTGGAAATCTAGGGAGATTTTTTTTGTCCACATAAGCAATTAGTTCACCATAAAAAAATGGCGACCATAATGAGGAACAATAGTTCTCTATTGTGTCCTGTTGGGACCCTTCACACCTTTAGACACTTTTAAGAATTGAAATTTATGGTTTTAGACATTTTTCTATGTTGCACAGTGCGCAACCATATTGACTTGAACTAGTGAATTGCGCAACCCTGTGAAATTTTTGAAA